>NQII01002949.1:74257-141620 GCA_002778355.1 Clitarchus hookeri
CATGGTATCCAACAGCTGCATGCCACGGACCCCGCTGCACATTTTACACCTGGTTAGCAGGCAGTCTAGAAATATGTCCTGACCGTAGGATCGACCGATCGATGCTTGAAGGTAAAAATACACCTGCTAGCTCTCTGCAGCCTCCGTCCCGCTGAAGGCACCGCATCAAGTAAACACCTCGCGTCGAGAACATGGCTACCTAGCCGAGCACGCTGCATACCACGACTGACGCTGCAAATCTTACAACTGTGGTATTTGAATTCGTCTTGCCCAATATCTGCATTAAAGCTAGTTAACCCCAACACTAGGCCTTAATATTTTTTTTTAAACCTACTCGTAATAGCATGATGTTTTAACGTGATCACAAATAAACAACTTGAAGTAATGTTGGTGCCGAATCGAGGAAAGTAAATCCACGCCTTCTTTTAGAAATTGAATTAATTCACTTCTCATAATTCCCATTAAATACTCCTAAAGACTTAAAATATCAATAGCTAAAATATTTTTTGCCTGTATTCAGACCACTTGTATTCTACGTTTAAACGTTACCTATTCTGTCAGTACTGAAAATTTACGAACCTACCATCACAAAACTTTTGAGACAAAAATTAGTGTTAAATATTTCACTTGTGACTGAAAATATCCGTTACGAAACTAACGTCTTCGAAGATTTTTTATACGTTTTATAGAGCAAATAGAAATGATTAAACACCTCCAGTCATTTTGCATTCATTACATAATTTATAAATGTTTGCATTTTATGTCAACAATAGCATTTTCGACTTATGTAAACATCATTAAAAATTTCCAACGTATTGTTATAAATTTAAGAAATAAATCTTTGTTAAACTTAAAATTAAGGGGAGATTGTAGCTGATGCCCCAAACAACTCAATTCAGTAATAAGAATAAAGGTTCAATAGTTTTTAACATTGAGTTATTATTCAACTACGTTTCTGGGTCCACAATCGTTACAAACATCTTATAATAATTTAGGAAGAGCAGTTGTATGTAAGTTATTATTAGAAAGCCACGTTTTATTGCTCATTTTTAGAGCGATCGCTTCCACCTTGCACGTAGCCGAAAACTGATTATCCAGGCTGACTACGGCGGCCGACACGTCGTCGTCTTTGGGACATCCTCTGGAACATCTTCAGTGGTTGGTGTCGCGGCGAGAACAGACGCTCCTCGAGCTGTCACGCTGGCCTATGTTTGTGCGCCAACGCGCCCTCGTTGTTAGTCCGGCGGAGGGTGAGTGAGTGAAGATATTTGGGCCGCTCTTAACATCGAGGTATTGAGAGCCTATGAGGGTGAAGCGAGGTGAGTATGAAGCAGCGCCGGAATGAAAGGGCGAGGGAAACGGGACATCCCTGAGAAAACCCACCGACAAGCGGCATCGTCCGAAACGATCCTCACATGCGAAAATTCGGGAGCGACCCCGCCGGATATCAAACCCGGTTCGCCTAGGTGGGGGCGAGTAGTCTTACCACCACACCACCGCGGCCCCTCGGCGGATGGGATTTCTGCTGTGATCACTACGCGGGTCTCGCAGTCCGCAGTCCTGTGTATACTCGCGCCTCAAATTTTTGTTCAATGGCTGCTGTTTCAGAGAGTAGCCGGCGTTAACCACACATTTGGCAGTATGGGTTTCGCCACTTGTTTCTATGCAAATCTGCTGTTGGCTCAGAGTCGCCCAGGGTGTGTCTAATAAATTGTGATCCAATTACAAAGGTGAGTTCAATGTACATGTGTTTTAAGTCTAGTTTGTCCTCAAATGAATTAGAAAAATTTTCCTGTCCCTATTCATGGCGCGTTCAAGGAGGCTGATGAAGTATACCCGGCCCACGCCATCACGATCTGAAGTGTAAATACACTACGGAGCGGCGTGAGACATAATTTCTTGATTAAATTTGCTTACGAATAAAGTGTTTATTGTTTTATTTTTCAGCAGCTGAAGGTGTTTCGGTAACCCGTTTCAGAAGAAAAGTTTTCCAGAAAATTATTACTTCACTTATTGAACTGCAAATATTAACTTTAAGCATTAAAAGTATACCATATTTGTGATATTAAAATATCAATTCTACATAACTGAGTTTGTATATCATAGCAGAATTTCCATAAAAAGTTTGAAATGATGGTGGCACAAGTAAGAAACGTTTTCGACACTGTTAATAGGATTTTATATTTTCGCCAGATCCGAAATTGCCATTATATTGAACAGTGCACCATTTTGAGTTTACCTGCAATTTAGACAAATATTTTACCCTACATTACACAAATCTACACAGTATCAAAGTTTCTGTAATGTTGTACGACCGACCAATTGAGTAGATGTGATGAATCCTTTTATATTTATCTTAAAATAATTCTGAAGTGTTTAGAGGGCCTTACACATTATACAAACACCAAATTCTCAATCATAAATACTTTTTGTATTATTTGCATTAAACCAGTAATTTAGCTCTACATTAAAAAGCAAGCACTGATTTTAGTGGATATAAATACACACACACACATATATATATATATACATATACATATATATATATTTACTTGTAGAATTGGTGGCCACAATTATTGTATTTAAATAATATTCACATTTTAAGTGCATTTATTGCGTTTTGTAACGAATTAAGAAGGTACGCTGTTATATTCAATGCTGAGAGACTTAAAAATAATATAAGTTATAATTAATTACTTTCCAGATGACCTCGTATTTCTCAGATATGTTCGTTACTATTCAAATAAATCTGATGGTGAGTACACGTGGCAACTTATTGAAAACCAGTACTTCAGACATACTGAAACGCTGATAAAGCAACAGGTAGGCGAGGAACTAAAAGTATGGAGTGAATCCATTAGAGAAACCACAACGAGCAAGAAAACCTTACCAGTTGCCCAGCCACTATTCCTTTGCGGCCCGGGGCGGGACTGTTGCCAATGACTCTTTGGACGATGACAGTTCTAACGCTCATACAAACACCAAATTTCCCGAGACAAAACTGGGAGAACAATCTGCAGCCACTTAACACGCTGAACACCCACAAATACTAAATTATTCTCCTGATGGATTCTTACAGATTGAACATTTAACAGACATATCTGCCCCTGGAGCCCTAGTCGGTTAAAACAAGAGACAGTCTTCTACGTAGGGAAATTTTTTTAAAAATATCCTGTCACCTAGTTCGTGGCATGTGCGAAAGCTCGTTTCGACAAGCTCGTCTAAACCTTTATAAAATAATATAGTCACAATAAAGAAAATAACAATGGCGTGCCACTGCGTATGTTGAACAAACAAAGACACGGTTAAAAATGCAAATGAAAATTTTTTTTCATTCTAAAAAATATAAACGAAATACTATAATATGTAACAGCTTATACATTATGTGATGTAAGTGATATTTAACGTGGCGAATAGCACCACAGCACAGCAGTTTATTTGTAGATCGTCTTTCTTATGATAGCGTTCTATCATTACCTATTTACCAACACTGTAGTACTGANGCTCAGAGTCGCCCAGGGTGTGTCTAATAAATTGTGATCCAATTACAAAGGTGAGTTCAATGTACATGTGTTTTACGTCTAGTTTGTCCTCAAATGAATTAGCAAAATTTTCCTGTCCCTATTCATGGCGCGTTCAAGGAGGCTGATGAAGTATACCCGGCCCACGCCATCACGATCTGAAGTGTAAACACACTACGGAGCGGCGTGAGACATAATTTCTTGATTAAATTTGCTTACGAATAAAGTGTTTATTGTTTTATTTTTCNACACTACGGAGCGGCGTGAGACATAATTTCTTGATTAAATTTGCTTACGAATAAAGTGTTTATTGTTTTATTTTTCAGCAGCTGAAGGTGTTTCGGTAACCCGTTTCAGAAGAAAAGTTTTCCAGAAAATTATTACTTCACTTATTGAACTGCAAATATTAACTTTAAGCATTAAAAGTATACCATATTTGTGATATTAAAATATCAATTCTACATAACTGAGTTTGTATATCATAGCAGAATTTCCATAAAAAGTTTGAAATGATGGTGGCACAAGTAAGAAACGTTTNCATAACTGAGTTTGTATATCATAGCAGAATTTCCATAAAAAGTTTGAAATGATGGTGGCACAAGTAAGAAACGTTATCGACACTGTTAATAGGATTTTATATTTTCGCCAGATCCGAAATTACCATTATATTGAACAGTGCACCATTTTGAGTTTACCTGCAATTTAGACAAATATTTTACCCTACATTATCACAAATCTACACAGTATCAAAGTTTCTGTAATGTTGTACGACCGACCAATTGAGTAGATGTGATGAATCCTTTTATATTTATCTTAAAATAATTCTGAAGTGTTTAGAGGGCCTTACACATTATCCAAACACCAAATTCTCAATCATAAATACTTTTTGCATTATTTGCATTAAACCAGTAATTTAGCTCTACATTAAAAAGCAAGCACTGATTTTAGTGGATATAAATACACACACACACACACATATATATATTTACTTGTAGAATTGGTGGCCACAATTATTGTATTTAAATAATATTCACATTTTAAGTGCATTTATTGCGTTTTGTAACGAATTAAGAAGGTACGCTGTTATATTCAATGCTGAGAGACTTAAAAATAATATAAGTTATAATTAATTACTTTCCAGATGACCTCGTATTTCTCAGATATGTTCGTTACTATTCAAATAAATCTGATGGTGAGTACACGTGGCAACTTATTGAAAACCAGTACTTCAGACATACTGAAACGCTGATAAAGCAACAGGTAGGCGAGGAACTAAAAGTATGGAGTGAATCCATTAGAGAAACCACAACGAGCAAGAAAACCTTACCAGTTGCCCAGCCACTATTCCTTTGCGGCCCGGGGCGGGACTGTTGCCAATGACTCTTTGGACGATGACAGTTCTAACGCTCATACAAACACCAAATTTCCCGAGACACAACTGGGAGAACAATCTGCAGCCACTTAACACGCTGAACACCCACAAATACTAAATTATTCTCCTGATGGATTCTTACAGACTGAACATTTAACAGACATATCTGCCCCTGGAGCCGTAGTCGGTTAAAACAAGAGACAGTCTTCTACGTAGGGAAATTTTTTTAAAATATCCTGTTACCTAGTTCGTGGCATGTGCGAAAGCTCGTTTCGACAAGCTTGTCTAAACCTTTATAAAATAATATAGTCACAATAAAGAAAATAACAATGGCGTGCCACTGCGTATGTTGAACAAACAAAGACACGGTTAAAAATGCAAATGAAAATTTTTTTTCATTCTAAAAAATATAAACGAAATACTATAAGATGTAACAGCTTATACATTATGTGATCTAAGTGATATTTAACGTGGCAAATAGCACCACAGTACAGCAGTTTATTTGTAGATCGTCTTTCTTATGATAGCGTTCTATCATTACCTATTTACCAACACTGTAGTACTGANACAGCAGTTTATTTGTAGATCGTCTTTCTTATGATAGCGTTCTATCATTACCTATTTACCAACACTGTAGTACTGAAAAGCGTTAAATTACGTATTTTTCTTAAACGCACTAAACGGAATTTTTAAATGTTTTTTAATATTATTTATACTGGAGCTAGCGTATCCTTTGATTCAACAGAAGATGACGAGGAGATTATAACTGAGTGTTTACACTCTATTGTAGTATCCTTATGTTGTTATTCGTCTGTTAATCACAATGCTGTTCTTTTTTTAAATTAATATCACACTGCTTGTATAGGTCGCAATTTATGTCGATTTCCATTAAACTCTTGTAGTTATGTTCTTTTTTTTCTTGTGTGTTTCAGTACCCAACTCAAATATTTGTCACCCTTAAATGTGTATTGGAAATGGGTAAAACGAGTCATAATCAATTTTATCTAAACAGGATTCTGTTACGCGTGTGAAATTATAAGATGAAACTTTTGCACATAACATAGTAGTATAAAGATTTTGNCTAAACAGGATTCTGTTACGCGTGTGAAATTATAAGATGAAACTTTTGCACATAACATAGTAGTATAAAGATTTTTACTTTAGCCTGTGCCCGTGACAAAGTATAATTTTCGATATTTTTTTATACTTAAAATGACAGAATTTCTATATTTTCACATTATGTATAATCTAATGACAAGNATAATTTTCGATATTTTTTTATACTTAAAATGACAGAATTTCTATATTTTCACATTATGTATAATCTAATGACAAGAGTTTTGTGACAGGCGAAGAAGCTACGAGTACAGTCAGGAACGTAGTATAAAGTTGTAAACATTTCAGCTATAAAGTGTGCAGAAAAAGTCAATGTCAGCAACTTAATTTTGTTATCTTTACCAGTTAAGTGAGTGAACTAGCCACGTGTTACATTAAGAGCGTTACACACGGTGATTCATCGTGTCTTGGAAAGTGCGTCAGTTTCGCAAATAGTTCAGAACGTTAAGTCGCTAATTTGGACAAGCCGTGCGTGACAATTGTCACTTCTGGAAATATTCCTACTACACTGTTATTTTGCATTAGCGTAGCCAGCAAAAAATGGAGACATGTGGAGTTGGGATGTGTAAAATACACACATTTTAAACCGCTGACTGGTTCGCTACTACGATTTATCTCACTCACATCGAATATTATATCATCCACGTCATGGACGAGCGGGTTCTGTCGAAGCGTAAGAGCCTTCTTGAATTTTTGTGAGCATATACATCCTCCTACTTGAGAAAGAGATGTTTAAATGCATGACCACGTAGAGGAACCCGATAGGATGGCTACTACGGATCTCTCGTTTACACTCTAACGTCTCTCGCACCATACTNTGACCACGTAGAGGAACCCGATAGGATGGCTACTACGGATCTCTCGTTTACACTCTAACGTCTCTCGCACCATACGAGTAAAAGTCTCCAGAGGGGAAGTAAAATACTGGTTAATATGGATAGATCTACGTGTTCCTACTTTCTCGAAGAGAAAATGAAATTGCAAACTTCTGCGTTTCTGGAAAGTGGTATGCAGGCAGACCTTCGGCAACCATTCGATAACATCCACATGCATGTTCTCGTGGCACCAAAGTTAATCGTAGAGTAGGGATTCTCCGTTAGAACTACGTACATCCCGCAGTGTGCGGGTTTTTAAAAAAATTGTTACGGAAAAGTTTTATTATTTTTAATTTATGTGCTATTTTCTATTAACATAACTTAAAAAAAACATCTGACGCCTTTTCTATGCAGACCAACTGATCTCATTCTGATGGTCACTTATGCTGTCGTTTTCGTCGACTGTACCTTGGCGCAAACTTTTCCCCTTACCTCGTCGATTCAATGGTGTTTATGTCCCATAACTCACATGCATGACCAATACTATCGGTATTTTTTCAGACAGCTTGGGAATACAGGATCATTGTCAAGTGGTATTCCGGCCTAATAAGTGTTTATTACGGGAGAATTTTTATGGTCGATCATACAGATCCCCTGGGTTCTTAGCCTGAGAACTGCCGAATATTGCTCTTTGACACATTATAGTTTCATTTGGTATATATTTCATGGTTATTTTGCAGAATGCCTTCGATCTCAGTTGTGTGAAGTTTAATAGTCTATCTTTAAAACTCGCACTTTTCGTTGTAATAGTTCTCTAACTTTCACAGTTAGTTTACAAGGTAGATAAGATAGAGATAAAGAGAGAGGGAGAGAGAGAAAGAGTAAGTGAGTGCATGCAGTTTATACTTTAAGTTAGTGCTTCGATTGCAGTGTAGTATTGCATCTTCAAGTCATCTATGATGGTATAATTCTTTCCCATAGATAATTTATACATCACCGGGCTTAATTGACATGTTTCCTATTTATCGAACTTAATTTTCTCGTGTTATTATTTTACTCTTTTGGTTCCTCACACGGAGAAGTCAAGAAACAATCGTGAAGATATAAACCAGGACAGTTCCGTTCTCTCAGGCAGTTTCGGAGTTTTATAGCAAAATATGCATCGTGGGTGAAACTATGAGAAGTTGTAGTGCAATCTGAATTTTCTTATTTAGAATAGGGTTTTCGGTGGTATCGATTGCTTACGCATAACGTTAATGAAGTCAGGAAGCTGAATTGGTGTAAGGCGCAGCTCAGTTTTCCATCATAACCCATCGTTTATGACCTCAGAGACGGCGAGCAAGTGGTTTTGGGAGCCGTCCGTTACAATTGGGCGATCTCGACGTATTGAGCCTTTATACGAAACACGTTTAAATTCAACTCCCCAAAACGTTATTTTTGAACATAACAATTTTTGAAATTCTAATTTAGAAAGACCTAGATATAATATTTCCGGTTTAAAATAACAGTATAAAAGGATATCTCAGTTAATTTTTTTAAAGTTCTTATCCCATGAAAATTGGAGTATTGACCACACCACAGTAGTAGTGAAAGGAGAGGTTAGGCCCCTTTCACACGTAAACGTCTTTTTGCCCGTACGGACGCACTTTCGGAGACAGTTTTCACGCGATACGGGTGTTTCGCTGTCCGCACTCGCAGGGACAGGTATTTCCCTCCAGTATGGCGTCAACTACGATGGACCGCAGACGCAAAATGATCGCGGTGCTATTCTTGTACAACCGTCGACGTAAGACAAGGCGTATTAGGAAGGTTTGGGTGCATCCCATGTTACAGAAAAGGAGTGAAATCGGCGCATTTCGTTTATTGTCAGAAGAATTGAGACAAGTTTAAATGAAAATCTTTAACTATTTCAGAATGTCACGTGCATCATTCGATGAGTTGCACGGTCGTTTGCAAGAACATTTGCAGTGAAAAAAACACAAAAATGAGGAATAGCATACAACCACAAGAAATGCTTGCAGTAACGCTCAAGTAATATAATAATTTATTACATCATCAGTCACAAATGTTAATATAGGTTTTTTTTTTGCAAACAATTATTTATAATGTGGACGTAGGAAAATATTAGTTAAAAAAATTATTTAAATGTAAATGGAAATAAAACGTTTAAACTTTTACGTTTAGCTTGTAAAGCATATGCTGCAGTCTGCTTATTGAGAAAAAGAAGAACGTTCTGACATTACTGGTGAGACCGTACATTTCAGTTGATACTGATGTTTCATGGTACTGGTACATGGAACTGGGATCTGACTGCACATTCGAACGCATAGCTGCAGAGGCGTGCTGCTGAAAAATGAATGATGTTCTGATCTGATGTATGATGGCGTGAAAGGCCAGAAGTACGTTGGGATGTTGTGCGTGGGTCGCTGAAGTATGAGGGATGGGTACTATGTTGAAGGTCTGCTTGTGGATTGTAGAGTTGTGGTGGAGGAGCACTACGCTGAAGTTCTTTGATTAATTGTAGAACGCCGATTTGGAAATTCACNCTTTGATTAATTGTAGAACGCCGATTTGGAAATTCACAATCCGTTCTTCATTAAATTGTTGTATTGATGGAATAATTCCCTTGAAAAAATTAAGTTGCCAATCAGTATCTGTATGTGGTTCCTGCTGTAGTGCTGCTATCATTTTCAGTTCAAATTCGTCTAGTTTACGTTTCCTGCCTTTGGCACCAGAGAGCCCCTGGTTCACTACTGGTACTGCTGGCTTTGCAGATCCTGTATTGATGGCGTCCGGTTTTTGTAAATTTTGCGTGTACTTGTCACCACCATCTTGTTCCAACTGGGTGTTCCTCTACCTCTGCGATGCTAGAATGTGTTTGCCTGTGCTTAAAAGATTTCTTCAAGAACTGAAATTGTTCGTAGAAAATATATTTTCTCTATTTAGGTGCACCAGCACAAACTTCTTCTCGCCCCTTTCCTTTCTGCAGCATTTCAGCCACTGTTTACGCATGTTGGTCCATTTCCTGATGGCTTGTTTACCTTGGAACGTGCCATTTGTTATTAATATTTGTCTCAGGTAAACTCACACTGAAGTAACAGTTTATCGCAAACATGTAACTATTATCATCCAAAATTCAGTACTTAAACATAAATGCAACAATGTCTGTTTTATTTAGCCGAGAGAGTACATAATATTACACTATATATGAGCTAGAATATCTTAAAATGACCAGAAATAGTTACGTTTCCATCAAGAACCGTCCCTTCAGTGTGAATTTATCATACTGAATAGGTTTAATGTGCTAGTATTGTTAGTATCCGAATTTTCTAAGCATATTCCAGACAGCACAATTTATCTTCAAATTTGATTCCTTTATACTTTGCAGTGATGCGGTGTCACATCAGATGTTATAATTAGTTACCTAAGGTACTAGACTATGCGATAACGAAAAACTTAAATGTTCAGTTTTTATTTGAAATATTAGTGCTATTGTAATTGGTTGGTTAAATAAAGACTTGACGTTCTATGTGCCACACAATATTTTTGCAGGTGTCTAGCAAGCGAGTGCACATTTACTGATAGGCACTACACTTATCGTCTGGGCATTTCTACAATAAGTAAGTTAGTAAGAGATGTAGGCATCAGCATTTGGTCAGTTCTTCTTGAAGAATGTATTCCAAAACTAACTACACATTAGCGTGAATCGATATCTGAAGAGTTTTACAGAAAAGCCAATTTTCCTCATATAATTGGCGCTGTTGACGGAATACANATAACAATTTTTGAAATTCTAATTTAGAAAGACCTAGATATAATATTTCCGGTTTAAAATAACAGTATAAAAGGATATCTCAGTTAATTTTTTTAAAGTTCTTATCCCACGAAAATTGGAGTATTGACCACACCACAGTAGTAGTGAAAGGAGAGGTTAGGCCCCTTTCACACGTAAACGTCTTTTTGCCCGTACGGACGCACTTTCGGAGACAGTTTTCACGTGATACGGGTGTTTCGCTGTCCGCACTCGCAGGGACAGGTATTTCCCTCCAGTATGGCGTCAACTACGATGGACCGCAGACGCAAAATGATCGCGGTGCTATTCTTGTACAACCGTCGACGTAAGAAAAGGCGTATTAGGAAGGTTTGGGTGCATCCCATGTTACAGAAAAGGAGTGAAATCGGCGCATTTCGTTTATTGTCAGAAGAATTGAGACAAGTTTAAATGAAATTCTTTAACTATTTCAGAATGTCACGTGCATTATTCGATGAGTTGCACGGTCGTTTGCAAGAACATTTGCAGTGAAAAAACACAAAAATTAGGAATAGCATACAACCACAAGAAATGCTTGCAGTAACGCTCAAGTAATATAATAATTTATTACATCATCAGTCACAAATGTTAATATAGGTTTTTTTTGCAAACAATTATTTATAATGTGGACGTAGGAAAATATTAGTTAAAAAAATTATTTAAATGTAAATGGAAATAAAACGTTTAAACTTTTACGTTTAGCTTGTAAAGCATATGCTGCAGTCTGCTTATTGAGAAAAAGAAGAACGTTCTGACATTACTGGTGAGACCGTGACATTTCAGTTGATACTGATGTTTCATGGTACTGGTACATGGAACTGGGATCTGACTGCACATTCTAACGCATAGCTGCAGAGGCGTGCTGCTGAAAAATGAATGATGTTCTGATCTGATGTATGATGGCGTGAAAGGCCAGAAGTACGTTGGGATGTTGTGCGTGGGTCGCTGAAGTATGAGGGATGGGTACTATGTTGAAGGTCTGCTTGTGGATTGTAGAGTTGTGGTGGAGGAGCACTACGCTGAAGTTGTTTGATTAATTGTAGAACGCCGATTTGGAAATTCACAATCCGTTCTTCATTAAATTGTTGTATTGATGGAATAATTCCCTTGAAAAAATTAAGTTGCCAATCAGTATCTGTATGTGGTTCCTGCTGTAGTGCTGCTATCATTTTCAGTTCAAATTAGTCTAGTTTACGTTTCCTGCCTTTGGCACCAGAGAGCCCCTGGTTCACTACTGGTACTGCTGGCTTTGCAGATCCTGTATTGATGGCGTCCGGTTTTTGTAAATTTTGTGTGTACTTGTCACCACCATCTTGTTCCAACTGGGTGTTCCTCTACCTCTGCGATGCTAGAATCTGTTTGCCTGTGCTTAACAGATTTATTCAAGAACTGCAATTGTTGGTAGAAAATATATTTTCTCTATTTAGGTGCACCAGCACCAGACTTCTTCTCGTCCCTTTCCTTTCTACAGCATCTCAGCCACTGTTTACGCATGTTGGTCCTTTTCTTGATGGCTTTTTTTTATCTTGAAACGCGCCATTTGTTATTAATATTTGACTCAGGTAAACTCACACTGAAGTAACAGTTTATCGCAAACATGTAACTATTATCATCCAAAATTCAGTACTTAAACNCTCAGGTAAACTCACACTGAAGTAACAGTTTATCGCAAACATGTAACTATTATCATCCAAAATTCAGTACTTAAACATAAATGCAACAATGTCTGTTTTATTTAGCCGAGAGAGTACATAATATTACACTATATATGAGCTAGAATATCTTAAAATGACCAGAAATAGTTACGTTTCCATCAAGAACCGTCCCTTCAGTGTGAATTTATCATACTGAATAGGTTTAATGTGCTAGTATTGTTAGTATCCGAATTTTCTAAGCATATTCCAGACAGCACAATTTATCTTCAAATTTGATTCCTTTATACTTTGCAGTGATGCGGTGTCACATCAGATGTTATAATTAGTTACCTAAGGCACTAGACTATGTGATAACGAAAAACTTAAATGTTCAGTTTTTATTTGAAATATTAGTGCTATTGTAATTGGTTGGTTAAATAAAGACTTGACGTTCTATGTGCCACACAATATTTTTGCAGGTGNAATATTAGTGCTATTGTAATTGGTTGGTTAAATAAAGACTTGACGTTCTATGTGCCACACAATATTTTTGCAGGTATCTAGCAAGCGGGTGCACATTTACTGATAGGCACTACACTTATCGTCTGGGCATTTCCACAATAAGTAAGTTAGTAAGAGATGTAGGCATCAGCATTTGGTCAGTCCTTCTTGAAGAATATATTCCAAAACTAACTACACATCAGCGTGAATCGATATCTGAAGAGTTTTACAGAAAAGCCAATTTTCCTCATATAATTGGCGCTGTTGACGGAATACATATAAGAATAATAAGTCAGCACACAGTGGCTCTATGTAATTTAATTATAAAAGTAATTTTTCTTTGGTGTTACTAGCAGTGGCTGCTACAAATTATAGCTTTGTTAATGTGGACAGTAACTCTTACGGAATGGATTCTGACTCGTCTATTTTGAATAAATCAACTTTGTGGAAATCCTTACAAGACATAATGCTTGACGTACGAGATACCAGGCCTTTACCTGGATCAAATGCGCCTAGTGTGCCATATTATTTTTTGGACGATGAAGCATCTTCTCTACACAATGCTTTGACTTTCGGCGGTTCTAACCTGAGTGTTAAAAAAAGGGCATTCAATTACCGATTGAGCAGGGCCAGGCGGTATGTTGAGTGCTCGTTTGGTATCCTAATGCTGCACCTTACATCTTCCTCTGAATGTGAGTCCTGGTTTTGCAGTGGAAATTGTAAAGGCATGTGTGGTTTTGCACATTTATGTTCGTGACAGAGATGGGTACAACTTTGAAGATACAATGTCGGTTGTGGGGCCGCAAGATTTACCTCACGGTCAATCTGTACGTGGTGGGATTACAGCGAATAACATAAGGAATGTGATCGCCGACTACTTCCTAACTGAAGAAGGGTCTGTAACTTGGCAAATTTCTAAAATTTAGCTGTTATGTTATTAAACTAAT
This sequence comes from Clitarchus hookeri, assembly GCA_002778355.1. Classification (NCBI taxonomy): domain Eukaryota; kingdom Metazoa; phylum Arthropoda; class Insecta; order Phasmatodea; family Phasmatidae; genus Clitarchus; species Clitarchus hookeri. The sequence continues at coordinate 87,975 of NQII01002949.1, forward strand.
ATAGCAAATATTTATCAGACTCTGCAAGTGTCGCAAAATTTCTTTAATTTGACGTTTTACTTGGTTTTGTATCAAACTGAAGAGTGTGTACTGTTTACATGTAACAGTATGTACACTTAGGTATTTATTATTACAACGCTTCCAATGCCATTAATATTTCAGTTACTGAATAATTAGCTATTATTAACATCGAATTGTGGAATTCATGTCGTTGGAATAAAAGTAAACTGGAATATAATAAATGCATTCAAGCATTTATTAAATTAATGTTTGTAAACTTTGCATCATTGTTTTCCATTTATGTCATTGATATTGTAAATATGAGTAGATTACATAGCAACTCATGAGTTAGAAGTTATAGCGACATTTTCCTTTCAGAACGCCGTATTGCAAACATAGTTTAATAATGATGTAAAAACTCTATTTCAATATAATATATGTAAAACTTGTACCAAAATACCGTTTTATGTTGAAGGCACTTTTACATATTGAGGACATTCTGTAATAGCCTCATAAATTGGATCTCAGGAAGCTTTCCTTGTGTTGTGTGTGATGCATGTAGTGTATCAGTATTTTCAAAGTAATACCTAAATTGTTTAACGTAAATTATCCTGATTTTCTTCACTTAAGATAAAACTAATTGTACATTTTACATTTTAAAAATGGTTTTTGGTATTAATACCGCAAGTATAAGAGACAACAGCCTACATTTCAAATATAAATGGGTTCCATATAATTTTATGTAACACATACAACTGAGCAATGCAGTCAACATTTTTCTTTGTAGTTAATAATATTTATATAGTAGGCTTAACGTCTGATCGACAGTGAGGTCATTAGAGACGGTTATATTGCTCAATTTAGCATTCAGACATACAAAAAAACATTGACACCCATGCCTTACCCAGGACACGTTCTAAGCACTTACGTATTATTGTAGACTGATGTATGCTAACTTTACCACACTATGTATAGGTTACAAAATTTTCACCAAAATATTTTCTTAATTACTTTTATTAAACCTACCACAGTCACTTTTTTATGCAACACTTAATCCTTCAAAGTCTTCATTCCAACACACGCATATACTTCTCCACGCTTCTTTTGCTCAATTTTTGTCTTTCTGCGAATCGAATGTTTTATCCCACAACATTGGCCTTTGTTCGACCAATGTAATGAGTATTTCTGGATCTACACTGAAAAGCCAAAAAAACTGGTATAGGCGTGAGTATGCAAATAACAGAGGTATGGAACCAATCAGAGTAACGCGATGCGGTCNAATATTAGTGCTATTGTAATTGGTTGGTTAAATAAAGACTTGACGTTCTATGTGCCACACAATATTTTTGCAGGTATCTAGCAAGCGGGTGCACATTTACTGATAGGCACTACACTTATCGTCTGGGCATTTCCACAATAAGTAAGTTAGTAAGAGATGTAGGCATCAGCATTTGGTCAGTCCTTCTTGAAGAATATATTCCAAAACTAACTACACATCAGCGTGAATCGATATCTGAAGAGTTTTACAGAAAAGCCAATTTTCCTCATATAATTGGCGCTGTTGACGGAATACATATAAGAATAATAAGTCAGCACACAGTGGCTCTATGTACTTTAATAGTAAAAGTAATTTTTCTTTGGTGTTACTAGCAGTGGCTGCTACAAATTATCGCTTTGTTAATGTGGACAGTAACTCTTACGGAATGGATTCTGACTCGTCTATTTTGAAGAAATCAACTTTGTGGAAATCCTTACAGGACAGAATGATTGACGTACGAGATTCCAGGCCTTTACCTGGATCAAATGCCCCTAGTGTGCCATATTATTTTTTGGACGATGAAGCATTTTCTCTACATACTGACATGCTTTGACTTTCGGCGGTTCTAACCTGAGTGTTAAAAAAAGGGCATTCAATTACCGATTGAGCAGGGCCAGGCGGTATGTTGAGTGCTCGTTTGGTATCCTAATGCTGCATCTTACATCTTCCTCTGAGTGTGAGACCTGGTTTCGCAGTGGAAATTGTAAAGGCATGTGTGGTTTTGCACAACTATGTTCGTGACAGAGATGGGTACAACTTTGAAGACACTATGTCGGTGGTGGGGCCGCAAGATTTACCTCACGGTCAATCTTTACGTGGTGGGATTACAGCGAATAACATAAGGAATGTGATCGCTGACTACTTCCTAACTGAAGAAGGGTCTGTACCTTGGCAAATTTCTAAAATCTAGCTGTTATGTTATCAAACTAATATAGCAAATATTTATCAGGCTCTGCAAGTGTCGCAAAATTTCTTTAATTTGACGTTTTACTTGGTTTTGTATCAAACTGAAGAGTATGCACTGTTTACATATAACAGTATGTACACTTAGGTATTTATTATTACAACCATTCCAATGCCATTAATATTTCAGTTACTGAACAATTAGCTAATATTAACATCGAATTGTGGAATTCATGTCGTTGGAATACAAGTAAACTGGAATATAATAAATGCATTCAAGCATTTATTAAATTAATGTTTGTAAACTTTGCATCATGACAGATTTATGCTTAATTGTTTTCCATTTATGTCATTCATATTCTAAATATGAGTAGATTACATAGCAACTCATGAGTTAGAAGTTATAGCGACATTTTTCCTTTCAGAACGCCGTATTGCAAACATAGTTTAACAATGATGTAAAAACACAATTTCAATATAATATATGTAAAACTTGTACCAAAATACCGTTTTATTTTGAAGGCACTTTTACATATTGAGGACATTCTGTAATAGCCTCATACATTGGATCTCAGGAAGCTTTTCTTGTGCTGCGTGTGATGCATATAGTGTGTCAGTATTTTCAAAGTAATGCCTAAATTGTTGAACGTAAATTATCCTGGTTTTCTTCACTTAAGAGAGAACTGATTGTACATTTCACATTTTAAAAATAGTTTTTGGTATTAATATCGCAAGTATAAGAGACAACAGCCTACATTTAAAATATAAATGGGTTCCATAGAATTTAATGTAACACATACAACTGAGCAATGCAGTCAACATTTTTCTTTGTAGTTAATAATATTTATATAGTAGGCTTAACGTCTGATCGACAGTGAGGTCATTAGAGACGGTTATATTGCTCAATTTAGCATTCAGACATACAAAAAAACATTGACACCCATGCCTTACCCAGGAAACGTTCTAAGCACTTACGTATTGTTGTAGACTAATGTATGCTATCTTTACCACACTACGTATAGGTTACAAATTTTTCACCAAAATATTTTCTTAATTACTTTTATTAAACTTACCATAGTCACTTTTTATGCAACATTTAATCCTTCAAAGTCTTCATTCAAACACACACATATACTTCTCCACGCTTCTTTTGTTAAATTTCGGTCTTTCTACGAATCTAATGTTTTATCCCACATTATTGGCCTTTGTTCGACAAATGTAATGAGTGTTTCTGGATCTACACTGAAGAGCCAAAAAAAACTGGTATAGGCGTGCGTATGCGAATAACAGAGGTATGGAACCAATCAGAGTAACGCGATGCGGTCGGCAGCTAAATCGGTTACTGCTGCTACAATGGCAGGTTATCAAGATTTAAGTGAGTTTGAACGTGGTGTTATAGTCGGCGCACGAGAGATGGGACATAGCATCTCCGAGGTAACGATAACGTTTGGATGTTCGCGTACGACCATTTCACGAGTGTACCGTGAATATCGGGAATCCGGTAAAACATCACATCTTCGACATAGCTGCGACCGGAAAAATACCGTGAAAGAACGGGACAAACGACGACTGACGAGAATCATTAAACGTGACAGACGTGAAACCCTTTCTCAAGTTGGCGCAGATTGGATTTATGGACTTCCCTGTAGGATTCATGGTGTGAATTGCCTCCTGCATACCTTCAGACATTAGTCGAGTCCATGTCCATGCCACGTCGTCTTGCGGCACTTCTGCGTGCTCGGTCGGGGGGAGGGGGCTTTACGATATTAGGCAGGTGTACCAGTTTTTTGGCTCTTCAGTGTACTTCTATGTCACTCATGATTAATCGCTGATGAACTGCACTTCACCCAAGTAACATATATTCAGTGCAGTCACGACAACAGCTCCCGCACGACTAAATCACGGAGCGTGTGAAGAGAATAATAGCTGGCAATATACCACTGAATAGTTGTACGGGCGAATCCCCGTCACGGGCCCAGGTAAAGTAGTGGATAGAGATGGGTGCAGTACGGGCTTCGTGCGGGTGCTTCCCCGTACCGTATCGTGTGAAGAGACCAACGTCTGACAATATATAACTATTTGCACGGGCGAACACACAGATCCGGGCGATCTCCCGCAAGAGCCTGAAGACATAACGTGTGAAAGGGGCCGTAGACTGTTGTTCCCCATCGTCAGATTATCACCGTGAAAGGCACACTGTACGAAACGACTGCGTAAATTGCATGAGAACATCAAACGGTATACTGGTATACTGATTACAAACATGTCTTTTAAGACTTACTAACAATTTTTAAAGCGAAAGCTTAAAATAAGTGTATGTGAGGAATGCAAATGAGGTAGAATGAGTTTTTTCTAATGTGAATGTCGCCATAACTTGCTCACAATATACTAACAGTACCGTCAAAATTAAGTAACGAATAGTAACGCGACGTTTTACAATTTGTGTCTTGATATGTATCTGATTTAATTTATATACATTTACATTTATTTATTAACATGTTTTTGAATTAAAACTCCGTCAAAGCATGTACAATACATTTTTAAATAGTATAGTAAGGTAAACAGATATACTACCCTATAGTTCAAGCTAGATTTTTTCGACAGGTTTCCTGGTAAAACTGCCGTTCAGTTGTGTGTCAGAATAATTGGTCACTACACAATTGGACATTTACAAACTAACCTGTATTCCCTCCACTTTTGACCACACAAGTCATGCGGACGTCCAGCCCACCCATTATTTTAGGCCCGCAGAGAAATTACCAGTGCATGAAATACAAACAAAATTAGGTTGCATGGTCGATATGCCGATAATACGCCGCCACAGAATGCTTATGGCTCAACTTCACCTATTATGCAGATATTATCAGTTTTCTTGTCATAATTTCAGTTTCAGAGGTATCACTGGAAATGTTTGATTATAGAAAATTTACAATTTATTAGTCGTTTAATACATTTGTATCTAATTTTCACTGTGTGTTATATCCTGTTTGCAAAAAAGACAGGGAATTATTGATACAATATAAATATGTTCCTGGTATTAACAGATAATACACAATTAAAATAAAGCACAGAATTATTGAACTCGTAAAATGTAAATTTATTATAACCGTACATTGTCATTAATTACCCTGAATCCGAAATTATGACACGAAAAATTTCTGCAAAAGAGATGAAGCCGATCCTTAAGGGAACCTTCACCCGCCATATTGGATTCATGGTGTTTCTACATTTTTTATATTAAAAAAATTCCGAAAGTACCCCTACACCCAACTAGCTTTTCTTACCCTGCAGTACAGACAAGACAAGGGAACGACAAACTCATAATTATCTATGTCAAAATATTAATTCTGCCAAAATTTGGCAAAATCAATATTGTGTCATAAATACAAGTTTGTAGTTCTGTCGTTATATTTTTATAGACTGAGTGAGCACTTTATAGAGTGAACACTTTTGAGGCCTTACTAACTTTTCCTTTCAGCCATTTTTTATTCTTTAACCACCTTTTTAAATAAACATTGCTTTGTAAGTAATAAACACAGTGTATATATTCTACTGCACGCGGAAGTTAACATCTAAGGCTAAAATAAAATATATTTATTAACTATTAACGTGAATAGCCTGTACTGCTGTGCAAGATCAATAGCTAGTTGTGTATATGGGCACTTTCGGAATTTTATTATAAGCGAGCCAGAAAAACCCAAGAATCCAGATGGCAGGGGAAGTTTTCCCTCAAGGACGGTAACTCAAAATTTTATATTTACGAAGGCTATATAGCTCCATACGGACATCACAACACTTAAGTTAACCTACGGGTGTGGAAGATAGTTGCCAGATTTAACCCTTTCACTAGCAGATATAGTCCATTCACGGTTACTTCAAACTTTTCTGAAGCCCTGCTTAAGTTCTACTTCCGGGATATTCTTCCGGACAAAGCTTAGCCACGTCTAGAAAACTACGCCAAAGAGAATGCGCACCGCATTCGTGCGCACACTGTAGTAATATTTTGCATGAGAACTATTTCTTACTAGGCATTACTAATACACCTATTTCCTCACTGATTTTATTCATATTAATTATAAATGAAATATTACAATTTATAAGTAAAATATAAGTTTAATTTCAATTTAACTAAAAATTAGGCACTTTTATGTTAACAGAAGTATAAAACGCTTGTGATAGGTGACATATATAGGAAATAACCAAACATGTCATACATGGGGTGATTTTTCAAATGTTAGGTTCAAAAAGTGTGAAGAACCCGCGAATAGACAATAATAATATCATTTAGGTGCTGCAGCCAACAACATTTTCGTGTTTGTAACTGTACAATTATCAATATAATGCTCTGTCGTGTACAAGGACAAATAAAAATGTGTTCTTGCATGGTGTTATTTGTTAGCAGTAGTTGACAAAACTACGAAAATAGTTTCGCATCGTTTAAGTGCTATTAGTTAAAAGGCTAAAATATGGTTATAAATTTCCTGACGCTCTCATGATCAGTCACCCCTAACATATAATTTTTTTTACCAATTATGTATTATTTAAATAGCGTTCTGATTGTAGTGATTGGTACTGTTGTATCCTCTTAACTTACAACTTTGTGCCTAAGTAATTTGCAACAAAAATTGTGATTTTATGTAAACTTGTGAACTGGCAACAAAATTTTTGGGAATACGTTATGTTGCTTGGACTCTGTAGACAAAACTTTCTTGAGGTGGNTTGTTCCCCATCGTCATATTATCACCGTGAAAGGCACACTGTACGAAATGACTGCGTAAATTAAATGACAACATCAAACGGTATACTGGTATACTGATTACAAACAAGTCTTTTAAGACTTACTAACAATTTTTAAAACGAAAGCTTAAAATAAGTGTATGTGAGGAATGCAAATGAGGTAGAATGAGTTTTTTCTAATGTGAATGTCGCCATAACTTGCTCACAATCTACTAACAGTACCGTCAAAATTAAGTAACGAATAGTAACGCGACGTTTTACAATTTGTCTCTTGATATGTATCTGCTTTCATTTATATACATTTACATTTATTTACATGTTTTTGAATTAAAACTCCCTCAGAGCATGTACAATACATTTTTTAATAGTATATTAAGGTAAACAGATATACTACTCTATAGTTGAAGCTAGATTTTTTCGACAGGTTTCCTGGTAAAACTGCCGTTCAGTTGTGTGTCAGAATAATAGGCCACTACACAGTTGGACATTTACAAACTAACCTGTAGTCCCTCCACTTTTGACCACACAAGTCATACGGACGTCCAGCCCACCCATTACTTTAGGCCCGCAGGGAAATCACCAGTGCATGAAATACAAACAAAATTCAGTTTCATGGTCGTTATGCCGATAATACGCCGTCACAGAATACTTAAGGCTCAACTTCACCTGTAATGCAGAAATTCTCAGTTTTCTTGTCATAATTTCAGTTTCAGAGGCATCACTGGAAATGTTTGATTATAGAAAATTTACAATTTACTAGTCGTTTAATACATTTGTATCTAATTTTCACTGTGTGTTATCTCCTGCTTGCAAAAAAGGCAGGGAATTATTGATAAAATATAAATATGTTCCTGGCATTTTACAACTAACAGATAACACACAATTAAAATTAAGCACAAAATTATTAAACCCGTAAAATGTAAATTTCTTATAAACGTACATTATCATGAATTACCCTGAATCCGAAATTATGACACGAAAAATTTCTGCAAAAGAGGCGAAGCCAATCATTAAGGAAACCTTCACCCGCCATATTGGATTCATGGTGTTTCAACATTTTTAATATAAAAAAAAATTCCGAAAGTACCCCTACACCCAACTAGCTATTTTCTTACACTGCAGTACAGACAAGACAAGGGAACGACAAACTCATAATTATCTATGTAAAAATATTAATTCTGCCAAAATTTGGCAAAATCAATATTGTGTCATGAATACAAGTTTGTAGTTCTGTCGTTATATCTTTATAGACTGAGTGAGCACTTTATAGAGTGAGCACTTTTGAGGCCTCAGTTACTTTTTCCTTTCAGCTGTTTTTTATTCTTTTTAAATAAACATTGCTTTGTAAGTAATAAACACAGTGCATATATTCTACTGCACCTGGAAGTTAACATCTAAGGCTAAAATAAAATATATTTATTAACTATTAACGTGAATAGCCTGTACTGCTGTGCAAGATCAATAGCTAGTTGTGTATATGGGCACTTTCGGAATTTTATTATAAGCGAGCCAGAAAAACCCAAGAATCCAGTATGGCAGGGGAAGTTTTCCCTCAAGGATGGTAACTCAAAATTTTATATTTACAAAGGCTGTATTGCTCCATACGGACATCACAACACTTAAGTTAACCTGCGGGTGTGGAAGATAGTTGCCAGATTTAATCCTTTCACTAGCAGATATAGTCCATTCACGGTTACTTCACACTTTTCTGAAGCCCTGCTTAAGTTCTACTTCCAGGATATTCTTCCGCCTCGGGCAGACAAAGCTTAGCCACGTCTAGAAAACTACGCCAAAGAGAATGCGCACCGCATTCGTGCGCACACTGTAGTAATATTTTGCATGAGAACTATTTCTTACTAGGCATTACTAATACACCTATTTCCTCACTGATTTTATTCATATTAATTATAAATGAAATATTACAATTTATAAGTAAAATATAAGTTAAATTTCAATTTCACTAAACATTAGGCACTTTTATGTTAACAGAAGTATAAAACGCTTGTGATAGGTGACATATATAGGAAACAACCAAACAAAGGTTAGGTTCAAAAAGTGTGAAGGAACCGCGAATAGACAATAATAATATCATTTAGGTGCTGCAGCCAACAACATTTTCGTGTTTGTAACTGTACAATTATCAATATAATGCTCTGTCGTGTACAAGGACAAACAAAAATGTGTTTTTGCATGGTGTTATTTGTTATAAGTAGTTGATAAAACTACGAAATATAGTTTCGCATCGTTTAAGTGCTATTAGTTAAAAGGCAAAAATATGGTTATAAATTTCCTGACGCTGTCATGATCAGTAGTAACCCCTAACATATAATTTTTTTTAACAATTATGTATTATTTAAATAACGTTCTGATTGTAGTGATTGGTACTGTTGTATCCTCTTCACTTACAACTTTGTGCCCAAGTAATTTGCAACAAAAATTGTGATTTTATGTGAACTTGTGAACTGGCAACAAAATTTATGGGAATACGTTATGTTGCTTGGACTCTATAGACAAGCTTTCAGGGGGGAAAGGGGGGGGGACTAATACACCCTATCAAAAAATTAAGAAGAAATTTACCAAAGCTAACGAGTAACAAATGAGTTAGGTCTACTGAAGAGAATTAATTCTAAATTAAATTAAATACATAAGAACACCAACGAAGAACCAGAACACAAACAATAGGCCCACTCAGTTTTCTTTAACCATTTGTCCTATGATTTTTGTTAAGTTTCTGTTTGTTAATACCAAGGTAATGAATAATAAAAAAAATTTATTGTAACGAATGACATCACGTATCAGAATATTTCACTTTAACAGAATATTCAATATCGTCAATTCCATTAGCTACATACAGTTAGCTTGGGAAGCCATAAATATTTGTCAGCGTTTCTGGAGTAGACAGTACCATACGACTTTTTTTTGTTTTTCGACAGGGGTGCTCAGTCTCATTATAAAATTCTTACATCTAATAATAACGTTGCAGGATANTAAATACATAAGAACACCAACGAAGAACCAGAACACAAACAATAGGCCCACTCAGTTTTCTTTAACCATTTGTCCGATGATTTTTGTTAAGTTTCTGTTAGTTAATACCAAGGTAATGAATAGTAAAAAAAAATGTTATTGTAACGAATGACATCACGTATCAGAATATTTCACTTTAACAGAATATTCAATATCGTCAATTCCATTAGCTACATACAGTTAGCTTGGGAAGCCATAAATATTTGTCAGCGTTTCTGGAGTAGACAGTACCATACCACTTTTTTTTGTTTTTCGACAGGGGTGCTCAGTCTCATTATAAAATTCTTACATCTAATAATAACGTTGCAGGATATCCGTTATACATGTTTTTCACTGGGAATTACACGTAGCAGACAATAGGACAGTTTCCCGTTAGCGTAAAAGCATTCATTTGATGGGAATGCCTGAATTATTTTTACGTGAAAATAAAATAAGTTTAGTAATTACAGCCATTAATTAGTGGAGCCACCATAGCAGTCCTCGATTATTTCTGTCATATTTAGCATCATTTATCCTAATATTATTTTTAGTTTTATGTATATAACTTTTTAAATCAGGAAAAACCGCAAGAAAGCGATAATATACTTTACTACATTGGTTTATTAACACATCACTATGTGCAACATCAATATACCTATGTAAATGAAATACGGCAATTCTCGAAAATGAAATAGGGATCAATTTAATAACTAAAAAGAGGTTAGATACGTCAACATGTTTTACACTAACTGTAGATCAGTAAGCTAATAATATTTCTAACGTAGGAGAATAATGCCATAACTAAACAGCTGACACAGCTTCTTGCTAAAGGAAAGCATTTATTTGCATTTATCAATGTGTCTGTACTCATTTGTAGGGAACATTTTAAAAATGTACTTAAGTAGCTTTTAAAACCTAGTTTCTGAAACGATTGGCCAACCTCGACGAGAGGATATAGTAGATCTATTATCTATTTGGAATGTTGTAATGCAAACGCCTTTTGTGTTAATAAAAGATCACATACCAACGTCCGCAAAACTGCGCTAATACTGATGTTCGAACAGAAATGGACGAAATAGTGCAAAGATAACCATAGATGGACGAAAAGTGCATTAAATTCAATACGGGTTTTAAAATCCCTCTCTTTTATCTTTGGCGCTGGCTCTTGACTACTAGTTCTCGCCAAAATTTTCGATAAACTACATTTTAATGGATACTGTCCGCACAACAATGCTCCTAAATTACATGCAGTTTAAATACAAGCGATTTAACCGTCGTATCAAAATAGTCACCACTCACTATCTTTGAAAACAGATAAATCTATCTATATGATTATGATTATTTCTTTTAAGATCTTATAATATAGCTGCTCCATCCTGATTAAATTTAATAAGTGAAATTATATTATTTAATAGTTTGGTTTCTTGAAGATCAACTAATACTTGTTTTTTTAATTATGTATTTTTTTTAATGCTCTTATACTTTATATATATATATACATTCTTATAGTCAGCATGGCATATTTTATTCTGGCTATTTTTCTTTTAGAGTTGGTTATATACGTGAATATTTATTATTATTATTATTAATTCTTCATTGATTTCCTTCACAATTAATACTTTTTGTGTCTAATATATTGCTAATTTAACCTACTTAAATAATTTAAATAAAAATATCAACTTGTGGGTCTGAAAATGTATTTTGTACTTTAGGTTATTATTTGACGTTATTCATTGTGTAATATTTTATTATTTTATTTGTTTGTAATTAGATTTCCTCTATTTTTTTAGGCATTATATTTATATTTATTTATCAAAGAAAACTAGCATCATCGAGCGTAAAGTAAAACGCGTTTCCTGTGTTTGTCTCTGCGTAGAATGTGTCCGTTGGATAGTTCAGAAATGTAAGTCTACAGATCTTCTACGAGTGGCGAGTTGATTCGTCTCTTTATGAAATGCATAAGACGTCTAAAGATGGAGGTGAACTGATCGTGTTTACAGAACGCGTGGTGCACAGAAATGTCCTTGTAGGGGGGAAAATGGTGGCTACGAGGTGTGAAAATCCACATCATTCCCCAGTTGTTCCCTTCTGCGGACAGGGCGTCGGACTTAAACACAAAACATATTGATCAAAATCTACAGTTATAAAAATATAAAAAACTAATAAACTGCAGTTATTAAGGATTTTTTTTTCTCAAACTCTGTGTGCAAATATTTTGCCAGACTGATGCATTACTCTCGAGCTATTTCATACGCCGTAAATTTGCACGTCTTAGCGTGGCGGTATATATCGCGCTAAAGTAAAGTATCATCCCGTCAAAATATTTGCACAAAGAGTAGGTGGAAACTGTTATTTAGGATTGCCCTTTCTTGACTTTTCTACAATGGATTCCAGAAACATGTAGACTTCAATTATCGTGTTCAGTGTAAATGTACGTATCACGACCTCTTTAGGGGGCGTTATATCTCCCATCTTAGATTTAGTTTTGTTTCACCGTACCTTAACGTTCAGATCAGATATTTGAAAACGAACTTGATCAGGGCATATGGCAAATATTAACAGATATAAGTCCACAATATTTTGCTCATGTTAATTTTGTTGAATCTATAACTTAATAAAGATTAAATCATTATTTATTCTTGTTCAGTTTCACCATAGGCGTGCGCATAGGGTGGGCCAGGTAGGCCCTGCCCCCCCCCCTCGACCAATTAATTTAGGCATTCAGTATGGTAGTTTCGCCAACGAATATTTGTTATCGACCAACTGTTGCTGTTGTAAACAAGTGCATTCAACCTTTGAACAAGGGTGCTTTGTGCAACAGTTCATGCCCATTTGAAATTTGTTGAAATTTCTTGTGAATAGTACAACTTAAAAAACTATGACAGCAATCATGGGAAGAGAGTATTTGTCTTTTATTCATATTAGTAAATAATTTATAGAACAAGAATAATTTAATGTGAATGTTTTCAAGAGACAGCGTAACCCATGGCTGTAATTGGCAATTAATGATTTGGTTAATTTAGTCTTTCCAATGTTTGCTTTGTCAAATTTTTACCTGAATACATTTCTCGCCAATTTTCTCAGTACACCAAATATGTAAATCATGTTAGTAAACGTAATTATAGTAACAGACAATTGGAAACGAGTCTTGTCTCTGCATGAAGCATTTCAACTCCAAATATGGCATGCTCATGGCTAGATTGACCGGTAGTAGAATAACATAGTAGATTACACATATGGCTGAGGGATCAGAACAACATTCATATCACGTGTTGCGCACTGCGTAGGTAACGGAACGTCCAAATGGCACCACCATCCGCGGTACTTCCAACGAATGATTTTTTTTTTAAACTTCCACGTGAACTGCAGGTAAGGAGATTTCAAAAAATTTGTAATGCTACTTAAAAATTATGTATGCATATGTGTATATATAAACTCATACATGTATGTATCAAATTCTCATTTCGATTTATATTACATGAAATTTATCTATCCCCCCTCCTTAAATGAAATGTCTACGCACACATATGAGTCTCGCGTGGGGAAACAGAGATTGAAATCAGTAATTTATGATTTCAGGAGTTCTGTAAAATAGTTCTGTTTGTAAAAATGTTTGAATATTAATATTTAATATTTATAGTATATGTATATATATATATATATATATATATAAACACAAGGGAGCCGCTGGTGTAGTGGTCAGACCACTCGCCTCCCACCAAGGCGAACCGGGTTCTATTCCCAGATTTTCGCACGTGGGAATCGTGCCGAACGACGCTGCTGGTCAGCAGGTTTTCTCGGGGATCTCCCATTTACTCCGCCCTTTCATTCCGGCGCTGCTCCATACTCATCTCGCTTTACTCGTCGGCTCTCAAGATCTCAATGTTCAGAGCCGCCCAACTCTCTTCACTCACTCGTGTGTAGGGCCAGAACTCTGCGCCATTGGATGGAGCGCACAGAACATGCTGCGCTTACGATAGNGGGTGGCGCGGACGCGCATGCGCGGGAGTCTCGCCTGGAGGCGGCGACGCCGTGTGTCGCCGGGCGGCAGTGGGTGTCGCTCCGCCGTGCGGGTAGCGTGTTGGGTCGGGTGGCGGGAGTCGGGTGCGCGTGGGTGGGAGAGAGCGTGTCTGCGAGCGGTGACTCGCGCTCCTTGTCGCTGCCGCCGTGCTTGCCGACCGGTGAGTATCCCATCTAACCCGCATGGCATTTCGCCACGTGGAAATAAGCTCTTAATAGCAATTCACGGTAAAGTGAGCACTTTTTTTTACAGCCTGCTAATTATTCTTTCAGCAAATTTATCTTTTTTCACCACTTTTTTATATAAACATTGTTGTGTTGATTATAGTCTATTCGCGGTTTCTTCACACTTTTGATTCCAACTTTTGAAAAGTCATCCCATGCATGACGTGTTCGGTTATTTCCTAAATCTGCCACCTCCCAAAAGCGTTTTATACTTCTGTTATCATAAAATTACCTTAGTTTTAGTTAAATTAAAATTTACCTGCATTTTTTTTTTTTACAAATTTTAATTATTATGAATAAAAACAGTGAGAAACAGTGGTAATGTCTAATAAGAAATTGTTCTTATGCAAAATGTTATTACACTGGCTAAGCACGAATGCGGTGCGTGGTCCTTTTGGTGTAATTTTCAAGACTTGATCATGCTTTGTTTGCACGAGGCGGAGGAATATGCTGGAAGTATAACTTTAGCAGGGCGTCAGAAAAGTTGGAAGTAACCGCAAATTGACATTAATAACCGCAGTGTATTCGTTCTACCACTCTCAAAACTTAAGGTCTGAGGCTGCAATAATATATATATATATATATATATATATGTTTTTAATGGCCTTTGGGAAAGTTTTAAATGTGCTCACTTTACCGTTAATAGCCTATATAACCACACAACATATACTTAACACAATGGCAGCGCAAATAATGGGTGTTTTGATTTTTAAAAAACGACTAAGAATAAATGTGCGTTAAATAAACAAACAAAATAGAACAAAAAAAGTTTTCTCTTATGCACAATATTTTGTTAGGCTGTTTTTACCAAAAGAAACAAAGTTACATATATATATATATATAATAAAACTGATATAACAGAGATAGTCCAAATTAAAAAAATTTGCTTTAGTTATTTCTTATGTGATAAATCAAAAATGTGTTAGGGTGTAGCGCAAACGTTTCTCGGAAAAAAACATTTACAAATGATGTATTTAATTCGGAAATAATTTTAGTATTTACCTGGAGCAACAATGCGTATTATAAAATACTAATTCTGTAATGGCTAAATAGTTTCTCCTAAACGAAAAGTATTAAGTGAATTAAAATTGAACATCAGTTTTAATAATTATTTCACAGAAATACATATTTTTTAAAATCCAAAATGTGTTTACTGTGACTCGAAGAGCTATCTGCTTCACAAGCGAAATAGTTTAAGCCTAGTCATACGTATCACTATAACTGTTTGAACCGACGCCACTCTATAGCATTTATGCTCGAATTTGTGAAGATAGTTTCTGAGTAACTGTGCATTTTTCTGGAATACTTAGTAATAGGCCTATGCCTAGAATTCCTTAAAACTGGCATACCGGCTGTTTTCGTGTGTGTATTTTCAACCGAAATTTAGGATGAAATGATATTCTTACAAGTAAATATATACAAAAGTTATTTAAAAAACATTTTACAGTGTACACTAAAATGTAAAGCAAAAATTTTAAAAATATTGCAATTTTCACACGTATATGGCATGTTGCCGATTGGAGAAATCATCTTAGCTAGATCAGTATTTACACGTGCTTTACTTTTACAACCGTCGTTTTATAATCAAATACTTTAAAGTACTGCCGTTTACCTTTAAATAATATATTTTTGTAATAAAAGAAGTGAATTGTACATATGTATGCCAAATATATCTCGATATTGATAAGAATTTTCAATTTTTTATAGCACTTTGTTAAATAAATAATGTTTTAGCATTTTTAACTAATAAGATATACACAATTTTATTTTATATGAATTATTATTTTATTTTACTTGAAAAAACAACTCATTTCGGAGCAAATTAATTTACCGAGATAGTATGTGACTACTATGATTTTTATTTGTATTTGTACTTGAAGAGAGCACACAGTCCACCTGTTTTGCTGTTTTTGTTTCGATGCCCTTTGATATTCCTTGGATTTGTAATTAAAAAAATTATTTGAAGCCAACATTGATAAAATTAGCAACCCAATCAGAAAATAGGGCGTTAAAATGTATCAATACGAGTCTATGGTAAGCAAAATACCTGAAGTTTTATATTATATGTAACCTATTCTCTCGAGATGTAACGAGTTAGTTGCATCAAAAAGAAATATAGGCGTATAAACCTCGCACGAGCAGGGTTTATTAACATACAGAAATTTCACAGATTAAAACCCATTTACAATGTCATGCAATTGCAGTCCGTTTGCCTGTATTTTTCACTTCCATGTTGATGTTTATTCGGCATCATTTGAAATTCGGGAGTTAATTAGCTATCTAAAAATAATATAAAGGAAAATTGTCTAGTTATAGCATGTGCCTGATATTTAGCTCAGAGTTCCAGTAGAATATATGTAACAGTTTTATTCATGTGACACGAAAAAAAATTATATCACTTTAAAATTTGTTTTGAAAAGCGTCATTTAGTAGTATGGGGTACTAAAAAATTTTCTCTAAATTTTTGTTAACGCGAATTCACAAATTTTGAAAATTTACTATGCGTAAAACACATTTGTTATATAAGCCAAATTATGCGTTTCCCAAACGTTTTTGCATGTTTTGTTTTCCTTTTTTTGACGTAAAGGACCACATTCCGAAATTTAGCCCGTCATTTATCTGAAGTTTGTTTTCACCCAGTTAATGGTGTGAGGTATGTGAAAAGTTGTTAATCGCTTTTAGGACGATAATTAGCAAAATTACGTTCATCATGGCAACCGCAAACGCACCGTTTGTTTTATCTCCTGCTATCTGTGTGGCCTTGTGTATTTTAACACGGTAACACAATATTAAATTCAGTCCTCTCAAAGAACACACTTCACTGTTAATCATCTCTGCAGTTACAAACACAGACCGAGTCCGTTTCAAACAGAAGCAGATGTCTTAATTTCCTGGGGACAATGCGGTTGTTCGGGGTTTTAAGTTGCGTTTTTTTGGCGACTCGTGCCAGTTGAATCCGAATGTTTTGTATACCGTGTCCGAAACTATGTAAACTTATCGCCACTTCAGCCTTACCTCGGGATCCTTCGGTACAGTGAAGTAAGACCACGGCTCCTTGAAACGCTATCAATTTAACACCACATTCGGTACTGCATGAAAAGTTGAATGCTTATTAAAAGGGATGAGAAAGACAAACAGTAGGCCTAGTAATTAGAAAATAACAGCAGAGATGTTCGTGTTGCAAGACACTTAATAACACCACATGAAATAAATATTATGTAAAATTGTGTATTCAAAATCTTTAATAACAAAATAATGCAAAATTAATTTTAAGAATAAAGATTTTTTAATAAAGAGGGCGCAAGTTCTTGGCTTCAGAGTTGAAGCCGCGACACTGTCTTATTTTGTCCCGGTGTTTCGGAAGACATAGCATGCTGCATCTCCAGGGTTAAGTAGCTTCAGTAACTCGAGGACATGCAGAAAACGGCAGCGAAAGCCTGCGAACTTTATGTGCTTTAAAAACCTTTTTTTCATATACCTTTCTTGCGTGACAAAGAGTAACCAACCAACTCTTCTAAAAATAAAAAAACTATCTCCCATATGAAACTGACTTGATGTAATCATCTAACAGTTGATTTCATAATTAAGTTTTCTCTTTTGAAATAAACTCAACGTTCATTGCAGGAAGTGTAGCTTTTTCAAGCCTCTTGCACGGTGACGGAAAATTAAGTTCATCAGTCAAGCACACGAATTAGAGCAGACCTCTTTAAGTATACTAATCCGGGCTTAGAGCCCTCTCTGAGCCCGTCGATGCTATTTGGAGACCATATACACGTCACAAAAGACCGGTTTTTTAAATTTATTACTTGTTGAATAGTAGCAACAGCCAGTAATTTAACCTATGAAATTCATTTTGTGCCTCTATTACTCTATCTGCGCGTTTATAACAAGCATTGTCAGAAAATAACACAAATAAAGCTAATCAAACAACATTTAAAAAAAAAATTTCTTGGACTACAGACGCAGGAATTATCTTTGTCAAAACTTACAACGATATTTTCTTGAAGAATAGCATTCTTTGTCACTTTTACTATTTAATTTCATAACTTTATACCCGTATGTTGATCACGCAATACGAAAAGGAGGAAACATTGTCCATCATACTAATAAATGCGCATTTGTGAACTCGCAAGGTAATGTTTCGTTATTGTTGTAAAAGTAATAGAAAACGTTTTGGAGTAGGCCTATCCCGAAATATTGTTATTCCATTCTTATGTCTTTTATAATTTTCTTAAAACTATTTTTTTTATATTTATGCACTGCCAAATAATATACCCAACTGACAAGGCGAAATTAAGATGAAATTAAGTTTAGGGGCTTTTCTGTAAAAAAAAAAAAAACCAAAAAGTGGTATATTTCTACTTTACTAATCACGTAGAGCACGAATATACTAGGGGCATTAACGTACGACTAATTTCTTAATATGTGGCCACCTATCCGAACAGAACCTAACTCCGCGATGTGTGAATCACAATGTTACGTTTTTAAATAAACCTAGGATAGTAGGGTTGTAAACTAACCTAGGATTGTAAGGTTGTAAAGTAATATAAGATTATACAATATTAATTAAATCTCCGATCAACACCCTACAATCACAGAGTAGATGGGAACCATATAATCCTACGTTATTTTAAATAACTGCAATCCTATGTTAGTTTAAAAATGTAAAATAGTGATTCACCCATCGTGGGGTTAGGTTCTGTTCGGTTAGGTAGGTACATGTTAGGAAATTCGTCGTACGTTAATGCCCCTAGTATATTCGTGTTCTACGTGATTAGTATAGTCGAAATATACTACTTTTTGGTGTTTTTTTTTTACAGAAAAGCCCCTAAACTTAATAATTACCATATGTTCTACTTATTTTAAAATTACGCCGTCTTGAATATGACCAAGGTAAGCTGTGCAGAACCCGTTAATGCAACTTTTGTTGGTCTAGGACGTTTCGTTCACAAACGTAAACAAACTTTCAGAAACAGTCATCTCGCAAATTTGTTCAATTTTTAAAAATATTTTTTACTTATTTTAGAGCTACTCCCCTAGTATATTCATGTTCGACGTGATTAGTAGAGCCGAAATACACCACTTTTAGGAGTTAGAAAAGCCCCTAAACTTAATAATTACCATATGTTCTACTTATTTTAACATTACGCCGTCTTGAATATGACCAAGGTAAGCTGTGCAGAACCCGTTAATGCAACTTTTGTTGGTCTAGGACGTTTCGTTCACAAACGTAAACAAACTTTCAGAAACAGTCATCTCGCAAATTTGTTCAATTTTTAAAAATATTTTTTACTTATTTTAGAGCTACTCCCCTAGTATATTCATGTTCGACGTGATTAGTAGAGCCGAAATACACCACTTTTAGGAGTTAGAAAAGCCCCTAAACTTAATAATTACCAATTAATATATAGCAAATTTAAAACATGTCTCCTGTACTACAACAATTTTATCACATAGAGAAAAAGTACCAAAATCGACATATAATTTTGTTTATGCTCTCAACCGTGGAGGTGAAGCAATACAAACATAATTATTGGTATGGAGTTAAAATGCATGTCCAGCCAAGCAATATGAGTATCAGAAAACGGTCCATAAAACTGACATATCATCAGAAATAATGGGGAAATCACAACATAAATTAAAAACACTGCAAATTACATGTATTTACTACCCTATTTACTCAGTTAAACAATCAACATGCTTACAAAATATTTACCACGCTGTAATAAATATGTAAATCGGTCTTCGTGCAGTCTTTCCAGTGGAGCCTTCATCCGTGTCACGATGACCCGAACCATGGCCTGAACTGCGGACTGAACCACGACCTGATCCACGATTTGTAGCACTACCTGGACCTCTTTGTGCTACGGTGTCCTTTTTTTTTTCCTTCTTTTTTTTTTTCAATCGCGACACTTAATTCACTCTTATATGGAGATAGCTTCCGATTCAGATTCTTGACGGCCCCTGGGTCCCACAGCCTAATTTTTACTCCTTTGATATACGTAGGAGGTCCCACGTTTTTATTTATTGTACGAGACAAATAATACAAATAAAAAAAAACAGTCGAAATGAGCAAACCGTAATTATTCGTTCATCGCGACTTGACATGTTCAAAGCAAAACATCAGGGCGTGTAGGTTTACAAACCCCCTACCTCGTATGGTATGCCGTTTTACAAAACACCCTAGTCTCACATTCCTCACTTTAATATAGGAGACATAGTACGATAAAAGTTAAAAAAAAAAGTTTTATAATCGTTTAAACATATATAATAACGTTGTATTTCTAAGAAATTTACTCGCCTCTACAGAGTTAGTTCAATATGGACTTAACACTCACGGAAAAAAACTTTGATATAGTCTATTCGCGGTTTCTTCACACTTAAAAAAACAAAAACAAAAAAAAACATTTGAAAAATTACTTTATGTATGACGTGTTTAGTTATTTACTAAATATGCCATGTATCACAAGCATTTTATACCTCTGTTAACATAAAATTATCTTATTTTTAGGCAAATTGGAGTTATATAAATTTTTTATTTATAAATTATAATATTTCATTTATAATAAATATGAATACAAACAGTGAGAAAACATGTGTGTTGGTAGCGCGTAGTAATAAATAGTTCTCATTCACAATATTATTACAACTGAATGCGCGTGAATTCAGTGCATTGTCGTTCGGTGTAATTTTATAGACTTATTTATTAAGCTTAGTTTGCACGAGGCGGAGGAATATCCTGGAATTAGAACTTCAGCAGGGCATCAGAAAAGTGTGAAGTAACCGTGAACGGATTATACTTAACAAACCACACACTGTTTTGTTACGATGCAAATACGAGAGGGAAATGGTCGCCGTGTGCTTCAGACACGTTTACGGACCTGGAAAACAGAGTTCACGGCCGGACTGGCAGAGTGCAGCACTATTCAGATGAGAAACACTATTCAGATGAGAAAACAGGGTTCAGTCGATTTACCAGACCTATGCCGGTTTTGGTGCTTTTCTTCTACAATTTTCGTAATCTTTTTCAGTATCAATTCGCACTTTATAAGTGTGAACCACAATATTTTGTCTTACAAATTGAAGAATTATCAGTAAAATTGTAATCTTTTAATTTATAAAGTTCGGTGAACAGCGATACGTTTACACAATTAATATTTAAAAGTTTTTCGAAAATCGCCGCTTNCGTAATATTTTAATTTATAAAGTTCGGTGAACAGCGATACGTTTACACAATTAATATTTAAAAGTTTTTCGAAAATCGCCGCTTACTAAATACGAGGACATCGTATATTTCAATGTTTAACCGAATTAATTAAAAACGCAAGATATGACTTAAGGTCTTTTGCGGTTTTTCTAAGTTTCTGATCACGTTTTACCAGCAGGAGGATTTTATGTTGGAAATGGGCACTAAATGCCTTTTTTTGAAGAAGCTATCCGGACTTTTATTTAGACAGTTATTCAACCAAATACAGAAGCTAATAGCGTTTCGTTCAAAAGCATGTGAGATTTTTGAAAGTAATTTGCGGAGCTATTTACAGAGCGTCTGGTTTAATTAGGAGAAGTAAATTCAATTAAGACAACAGTATTTTTTGTGGAGGGGAATGGTAAAACACTTTGGAATTTTTCCAGGAAATAATTATTGAGGTAATTTCCATTTGTGAACAAGCGCCGTTTACAATGCTTCAACCATTTTTGTAATGCTCTTGTGTACCTGCAGCAGCCAACAGAATGCGCTAACAGACAAATCAGTTTAGCCGTAGCTTGAAAGATTGTAACAATTATGATACTCCTAAATGGGTATAGAATTCTGCGACATTAAGTTAAATCATAAAAGGTGATGCGCTGAAGAAGGGTGTGGGGGTTACCATTTAAGACATATTTTTCATGCCTATTTGTAAGTTTATTTGGTTGTAATAACGTATTTACTCTTTCCAAATATGTGTTTCATGACACGTATTAAATGTAGCTAAAATATGTCGTACTCCACGTTTGGAATTACAATGCATTTGTATAAAAAAAATATTCTATAGGCTGTTAACCGTAAATTGAGCACTTTTTTTCTATCAGCCATTTTTTATCCTTCCTCCAATATTTAAAATAAATATTGTCATGTAAGTAATAAACACTATATATATAATTCACCGGGCTCGAAAGTTAACGTCTAAGGTTACAATAAATTTGATTTATTGAATATTGATCCAAATGAGAGGGCTTCCAAAAGTGCTAACTTAACCATGAATAGCCTATAGGTAATCGTACAATACATTTATTTTTCACACAAACTCTCTATACTTTCGGAATTAAAATTATGATATCAATATGTACAGCCGTAACTGTGTTTGCAACAAAGCTATGCTTGATAACTTTTAATGCTTTGCCACGTCTAAACGAAAGTTCCGTACTAACCTCGTACAAGTTGCATAAGCTCTACTATAAATAAGGTTACTAGTATCAACGCCATTTTATATACACTGTGCACTAAATGCTAGAAATATGTATAAAACGCCTTACAAATCGAACTGAAATAAATTGCCAAGTACGTATCTATTTTTTGTAGGAAATAATACTCATTTGCAAAGTTTTACGATGTGTTGATTATTCAGATTATATTTCCAATGTGAACTGCGAAATAAAAGGTTTTCCTCTTGAGGCATATTAAAACTAAATCAGAATTGAGCCATACATTTTACTGGGGATAAATTCCTTGCATGTTCACCTCAAATATTACCACCGGTACAAATTTTTGGCCTGCATTTATTACACTCTCGTAATTGTAGTTTTGAAGGATGAGTCATTTTTCGTGCAAAGGCAGTCGTGCGTGAGCTGAACAGAAGTAGGACCGAAATCACATACGGATGACGGCCACCCAGTCAATTGCTGTGGCCGATGATAGTCTGTCTGTGGGCGACACTTATAGATGATGATTCTCAAATAGACCGACCAACTTTGGGAGGCGATTCGTTATGAAAAAGTAAAAGGAAAACACATAGAACACTTTCTACCAAAGGAAGGTACGAGCCCTTAAAAATCAAGATTTTTAACCGTATTTTTTTGCAAAATATCGGTAACGAAGTAAATGAAATTACAACTCCCCGAACATTGTTTTATGTTATCTGAATCTTCAGCGCAAGAACTAATCCTCATTAATACCTCGCTTCGTAATGAAAATAACAGGGTGGCCGCCCTCGTATGGCATACAACTTTCCTACCGTCAGGAATTATGAACATTTGATGCTTGTTTATTGAGAAGTAAGGCGTGATTAACAAAGTTGGCCCTCGTGTTGCAACTTCCTGGGTCCCGCCGTTTTCGTTAAAAACGCACGCAAACTACTGCTGCTGCGATAAAATGCTGAGCAATTGAAGATAATGTGTCCTAATGCAAACAAATCTTAACTAATTGCATCAAAGGGACAATGAACTGCATTCGTTATGCGCACTCAGTTTTATAATATTATTCATGGGAACTATTTACTACCAAGCGTTACTAATACACCTATTTTCTCCCCGTTTTTATTCATATAAATTATAAATAAAATATTTTAATGTACAGATAAAACATTAAGTAAAAGTTTAAATTTGATAAACAGTAAGACACTTTATGTTAACAGAAGTAAAAAACGCTTGAGTTACATTACATATTGAGAAAACTACCAAGCACGCAATATATTGGGTGATTTTTCAAAGGTTTGATTCAAAAAGTGTGAAAAAACAGTGAACAGTTCTTATTTTAGGTGGCCAGAGGCCCGTTTCACAAAACTACATGTTCACAAGTTATAAGTTACATGTTAGAAGTGCTACTATCTACATACAAGTATATGTAAATTCAATTTCATAAACAGCACTAGTATCTACAATAACTTATAATTTGCGTTTCTTGAAAAGTTTCGGTATTCTAGAAATAACTAGTTCTTTGCTACAAGTGTACTTAATTGTTTGTTTTACAAGCAAACAAAACGCCAACATCAAATGAAAATAAATAGACTACTGAAGAAGCTCAGAGAAGTTACTCTGGTTCGGTGCGTTTTAAGATAAGGTAACGAATTCCGATAAATGATAGAAATGGGAGAATATTCGAGACTATGCTATGGCTTTTGGCCTTATATTTAGGCAAAGTGATATAACCTACATAAGGGATACATTTTAGTCGAATTTAAAAATAATTAACGTTGGTAAGAATTTAAATAATACTATTTTGCAACAACATTAGAGTGTTTTATTTCACATGCACCAAAAAATAAAATAACTACAATAGTTTTAACTGATATGAGTGACACACATTTATGCAAAAGTTTTTACTTTTCTCTTTCATCATACTTTCGTCAGTCGTCAATCAACTAGATTTGCCAATAACGTAAACTGCATATATAAAAAATAATACAATTTCATCCAGGGTTTATTAGTTGTTAGTGAAGCCATGAGTCTGTTCCTGGCAAAATTTTATAATGTGAAGAAGACATTCAAAAACGCTTATTAAATTCATACACACACTCAAACTACATAATCACTCTTTACCTGAATGGTCTTCGGTGTCACTAATACATAACTTCATAATATACTTGTTTACTACTACTAAACATTTATTTCTATAATTAACAAAAACAAAGTATGAGAGATTCGATTTATATTGAATTATACGCCAAACAAACCATTATTAATAACCTGTAGAAATGTATACAAAACTCGTCAATCTTGTAAGAAATTGATATTTTTTACAAGTGTTTAGGGCAGGCTTGTACATTCGTGAAACCGAAATACTTGTAACTATTAAAAATTCACTTGTATCTTGTAAAACTTTACTTGTAGGTACTAGTAAATGCTTGTATGTAGTGAGTAGTAAAAATTTTTGTTTCACAAAACTACAAGTTCATTCACTTGTAATTTGAAAAACTTGTAGTTTTGTGAAATGGGTCCCCGGTGTCGTGAATGTGACGCCTTTGTCTTTTTCGTATGTGTGATATTACACAATTAATTATAAATAAATTTGTGGCTTTCAAATTCTGCATATTTATACTTCTGTAAATTTGTATTGTTTTGATTGTCGCACATTTCTTGAATTCTCTCGAAGTTTATTGTACTTCTGGTTGTAAGGGCTTTGTTCCTAAGGCCATTTGCACTTAATAACAGAACTGAAGGGTTTCAGTAACATGGCCGGTTGCCTAGAGTGGCAGATTAGCAGAGAAAATTTCTGCAATGAACAAAATAAATAATAATTACGCCTGCTCTTCACCATGCACAAAAAGAGCAACACAAACATTCCCCTGCGTAGGAACGCTAAATAGCTCAATTCACCCGTGCCCAGTGGCGAATACTGATATATATTTGATGCAAGTAGTATTGAAAAAAAAAAAACGAAATTGTTTTATACACTCGGAGAAAAGTGTTACTGAATTAAAAAAAACTTTCGCATACGGCTAGAAAATATAACGATGCTCTTACAAAATGTTATTTAGGCTGAACGAAATGTAAAGTGCAACGTAACTGTTTTTGTTCGTNCGAAATTGTTTTATACACTCGGAGAAAAGTGTTACTGAATTAAAAAAAACTTTCGCATACGGCTAGAAAAATATAACGATGCTCTTACAAAATGTTATTTAGGCTGAACGAAATGTAAAGTGCAACGTAACTGTTTTTGTTCGTCTAATGAAATATGAGTCGAATCAAAAATATCTGCCTGAAGATAAAATGTTTAGTTGAATAAACATAACAAGTATTCTGATGGCTAAACAACCATTTATGTATAACAATGATAGCTATTCATGATGACCGAAAAGTACAGTAACTTTCTAAATTCAGTAAACACTACTGAGTTATTTTGAGATACAGATCAGAATGCTGTGTGACGATTTTGTCTTACAATTTGTGAAAGAAACCACAGTAAGACGTTTGACTCACGATAATTGCCAAAACGTGATTTTCATATGATGATACAATGAATTCCTGAACATCATAGTTATTTATTGAAATAAAATCTGGCATTTGAGAAAGTTTTGTGGGTAAAGTCACTTATAGTTACCAGGCAAACAGCCACGCTAATTAAAAAACCTGTAGCTGTTGTTATTAAAAACTGTTAATATGTGAGTATTTATTCTTACATGATCATTCGTATTCACTATTAAAACATTCGTTTTGTCACAGGGTTTAAAAGTTGTGTACGATAATAATATGGCACCACCTATCTCCTTGACGAAAGAGTCACATTACCCAACAAACTTAAAACGATAACATATCTCTTTTCAATTAAATGTTCTAAAGGATATTTTTTATATAGCTTTAAGTAATTTCTAATATTTTTTAATAAAGTCATTTGAAAATATCGCTTTTAAGGCGTGTACTTTACTCATTGTAGGTCATATTTCGTATTACATTTTTCTTTCTCATTCTTCGTAAAGAATCATCACATGACTTTTTGACTTGACGTTCGGAATAATCCTGTATATTTTATTTTATTTATATTACAGCTCGGCGTAATATTTTTTATTCCTGAATTATACCAAATTGTTTACATTTGGACTGAGACGGTTCTCATAGGTAGCGAACTGATTGACTAAAATCCGGAAATGTAAGGCGAAAAACATACATTCTGTAACTGTTGATTACTAATTGAACTACAAACTGTAAGTCTTGTTATAAATTTCTTTGTTTGGAATTATAAAGCTCACAACAATTTTAATTCACTCCTAATGTTTTTCTGGTTATAATCAATACTCTAGACGAAAATATTGCAAAATTACTGAGTATTGCTTAGAAGAAGTTTTGAGAAAGCCTATACAAACGTATGTATCTGACAGTACGACTGGATGTAACCTTCAGAGCTAAACTAGCAATGATTTATTACAAAACTGTGGGTTAAAATGTATTTCTTCGATGTCTTCGACTTACCAAAGTTTGGCTGAAAAGTTACAATTAAAATTTTTCGTGTTAACTTTTGTCAATGTGGTAAACAACTAGTTTGTAGAGTTTTAAAATTTTGAAGGCGTGATATTTTCTACTGCCATTTGAGTAATAAATTTTTAATTTCGAAACGAATAAAATCGTGTTTTCAGGTGACCAAAAATACGTTTAGCTTTAAAGAGATAAATAAAATTTTAGCGTGCGTTTTCACATTTTATTTTCGATTTAAAGATGAGGCCGCGGTGGCTGAGTGGTTAGCCTGCTCGCCTCCCACCAAGGCGAACCGGGTTCTATCTCCGGCCGGGCCACTTCAGAATTTTCGCAAGTGGGAATCGTGCCAGACGATGCCGTTGGTTGGCGGGTTTTCTCAGGGATATCCCGTTTCCCCCGCCCTTGCATTCTGGCACTGCTCCATTCTCACATCGTTGTTAAGAGCCGCCCAAATATCTCTCTCGCTCTCTCTCTCTCTNTTGCATTCTGGCACTGCTCCATTCTCACATCGTTGTTAAGAGCCGCCCAAATATCTCTCTCGCTCTCTCTCTCTCTCTCTCCCCCTTCCCCTCTATCCAAAGATGTTTATCGAAGCAATAATCGCTCACGTTGGTTATCCTTATCGCCGTAAGTAAACTTCCAACTGTCAAAAGATATGAGCTCCGTGAACTGTGGTTCCGGATGTAATCGCGACTGATATCAAGACCTGTGAGTAGAGGCTTGTGGTANTTGCATTCTGGCACTGCTCCATTCTCACATCGTTGTTAAGAGCCGCCCAAATATCTCTCTCGCTCTCTCTCTCTCCCCCCCTTCCCCTCTATCCAAAGATGTTTATCGAAGCAATAATCGCTCACGTTGGTTATCCTTATCGCCGTAAGTAAACTTCCAACTGTCAAAACGATATGAGCTCCGTGAACTGTGGTTCCGGATGTAATCGCGACTGATATCAAGACCTGTGAGTAGAGGCTTGTGGTAGAAAATGTTGGTGTGGAAATTTTCGTCACGGCCGGCGCCAAATTCGAGAGCTTTAGGAAGGTTTATCGCGGGCCGAGTAAACAATAATAAATCAGCTGAGCATCCCGACGCGATCACTTACAGCCTGTAGGCACAGGATGGTTAGGTGGTGCCTANGGTGCGTGTGACAGCGGGCAGATGTACGTCGAGTAGAGAGGAGCAGAGATGGTCCACTGTAGACGCAGCCACTAGCCGAGCGTGCCCGAAGGTAAGGGTTTATTCTACTCAGGTTGGGAAGTTTAATAAGTCTTTTTGCTGTATCTTCACACTTTTTGAATGAAACCTCAAAAAAATCACACCATGAATAACGTATTTTTTTTTCTAAATACGCCATTCATCACAGGAGTTTTATACCATGTTAACATTCACGTCTTTTATCTTATGTCAAATTGAACATTCACTTATATTTTATTTATAAATTATAATATTTAATTTATAATTAATGTGATTAAAAACAGAGAAAAAATAGGCGTGTTGGTAATGCTTAGCACGAAATATTGCTCATGTAAAATATTGTTAAAATGAGTGCGTACGAATGCGGTGCGTTGTTCCAGATTTAGTTAAGCTCCGTTTAAGTGAGGCGGAGGAAAAGCCTGAAAATATAACTTCAGCAGAGCTTCAGAAAAGTTGGAAATAACCATGAATGGCCTATAGGCTACTAATAATTTGTCAACTAAGCGTTATCGTCACCAGGCAGCACTGATTATGTATGTGTACCAGATTTTCTTCGGTTTACATCTAAACAAATGGAATAATTGCATGTTTCATATTACAAATTTATTTTAAAAAATTTTCTATTTATATTTGGTTAGAAACGACGTAAATAATTAACTTCCTAGAATGGGAAATGAACGAAATATGCCCGCACGTTCTCTAATATTCGGTCGTAAAACTGAATTTAGTACAATCTTTTGCTGCACAATTTATTAAACTAAATGTGGCAAAATAATCTAAAAATTCCTTTCTGTGAAAGCTATATTTGTTTCGCTCATAAAACAGCAACTTTTGTTTTTCGCAAAAATGGGTGTATACGAAAGCTTAGTGCCAAACACAATTGCTATTTTACTGTTTACTCTTTAAAACAGCATTGGGAAATGTGAAAAATAATTACAAAATAAAGTTTAAAGTTAATAGTTTGAAAGGTCGAATAAATATCTCAGTTCGAACGAAACACGAACTTTAACACACACACA
This sequence comes from Clitarchus hookeri, assembly GCA_002778355.1. Classification (NCBI taxonomy): domain Eukaryota; kingdom Metazoa; phylum Arthropoda; class Insecta; order Phasmatodea; family Phasmatidae; genus Clitarchus; species Clitarchus hookeri. Next base: position 117,276 of record NQII01002949.1, read on the forward strand.
CACACACACACACACACATATATATATATATATATATATATAATGTGTCAATTTACCGCCAACCAATAAGTGACCACTTTGGAACAGCAGCGCACCTTACGGCGGAAATTTTCCCTGTGCCAAACTCTCTCGTAAGGAATGCCGTTTTGTTCCCAACCTGAGTATATTAAACGCTGTGACGTGGGTGGTGGTTAAAGCAAACAAGTGACTTGCGATATGCGGTGCCTTTGATCAACAACTCAGCCACCCGTTGCGCCCAACGAGATACACCGGCTCGAGAAAGAAACCACTGGTGATGTCACAAATGTGACTAGTGGAGTGGAAATGTTTAGGCGGCTCTTTAAAAACGACGTCTTGGGAGCAGAAGAGGGTGAAACAAGCTGCCGGAATTCAAATACAGGGGAAACGGGAGATCTCCGAGGAAACCCCACCGACCAGCGGCATTTTCCTGCACGATTCCAACGTACGAAAATCCGGGAGTGTTCCCGCCGGGAATCGAACCAGATTTGCCTCGGTGGAAGGCGAGTAATCTAACCACTATGCTACCGCGGCCCTACGTACAAATAAGAAAAATTTCAGTTTATGTTTGGGCACCATAAATTGCTTGGCTATTGGGACGTTACACCAAACATATTTCTGTTATGTGGGTCGAGCGAGGTCAGAATTCCACCGACTTACCACATATGTTATTTTGGATTCAATTCGGAGCTTTCAGCGGGCTAGTTAAGTAGTCCCACCAAATCGTCTTTGAATCATGACAGAATTTACCTGGTCCTATGGACAGGAAAGTTGTCGTGTTGATACAGGAATAGCCTATTTTCCCCAAGATGTTGCATTATTTGGTCAAATATGTCTTCAACCTAAGAAATCTTTTACGAATTTTTCAAACGCGTTATTAACGATACGCTGATGACGCGACTCGCAAAGCTCTTTCAGATGATGCGATTTTTCGCCTTGCACCGTGGACGCCAAGGCGCTGTGTTGAGAGAAAACCATGGGTGCGTATGAAAACTTTTACACGTTATTATGCGCGCCGTGCCGTCTGCGTCGAAAAACAGTAACATCTGAAAGGAGAATTACTTCTGCGTTAAAGCCACTTATCACACATTAGTCTGTGAGCGGAAAAACGCTGGTAAAGGGCATGTTCTCGATGGAAAGTGAGTGTCCCACTTCCGGAAATTATGTATGTCGTATATCTTTAGAGTACAAGAACCTTCTAGACTCTGTTAACATACGTAACTTCTTTTTATAGGTTAGCTAACTTAGTTTGTTTTTTCTCGGTGCATCATGGATTGCTTTTAGAAAACTTTCTCTAGTGTTTTAGTTTTACTCCGGAAGCCAAAACATTAATTCCACGCCTGCCTTACCCCAGTGCCCCTGCTTATCTATTAATTTTATTCGAGTGTCATTACTCACCGGACAATTTACTGAGCTAGTTAAAAACACCATCCACGAAGCGGATGCTGTTATGGAGTAATATATTTATCGTGCTTTCTGATAGCCGAAATAAATTATTTATTACATTACATTAACCTTTTTGTGACGATATAGAAGTGAGAAAGCATGGAGGGTGAAGTTTTTTCATATATATTTATGGTACAGGTAGTTTACCGTAAACATCACTTTGGAAAGTACTGAGTAAGATCTACTTATGTGCACATTGTGTATTCTTTCACCATGCGTCGACCAAGAAAAATTGTGAAATTATTAGAAAATTAAATATTTTACCAATTTTTACTGATTCTTACCCTTATATTCATTAAAAAAACAGAAAATAGATGATGTCATTCCAGTATTCACAAACGTTTACCAAATACTTTTTAGTTCAATGTTAATATACGGATTTACTTTTCCTCCTTCGTTACCAACTTCACTGAACACATGCCAGTCAGCATGCCCGTAAATATATACGCAGGTAGCGAAGTTACATTTTTCAAAGCCTGATTTCAAAAGTGCTCACTTTACGGTGAACATCCTTTAGCAATCCTACATTTGTTCCGGAAAGAGTAAAATACATGGTAAAGTTCCCAACTGTATACATAACATTTCTATACTTGCAAGCTTCGCGAGGCATCCGTCCTGTAAGATTTTTTTATTGCGAATTCTTGCAAAGTTCTCCGTATAAAAAAAGTTTATATTTAGCTGTACGCTGAGTAACACGTCTGGATACTTCTGCAATCCATTCTAGAATTTGTTTCCGTGTGACTTCAGGAGCAGTCCCTGCTGTGTATAATTTACACTGTGATGTAAACAAACTAGACATGTGTATTTGGTCTTGATGTAAACGCCGTGCATCCTGCGATCTTTTTCCCCAGTGACGCTAACTCTACTCTTATTTATTGCTATTATTCTAGGCTAGCTCGGTTGTTTAGCGCAGTTGGCATAGGATGTTCCTTTGCTGTTGCGCAGAGGGACGAGATTCACGCGGTTGAAGCGCATCCATACTGTATGTCGAGTTAAGACATGCGCACTATAAGAAAAAGTTGAACTGATATTTGAAATAAACTTTATAAAAATAATACACACACCTCTATGGTTGTCTTTTAACATAAGAGCTAAAATACGTATTTACGGTAATAACAATATTTGTTACCGCGGGGTGTTAAAAATACAGTAAAAATTTCCCCCGTAACTTAAAACCCCAGAAAACACAAGATAAATGCATTGAGACACAAGGTATTTTTCGTTTTATTTGTTGGCTTCATTGTATGTACTAGATAAATATATAAGCTTCAATGTTTTTGATGGGAACAGTGCAGATAACATCTGTGTTAGCCTTGACCACACAGCATGTTATATTTATGTGTTGACACCTGGGTTTGGCCACGCCCGTGACAGTAATGCTGGCAGCAAAAAAATCTAACAATTTAACTTACAAAACAAATTTAGAGATTAATGGGAATTTTACGTTTCTATTTTTCCCGAAAATATAAGAAAAAATATGTTTAATAGTGGAAAATAATTATAGTGGCCATTATAATGCTGTAAATAATTTCTATGCATTTCGTTATGTGGTTTGGCCATAACTACGTTATAATTTTTACGATAATATTAAAAAATAACTAGCCATAATTAAATCATAATAAGAGAAGAATAACAGAAAATAAGACACTTGATCGACTTCGAAGTGTATGTTTTAATAGAGTGGGCATAGGAATTAGTTTCTTTTGTTTTTCACAAAAAGGCTGAGATGCAAGTAATATTCTAATTTTTATATTTACAACAGCTCCGTAGCGCCACTTGATTTGAAATTGGATACTAGCAATAAAGTCCATGTTTTTTAATTTTTTGATGTAATGGAATAAAAGGAAAAACAAAGCGGGACCTTCATAAATGCTTAATAAATCATGAGCTAACTATCATTACGTATTGCGTCTTTATTGGTGTGATGTTTGTAACACACTACGGTAAATATTACCTACAGTATTTAAATTATTGCCTACGATATGGTGGTGGGTAAAAATTCCGCCAGTTTGATGTGTATTTATTTTTATAATTTTCATGGTCCAAATACGACCTCGGATGAAAAAAACTTCAAATTAATTTGTGTTTCAGCTATATTGACTACTAATCAAGTAAACTAGATTTTAGACTTAAGTGACAAACTGTCAATAACATTGTTAAGTTACTAGTTGCTTGCCTCTTTGGTTTCTAAGAAATATTCATCAAAAGGTACCCAATGTAGCCATCGTTAACAGTTTAAACATGTAGATACACATGCCTATATTTTTGTGAATTTTGTGCTCCGATTAGGGCGCCTTTGTTTTGTTGATAGGAGAGGTTTCTGTTCCTATGGAAATAACATCAATGAATTTTACTTAGAAGGAAAATTATTTCACAAAAAAAAGAAATTATAAGTAATGAAATACGTTACTACACATAAACACAAGATAAAACATATTCAGCATCTAAACGCCTTAAGAAGTAATCCATATTCAAAAAATGCAAAAATTATTTTTAAATTCACATCAGCCACACAAAAACTACAGGAAATAACAAATAAAATTGTTTGATTATATTAACAGAATACAGATCAAATTGACGTTTATTTGTTTTATCATACTCTTTAAAAACAATATTGCAGAGAAGAAACAGTATACCTCATTTGACTGTGGGTTCATACAGTGTTCAGTTTTAAAAATTAGTCAATTCGAAACAATTTCACTATGTATTAATTTATCGCCTCTGTTGAAATACACGCCATTTGTGGCTTTAATGGAAAAATCACTTCGCGTTCATGATTCGGAGACTGGGTCAGATGGCCTTTGCCTTTCGAACCCACTCGCCTGTCAAACATGTCCATCGCCGCACTGTCGATATCAATGGAAGCAGCTTGACTATTGATACAGACGGGGAGAAATACGTTTCTTTCTGATCACATTGTTCAGCCACTTGTTCGTTACGAAATACTGTATTTAAAATATAGTCTGGAGGTGTATTCTTGACAGACAAGGTTGCTTGGAATTTCTTCGAATATAAATTTATAAATGTTGTGCGTTTTTTACCTGGATTACTTTTATGAGATAACATTACTGAATAGTGTCACTTGTGTAAAAAACTAATAAATTTGGTTTATCTGACAGAATAGTTTGGTTCAGTGAAATAGGTTATTGAAATGTACACCCCAATTATTTTGCATGCAATAGTAACCCATAAAACTCTCACAACTTATATCGTGAACTCTCTTACAAACTATACTTATTATACAAGCGGAAGTCTTTTTGATAAGTAGCGTAACGCAGTGTACAGTAGTAAGAAACATATATGAAAATATGGTTAGATGATCAACCGCAACGTGTTCATTGCAACGAAATGTACGCCAGAAAGCACGACAGCGTATGGAATTTAAAGTAAATATATTGCTAATCATCGTGAGTGTATACGTTCGTTGTTAAGTTAGCTATAAATTTACTTAACTTGAAAATTCTATCCTTTACATTATTTATAAAAAACGTTAGTTCGTATTTTGATTAATACTTATTCATCTAAGTGTAACGATGACCATTAACAGGAAACACGTGAAATAAAATCAAAATTTGCTGTTTCAGTACGGCTGCTTTAAACAAACATTATAAAAGTTACTCCGCAATTTAAATAAAAACTGCGTATTAAAAAATTTTAACAAGGTGAAGTACCACCTCTTGTAATAAAGCTATAGAAGTTGATTTTTCCATCTGAGAGAATGATATAAGCTTTTGTAGTTAAGATAAGTGACAGTAGAATGGCGACTTTCTGGAAACGTATACTTTCCGAAAGAAGACCAGTAATTTGGAAACAAGAAAACTGTCGTAAAGATTTCAGTAATCATCTCCGGGTGACACAACACACTGAGAGTGGCCACGGAAATACTCTGATACAGGTATTTCACACCATTATTGAAAGAGAAGTGGTCAGCAGCTGCGACTGAAGGGTGATAGTGTAGAGCAAACACAATAATCCTTAACGCGAAACTCGTACACATTCCACACAAGCCCAACGCGATTTCACGTCACGTGCTACGGTACACATCGTGCTGTGCAGGGGACTGAGGTTAAATGCGCAAAGGGTTAGATTTTGAATAGAATATAGAAGCAGCTAACTGATGAACTGTACTTGTAAAGTTAATAACATTATTCCAACCTTCCAAAAAAAAAAGTAGCTAGTGCACGCCGGAGCTCTAAATACATGAATTCGTACTCTCTAACATTTGGCTGGCACTTTATTTTGGACGATTAGATGGCATAATAATGGTATTATATATATATTAAAAATTATCACTTAATTTATAGGTAGTAAATATTTCTTTGTTCTTGAAATCCTACATATTACCCTATAAATTACTCAAATGCACTCAAAGAAGATTCATTTCACTCAATTTTAATTTTTCGCGTAAATCATCGTATTAGTTTGAAGTTGTTAGCTGCAATGGCTGAACTTTCATTGTGATCAAAGTACACGTAGATGCTTGCAGGCGGTGTACGGGCTGGAAGTTCCATTTAATGAAAAATAGTTGTAAAAGCTATATTCTATACATAAATCTCCATGGAAATGTAGTTTTTAAATAATGGCTCCAAACGACAGAATGGGAAGCGATTTACCAGGCAAATAAACTGATCGTACATCCAAGCTAACCGTAAATAAATTAATTATTGTACATTAAAAACAAAGGTGCTAATTTTTGATTAATCTTAAGGGGGTGATAATAATGCGGAACGTTTTAAAGATAACCGCTATCGATTCTATTAGACAAATCAAATAACAAACAACCTCAGTTAATATTAAAGTTTTACTCAGTATTTACTTTGTTTTTGATAATATGGCAAGTTTATTGTCTAGTCACTTTGCAATGTACACTTTAAAATTTCAGCTTAAGTGCTGGTATCAAGGCACTTAATTATAGAATTAGAGACAGAAAGTTTGGTGATTGTACCACGTCTCCTGAATAGTGAGAGGTTAACACTCGGTTAAAATTATCGACGGCACCCTAATTAATTTTAAGTGTCCATGAACACCTGTCAATGATCCTTTGGAACCTCAATCAAGTGAGTAAGAAAAATACTAACCACCATTAATGAGTTCAATGTTCACATGCTTTGTTTATAAAGATGCTTTACTTTACTACCTGCCTTTAAGTTACTATCCCAAGAATTATAATGTAAACTTGAATACACGACTGCCTCCTCTAGAAAGACTACTCTCTGAGGTACTAAGTAAAATTTGTGTTCTGAGGCTCGAAACGTGTTACGCGGACAGTATTTTAATTTGGCTGATAACTTGGTTATTCAGTTACTGCGAGTACCACCTTATTCATCTAGGTTATTAGATAATTTCTACATTTAGCCTTCGTTAGTGACAACATTCACTTTAAAGGGTGTCGCAGGATCTATATTTTAGTTGAAATATATTTATTTCTGTGCTTTACCAACAATTAAATGGTACGTTATCTCTCCTGATAAGTGGCATTTAACACAAACGCTTTAATTTTGTTGCAAAACACAGATTACAATGTCAATTAACTGAGTTTTCTTTCCTGACTACAAGCTATCGAGTTGCAGATCAGATTAAACGTTATTAATTTTCGCGTTTATTGATATAGACTTCACGGAGAGAGAAATATCGTCTCTATGCAACTCTCACTGATATTCATAGCTGTTCCAATAGAGGCGTGAAACCATTTATCTTGGTAATTTATAATTCACGTATAAAGTGTTTTTTTTTACATCGCTAGCTATGTAGCGAAGCGTTACGATGTCCTGTTTGATTCACAAACATCGGCTGGCAGTAGGGAAACACATTAGGATTTGGAATTATATCCAATTATTCTGATTAGTCGGTGAGCGAGGACGTTTCATTATTTAATAACTAATGGCAATGGAGTTCCAGTCAATAATTTCATGAAGCAATAATTAACCGTCTAATAAACACTTAATTTTGAGTACAGATGACAAAATGTATGTTTGAGCATTCTGCAATACTATATACACATTATATACAGTGGCTCAGATTAATATTCTGCCACCTATGATTACCGCAGTTTCATGGCCTTTTGTTACATTAGTAATGAAGATAAACATAAATCATATTGCACAATCATTCTTGTGTTCTTTAATTGAAATATAGCGGTAACCAATAACGGAAATGTGCAATGCAACATAACAAACAATATTGTCATCACATGCTGCATAAGTACGCCACTTTAATATTCGGCTATCATCATTCAAACACAAACATAATCCTCTTTGAAAACTAAACACACCGTTTTTTAGTACCTGGTAGCATGGCCATTCTGTTTAATTACTTCTCGCAGGCGTTGTGGCATATTAGCAATTATATTCCTGGTACATTCGGAGCCAATCTTACTCCATCATTCCTTGAACCCTTTCTCTAATTCTTTTGTGGACCTAATTGTTGTAGTACGCAGTCTTCTTTTGAGTTCATCCCACATATTTTCTATGGGATTCAGGTTGGGTGATTGAGGAGGTGTGTTAATGACTTTGGGACAGTTATACAAACGCCAGCTCTTGACAACGTACGACTTGTGTTTTGGGTAATTATCTTGGTATGACTTAAACGTGTTCCTAATGCCCAGATTATCATCCCTCTTGTGTAGGTTTGCTGTCAGGGTGTTGAGATGGTCTTCCTTTTTCATTGTTCCATCAACACGTACAGCCTCTCCAGCACCTGCTGTAGATATACAGCCCCAGATCATAATACTACCTCCACTGTGTTTCACAGTAGGTTTTATGTTTCCAGATTTTAGCTCCTCATTTGGTTTGCGCCATACTGTTACCTTGCCATCTGAACCAAGCACATTCAATTTCGTCTCATCAGCAAAAATAACATAATTACACCAGCTTTAATCTTTGTTAGCGTGGTCTTTTGTGAACTTAAATCGTTTTCTTCTCATCACCTCATTAATAAAAGGCTTCTTTCTAGATACCCTGCCATTATATCCTGCTCTTCTGATAACTCGTCGTATGGTTTCTAGATGGACGTTCTTTCCGCATTCAGTACCTCCGTTGTACGTTTGCAAGCACTAATTTTCGGACCTTTTTTTATTTTCCTCATTACTAGACTTTCTTCTCTCTCGTTTAGTTTCTTTGGCTGTCCTTTTTGAGGTACCGCATATATTCTGTCTTCCTTCTGAAACATTCTTATGATGTCTCCAACAGTGCACCTCGGCAGATTCAAGTGCTCCGCAGTTTCTTGTTGAGATTTCTTCTTTGTAAGATGAAAAATGACCAGTTGCCGCTGTTCAAACGTTGTATATTCCTGCCCTACGTCCCATTTTCCTGACTGACGCAGTCAACAGAGCTACCCAATACAACCTCTCAGCGCAGAGAGCTTGCAGGGAATGAAACGAGGTACGAACGCAATGTGCATCGTGCCTGTGCCACGCGTCCACCACAACTGACCGAATATTAAAGTGGCGTACTTATGAAGCACGCGAGGACAAAATATTGTGTTTCATTAACTTACACTGCTCATTTTAGTTATTGGCTACAATTGCATTTCATTTAAAGCACACAAGAATGATTGTGCAATATGTTTTATGTTTATCTTAATTTATAATGTAACATAAGGCAATACAACTGCGATAATCATCGGTGGCCGAATATTAATGTGAGCCACTGTATATGGATGTACAGTATGTATTTTCATATTTGTATAGGCTATTCACGGTAAAGTGAACTCTTTTGAAAGCCCTCTCATTTGTAATAATAGTCAATAAAAATATTTTATTTTAGCCGTAGACGTTAATTTCAGAGTGCTGTGGAATATATACATTGTAAGTACTACTTATGTGGCAATATTAATTTAAAAGGTGGTTAAAGACAAAACAGGACTGGAAGGAAAATATAAGTAGGGCTTCACAGGTGCTCACTTTAACGTGAACAGTCTTTATATGCATGTACATGCATGCATGTGTATGTAAGTATTTGTATGTATATTTATATACATGAATGTATGTATGTAAGCAAGCATATATGGCTGTGTGCTTATATGTATGTACGTATGTGTGTATATGTGTGTGTGTTTTATATACAGGAAAATAATTATTAATTATTTATCGAGTTAAAATGAAATTTCGTGTGAATGGTGTAGGGCTTTCACTCAGGTATCTTCCCAACAGGGGGTGACATCCATCCTGAATAATGCGTAGGTTTTCATGAGACAAGGAGGGCAAACGATGGAAGCAACACGGAAGAGGAAATGGAAGTACTCTGAGAAACTATGGTGGTGTCCGCCACAGTACCCGCATAGGAAGCCTCGCCCAACTGTTTGCTTGGCCCTACGTTCAAATCGTGGCGTCTGAGGTAGAAATATAGCTCTAATTACCGAGACAACCGCGAGTCCCTTACTTGAATTTTATTCATGAAAACTAACTTATATTGTGAGACTGGTTGGAAACCCAGCTTGCCGTTCTAAAGGAATGGCCTTGTGTGCCCTTTGTAGGTGAATTTCAGGGCAGAATTTAGTTATGTGAGGCCTCATCCTCCATCTTGCTTTATCAGTCTACTGTCATCTAGCAAAATTCCAAAATAATACTCACAAAATTACGTCACTTTTCGTGTCACTGATCTAACTGAACGTATGTAAATTGTAGCCGTAGAGTATATTTTTGTAAGTAAAAGTGGGGCACACAGTTTACTTTTAAAAATAGAACTAAAGTTACTCTCATCAATTATTTTTCTTCGTATTGGCATCAAAAATAATTTTACAGTAATCGAAAGAAACTGTAATTTGCATAGTAAAATAACTTTGAAGCACTGGGCTATGTTTTATAAGCATTTTCCTATACTAACGCTGCTTTAAACGTCATTGTATTTTGACAGCCCGTGCTTAAAATTTTCGAAGTAATTACTCCAACTTTGTATGATGCTCCAATCAACATGAATAAACCCAAATGAAGCCCATAAAAACATCGTGACAAATGTATCAGCATGTTGAGCGGTACATATACGCGATGCCATAGTGTAGAATGGCAGATATAAGAGATAAATTGATGGCATTTGAAATTAAATGTGTAGTCTACACCAATGTAATTGCGAAGCAAGCAGCAACTCTTTTAGAACGAAAGAACGCGACGAGTGGTGGAAAATACGAGGTATAATGAAATTAGACGACACCTGCAGGAATAACCTACCAAATGAAACTGTAAAAGAAACCGAATCACTCCGAGAAAACACATAGTTGTTAACGTATCCACCACGTTTCATGTGTGCAAATAAATCAGCACTCGTGTCTGGCACGTCGGACATACATGGTCTGTTGGGATGCTTGATAGCAGCAATGCAGTAGGAAACTTCGTGGTCCAGGTTCGAATCTCGGATAAGTCATGGGCATGGGTGCCGATTTTAAATGCAAGTTTAGTTACGTTTACTTTGTAAGTCATCTCTGGTTAAGTATTTCGCCATAAAAGCGGGGATGTTAAGTTATCGTCGATAAATATATTCTGAAGTTGTTTTCCCGCGCACGTACGAGAAATTATCTTGTGTGCAACCGTGTCATTAACAACGCTTAGTAATTACGTATTGCATGTCAGATTAACGTACAATTTAACCTTCTGCGTCGTCACGACGTTGCTTACAAAATCATCATACTCTGCCGCTCACATATCTGCAGTACCTAATGCTCGTGTCTGCAATCTTTCTCTATGACCGCCTCCAGAATATTGTAATGACTAACGACTGCTGATTTCATGTGCTCTTCCTGGACGATGTATGGACCATTAGCTTGATTTTATCCTATTTCTCTATGTTTTGTTGTACGGTGTATTAAAGATAAATTATATATGAATGTATTAGCCCTTTACTTTTCTTTGTCAAGCCAGGTCCATCTTCCTCTGATGCATACAAAAGTGTCTTCCTGTAACCACATAGAAATATCATGGTGCGTTCCAAAAAAACGATCAAGGGAACACTGTGCTGGCAAGTGGAGATCTAGTTTAACAGACTGGAATAAGAAATTTAAAGTAGTTGCAAAAGGTTAAAGCTCGATGTTACAGTTTTCTTGCAAGGGTGACTGTCCTCCCCTTTATGGATTGTACGAGAGTAGCGAACTCTCGCTGGCTTTCCTGCATGGAAATGCAATACTACCGGCTTCCGACCACATTGTCTTTTGAAATGCAAATTTTATACATATCCATCTCGTCTAAGGCAGTGGCGATGGCTGAAGTCTGACGTAAGCCCTCACGCTATGTGCCGTGAAACGTAAATGCTACAGCATCCCTCATGAGAACGGCACAGTTGTCACCTACCTTACTTAAACATGCCCTATTAGCATAGCAAATAGCCAGCATATTTCAACACTCTTGTAATGTACTGAAACGGCAGCACGAAGATACCCCACTCATACTACAACTTCGCAACCAAATATTTATTTATTATACTCTTCGTGTAATGATTGATTGTTTACAAAGGCATTACTATTTGATAAGCACAGGTATTATTTAACTTCACGACTAATAATTATTTATGAAATTTGAGGAGAGCAGATAAAGTTACAAGCAGCAATCCGAGGTTCCATTACGATCAAACAATACACGCGATTTTATCGTAATTATTTAAAAATTCTTTTGAGGTAAGGACGTGTTCGAGTTGGTAGTTAACAATAATTGTTATATAGCACAACAACGTTTAGAAGATAACCAGGATATGAGCCCAATGGGCGAGGATTTGGCAAATCTCATTTCTAGGAACTGTGCTAATTTTTACCGGGAGAGGGGATGAAATAATCACTTTGGAAATGTACCCTCAATACAGCTGACTTGTAATCGCGTAATTGCGGACTCGACCCGAGTTTGATAAGCTGTCCCGTCAGCGGTACCAACATTGCTCGGTTCGGTCGGTTGTTGAGCATTTTACAGACAGCTTCTACTGCGATATTAAATAAAATCACGGACCATGGAGAGCCTTGCCTTACTGAACCAGCTACCGTGAGAAAGCCATTGACGAACATTTGACTTCAGATGCCCGTGTTTGGGAGTGCGCCAACTCCATAGCAGCTTTCGGAAAGTCAGTGACTCGTAACACGAAATAAAAAGTAATGATCGAATTTGTCCAGTCCATGTAGATCAGAGGTATACAAACTGCGGCACGCGGGTCCATTCTTTGTGGCCCGTGCTCGCCGGCTTCAGTAGATACAAGTTACCAAATCTTATTTTTAGGGTGTCCGTTACAAAAATAAATAAGAATACATAATATGAATTTATTAAAAGTTAAAGCCACTGATGAAACTAGACGATATTTTACATTATTTTATCAGTCAGGTGACTTCTGTACATATTTTTTATGTACTACCTCCGCCCGCCATCACCATTTCGAACGAATAAACAAACGACATGCAAGACGATACAAGACACTCTGAATTTTAAATGTCATCGAATTACCAGCCCATTTTTAGTTCACAAATATTATTATGTCAAGTGTGGCCCGCGGCGGTCTTAGTTTTACTTAATATGGACCCCTAAAAAAAAGTCTGAGTACCACTGATGTAGATGATCGACTTGAAGTTATGGTATTGTTATTATCACACACTGCAATTTTGCTGTCCTGAACTGTGAGTGCTTGATAGGAACCACATAACGCACAGAAATTAGTAACTAACTGTTTTGACTGGACGGGATGTTTACGGTAATAGAACCTTTTGTATACGAGTTGCGTAGCCTTTTCCAAGCAAGAACGTCGCAGTCAATACTGCAGAAGTAGTTTGGGTCTCCACCAACCATTTTTAAGTTTAAGTAAATGATCCTGCGTAAAAACCAAAGGTCATACGATTTTATCAATGATTATGTTCCTTTCGGCACACGGATTGACGGATGCGAAGATCGGAGCCGTCCCCCATCTTGGTTGATGTCACAACCAGGGCTCGCGGCCGACGGCAAAATTACCAATTTCTCTCTCAAAATAACCCGCAAACCCTCGAACATTCAGATTTCACTCCTAACGTTACTTCAGAATTTGATTATTTTAACCAAAAATTACTTTTTTTTTACCAAAAATATATATAAAAAAAAGTATGAAAGAGAAAAGCGGATCCGAAGCTCCGCGATGCGAGAGCCGAAAAGTCGTCCTCAGATGAGGAAGAGGATTCGAGGCTCCTAGTGTAATGAGCCACTTAATCCTCAGCAGTAAAAGAGGATTCGAGGCTCCTAGCCAGGTCCAGTAGATCGGGGCCGATCAGCGGATATAGTCCCCTCCCCCGTACACCATCCTGCACCTACCACCTCATCATCTACTACAATCCCCTTTACCGCCACCCTTCACCCCCTCCTCACAACAATTTTTAAAATTGAGGAACATTTAACATTAGCCCTAACCAACACCCCACACCCCTGACCACTACACACCAAGTCATAAAATATAGCAAAAAATAAAAAAATTGATTTTAAAAATTAATCAACATATAATGTTACCACATCCTACCCCTCGCTCCCCCATCTCCCTAACAAATACCCCCAACTCTCGCAACTACCCATCTAGTCATAAAAAATTAAGAAAAATTGCAAAAAATCGAGAAATTAATTATAATAATTAAGGAACATATACCATTTACTCAACTTCCCTTCTGCTCTCGCCACCACCATAACGAACACCCCCACCCGGTCATAAAAAATCGCAAAAAAATCGAAAAATTAGTTATAATAATTGAGAAACATATCCCGTTACTCCACTTTCCCCCCACTCTCCCCCCACTGTCCCCCCACTCTCCCGCTTCTCGACTCAATCACCCTAACCAGCAACCCCTTCCACTCACCTACCACCTCCCAAACACAAATAATCGAGAAAAATCGCAAAAAATAAAAAAATAATGATAAAATCTATGAAAAAATTACATTGATAACTCCAACCACCTTGTTGGTTGTTGACCTTGAAATTAACCCCAATGATAATAGATTCAACAACTGAGAAGAAATGGTAAAAATCGAAATAAACTCATAACAATTTAGGAACATATTCCATTACTGACTCTAACACCCATGTCGGATGCCGGTGACCTTGACCTTAGCCACAATGACCTTGAACTAGCAAAAATAAATAAAAATCATGAAAAAAAACCTAAAAAATCTAGCTTTATGTAACACACATATCGCCCATACCCCCACCTAAACCTCCAACATACCTTGCGTAGCTTCACTTCCGTCACCATTTAACTATCATACCTCAGCCGCCATCAACATACACGCATGCCACCAACCCCCTTTCCACCAACCAATGACTTGTCATAGCTCGGCCCCCTCTCCATCAACCATCGCAATCAACGGACAACACGATTCTCCACCCTCTTACTGTACAATCCCTAATCCTTTCATGAAGTGACGAAAATTCACAAATTCTTAGCAAAATGTTCGCAAAACTTCGCAAATAATCTTACTTAAAACTGTCCATACCAAAGTACTATACCAACCAAAAATACCGATTAACCATCTTGGCAAACGACTGACTCTACCCGTGAATGACACCACCCAAGACAGACTTCTACTGAGACCAACTCCTGCCAAACTGACTAAATCAATGACCGAGACCAACCAGCAACACCAGCCGACCACACGAACCAACTATACCAACTGAACATACCAAACCGTCCATGCGAACCATGCCAGCCATACGTCCGACCATGCCACCCAGCCATATGACGGGACCATACAGACAATCCGTACAGACCAACCATGCGAACCATCCATGAAAACCGGACACTTGAAACAGTCATACAAAACATACTAGCCAGCTATATGAACCAACCATACTAGGCATCCATGAGAACAAACCATACGAGCTAACCGTTTGAACCAACAATACCAGATTAAAATACGAAACAGCTACGACAGTCAACCTCACCCCAAACGTTACGAACCGCCCATACCAAATGACCATTCCAGCCGTCCAGCCTACACCATCACGCTCAGCCGTTCATAACAACCGCTAATACCGGCCAGCTGACCAGTCGTACAGACTGTCAATTACTACGAAGAAGCCGCCTAATACAAATATAATTACTTACCTCTTCACACAAAATCATCGCAAATATCCGCAAAACATATCACCTACAGCTAACTACACCGAAGGAGCAGACCAGTCGTCCAGACAATCAGCCCGATCAGACTGACCAACCATACATACTGACCATACGAACCATTCGTACCAGCCACCCACTTAAAACAGTTATACCAAAAAACCATATGAACCGCTCATACAAGCCAGCCATAGGTACGAATCAACCATACGTTCCGACCATACAAACCAACAGTACCAGCTTAAAATATGAAACGGCCATGACAGTCGACCACATCTCCAAACCATTCGACCCGCCCATACCAAACGACCATTCCATCCGACTAGTCCTAACTATCATCAAGATAGGCCATCCATAACATCCGTTAATGCTGACCAGGCATACAAACTGACCATTACTAGCAGGTCATTAATTATTAAGGACTATACCAATGAACCATAACAGCCGACCAGACCAACAATCCATACCGACCGACTTTGCAAACACAATTGTACAAGAATATGGGCTTCGGTTTCACTGTTCGCAAGTGCTTACGCAAGAAGGGAGCTGAAGGGGCTGCAGCTCCTCCCGAAAAAGTTCCGATTTAAATAAATATGAAGAAATTGTGGAAAATTATCTAAAAATTACGCACTGAAAATTGAAATAAACAATTGCAGCAAGTTTTCGCCGAATGTGCAATCGAAGTTAAGATATATTTTACATTAGGAAAAGGTCTTTTTCATATTTTACACAGTGCTCACTTCAGAAATCGAGTTTCAGTCTTCCCAATATAAAATGCTGTGTACGCAACTGACTGTTCGGGTACTTCACGTTATTCGTTGTTCTTCTAGCAGACGTCTTGCATTCCTCTTAAATAACAGTATGACATTTGGTTTTATGCATTCGCCCCGGCACATAGTTTTACTATTGCAAAGATCTACTTCGCTGCTTCCCAGTCACCCAAGTCGTCTTTATTTTCTGTACGCTGTAAAAGTCATGCTTCAGCACGACGTACCTCATCGTAATACGTAAAAAATGAGATTTTTTTGGCATGACTACGTCTTAAAAACCACATTGACGCACGAAGTACCAATTCGGAAACGACGATGTAACGTCTGCAGGCTGATCCACTCCGACACTATAACGCCGTGACTATAGTCCATTCACGGTTCCTTCCAACTTTTCTGAAGCCTTGCTAAAGTTCTACTTCCAAAATAATCATCCACTTCATGCAAACAAGGCTTAACCGAGCCTCAAAAATTATACCAAAGGGAGAGCGCACCGCATTCGTGCGCAATCGGTGTAATAAAATTTTGCGAAAGAACTATTTCTTAATAAGCGTTACCAACACCTATTTTATCCCTGTTTTTATCCATATTAATTATAAAATAATAAGTATTATAATGTCCAGATAAAGTATAAGTAAGAGTTTAAATTTTACAAAAAATAAGATACTTAATATTAACAGAAGTATGAAAATCTTGTGATATATAAATTATTTAGTAAACAACCAAACATGTCATACATGGAGTGATTTCTCAAAAGTTTGGTTCAAAAAATGTTAAGATATCGACAATAGATTACATACATTTGGTTAATTTCATTTGATTCCCATATCCCAAAGAAAATTTAACCCGCTGACGCAGAAATATTCACGTGAAAACTCACGGTGCGTGTCCTCGACATAGCCACATCCTGATTTTTTGAAGAACTTAATATCGCGGACGTCACCAGGCTGCCGTGTGCCTCCTGGATGTCGGTGGCAATATCGCTCAAACATAGTTGAGATATCAGAGTAGATGGGTAGTCCTCGTTTGATAAACACCATCCTGATAATCGCTAGGGCGTGAAATCATACTATCTAATAACAAACTGGATGAAACTTTCAAGGTCAAATACACGAAACATTTTCATTTCTTTTCGTGTCTGGCTTGAAAACTTGAAATTGCATGTACTTTGACGAGAGCCACATAGTCATGGCATCACTCACAGTAGGTTTTGAGGGTCTGGAACAGCATGCGTGACGATTGCTATCTTTTGTCGCTCATCACCAACATTCGTGAGTGCATGGGACCTATGGAAACCTGCGTTATCATACGTCATGGTTGTAAGACTTTAAGAGCTAGTTCCTGTGTGCTGGAAAACTATTTCAAGTGCCACCGCGTGTACAGGGAGGGATTTTACTTACGCAATAAAATACGAAATCAGTGACACTATTTTCATTTTGTCATGAGTTTCCTCTTTTCAAGAAAGAAAACATAACGATATTCAGGTAGATTAAGAAGCCGCAAGCATAACTGGTTTCTTTTTCTGGGGCGTCCTTTACGATGCGCCGACTCGTGCCGTTTTAAAGGATTCTTAAGGATTCCTGTCCGTCATTATGCTGTGGTAGCCGATTTAGCAATTTCCGTTTTGTGGCTTTGGTGAAGGTACAGTCGCCGACAATGATACTCGCCTACAAAGTACGTGATATTCCGATACTAGTTGCAGATCAAAGATGCGCGCGCGTGTGTTCTGTCAGATCGTCACTAGCGGCAGCGTACTCAGCCAGAGTTCTTGCCGCCAATGCCGAGTGTTAGTCCGCAACGAGTAACGAGCTGAATCTTGCTGGTTGCTGTGCCAACTACGTGATCGGTGTTTTGTTGAGCGGCAGAGCCCCTTTGCTCGCGCATGAGAATATTCAGTTTGGTTAGATAGGTGGCAACATTACTGAAGACGTAGGCCTGGCGTGAAATTGCCCTTTGCTGTTCAGCGTCATTTTTCCTCTGCGTTTCCTTTCCTCATGCAAAAAAAAAACTGAGAAAACAAGCAATCTCTACGCTTGTGGATACACGTTTGCAGTTTTTCCGGATGCATTACACACAGGTGATAGGTTGTAATGTAAGACGGGGATATTATTTCCGTTTTTTAGAGACGTACTCCCATTTTTTTTTAAACTAAACTTTCGTTTTTGACCTCACGCCTCGTATTGAAATTGTGTTTGAGTTTTGTGATATAACAATAAACAGGTTATTTTAAGGCTGTTGCGATTTTAAAGTTGTAACGTTTTTGAAATGATGGAAATCTGTAACGCTCAACGGTGGCAAAATCCATTGTCTTTTGGTGCGGCGCAGTATGTCTTGCGCGGTTTAGAGTGGACAAAATCGTAAAGCAGCCAGTTTTGGCTACTATCAAACTTAGCGCTTCAATTCATTTTACTACTAGTTGAGAGCTCTACCTAGTACCTCATGCACTTGGAAAAGATGAACACGTTTTGCAAAGTCGAACGGTCTTTCTCCGCGATCTTCTCTCCACGACTGCTGCTATTTACTGCTGCGTATGGTTTGGTATTGTGCTGCTTTACACCAAGCATCCAATCTTGAGCCGCTGGCGGTACTAGCGTATGTCGTATGGCCAGTCATCATCTTCAATTCCGGAATGGAAAATACGCTAGTTGCCGGCGGGATATTTGCACGGGGGTCTCTCTCCCTCTCCCTCTCTCTCATTCTCTCTCCCTCCCTCTATCCCCCTCTCCCTCCTATACTATCTCTCGCCCCTTCAACCTTCCTTCGGGCGGCGTTGTGCGCTTCCTTTCAAAGTCTAGAAAAGGGAAGTTTCATTTTTTTTTTCAACAGAAGGCAGCCTCGTCGAAGAGGTAACGAAGTACCCCTTTCTGCTTGAAGTACCACACCAAGACTACCGCTGTCACAGTTTGAAGTAGGTTACTTGGAAACTAACTACACAATGACCTGGAAGATCACGTATGTACGGAATTTGTACGCCATTCACGGTTACTTCACACTTTTTTAATCAAACCTTTGAAAAATCACCCCATGAATGACGTGTTTAGTAGTTTCCTAAGTATGTCTTGTTTTACAAGCGTTTTATACTTAGAGGTACCTTATTTTCGGTTAAATTGAGTTTTCAGTTTATTTCATCTATAAATTATAATTTTTTTATTTTAATTTATATGAATAAAAGCAGATATAACATAGGTGTGTTGGCAATGCCTAGTAGGAAATAGTTCATATTTCCAAGTATTATTAAATTGAGTGCTCACGTGTAATTCCGTCGACTGAGTTAAGCTTTGTTTGTATGAGGCAGAAGAATATCCTGAAAGTAGAACTTTAGCGGGGCTTAAGAAAAGTTGGAAGTAACCGTGAATAGACTATATCCGATGTGATACTTATTGTGAAGACGACAGGAAACAATAATAGTTTTTTTTTTCAAAAGTAGTAAGGAGCAAACGAATAAGAGTAGAACACTATTTGGAAACTTAAGCAAGTAAACCGAATGTGTTTTCTGATGCTCTGTGATTGTCTTATACTGTAATTGAAAGCTACTTTCCTGTAGTCCGTTTACATTGCCGTTTGGGGAAAAAAAGAGGTTAAGTCACGTTTAGATAAATCAGAAAGTTTGTTCACCAACGAATACACAGAACACTATAAAATTTTAGTGAAATTAAAGTTCCAACCCTAAAGTGTTGGCGCGTTTATATTCTGCAAAAATTTCGCTGTTCCCATTTATTTGTCTTACGAGCTGACATCAACCGAAGTAATTTTTATAATCATAATATAGAAAACACTTTTAAATCCATACAATCCGAATGAGCTTTGAGGGTTTGGCTGTTAAAAATTTGTAAGCATTCCAATTGTGGCTGGTATGCTTCTGTTTTTTCATTGTGTGACCAGATTAGTTAGAACAGTGACTCGCTTTTTACTTTTTTACGTCAGTGGATTTATTCAGTTATTTTAATCTTTCTCATACTCTTATTTGATATGATGGACAGAAAATGAACTGATTGAAAATGCTCTTCCTTTGCTAGTTAATTTATTTCTATGTTCAGTTATCTTCAGACATAAGCTTTGGAAAAAAAAGTTTTGAAATTATAGTAAACACTTATGACTAATAGAAGAAATAAGGCATCCTTAGTTCTGGGGCTGATTCGGGAAAGCGAGGAAATAAACGTGTCCTGGCTGATAAAAATTGTAATTCTTTAATTTATCTTAAGTCAACGAAAGTATGAGAACGCTCTACTCACCCGAGCACCAGGCTGTCCGGAAATAAAAGTTTGAAACGAAGAAGCTCTGTCCACATTGAAATCTTCCTGCCTCCTACTGTACCAAACCGGTGGAACTATGATCAAAACTCGTTTAAGAAGCATTAATACACCTTGCAGTGTAGCTGCAACTATTACAGGACGTCAATTCAAACTGGAGCTCACGGCGGCAAACACGTATCGTAATGTTAAGAGTGCAAATTTAGAACGGACAGTGTGTCACTGGTTTGGAAAATGTCGTGCCGGTGGCAGTCTCCAAGGTGAGTATGGTAGGGGAGGCTGGCCATGGGAGGATTACGACTCTTCACAGGCATGCGCAGAAGCAAATCCGCACACGTAGAATGTGTCCGACAGTTCAACTTTTCCTTTTACAACGATTTCAGAAGATATAGGGAAAACAGGAAAACAACAACTGGACAGCTGGGTACCCCATGAACTGATGGACAATTAAAACTGCAGCTGTCGAGCGAGGTGTCGCATCATAGTGAGCCCCTGTTAGATCCTATCGTATTGACTCATAAGTCGATCCTCTATGCCAGTGTTTATCAAACTGTGGCCCACGGATAATTGGTCCTAAGTGGTCCACAAAATAAATGTTATAATTAATTTAAATTTTTATATAATTATACTCTTTAATATCAAGTTCGTAATGATGAAAGTTCCAAGTTTTTATGGTGGTAATTTATTTTCATGAGCATTAAATCACAATTCCTACGTTTTGCTGCTTGAATGGGAGAGGTGCCGACGAAGTGGCCAGTGTTAGGTTAACAGTCTGCACCTAGTGGCCTGTGGTAAAGGAAAATTTGAGAACCACTGTTCTACGTCACTCCTAAGCGAAGTGGAAAGTGTTTGGACGTTGATGAAACCCACAAACAATTCCCAAAGCTAAGGTTGACGCCTCGGAAAATTTTGCTATTAGTGACGATAGTTGTTCATTAAAAGTTTTTCTCCTCCTCCTGAAACCATTACCACGGTCTCGTACTATTCAGAAGTTAATGAAATTCTCTGGTAGTTGTGTAAAAATCTGTCATCGATGGTCAATAGCAAAGGTTCTCTGATCTGACCAGATACAACCAAAGGCCACGTGGTAAAAATTACGAAACATGATTCGTCACATGAGGAATGAAGTAATGCTGCATCGTCCAAATTTCCCGGAATTAGCGCAGTCACACTACCTCTTGTTTATGCATCAAGAAACTTCCTAAAGGACAATGCATTCTGAAAGAGGGATAGCGCATTAAGTATCTTCCAGTTCCAGGACTGCCTTGCCTTGCGGTAACCGCTTTTTTTCAGGGACGGGACTGAGAATCTTGTGAATCGCGTGTTACTGCTAACGAAACTATTTTGAACGATGCAAGTACGTTTACTCCATTCAAAAACTCGGTAGATGTATGAGGAGTTAAATGGTCATATATTTCCGAACAACATGATGGAAAGAAGTCATAATCATCCCATTTAATGGGAATATTAATATTACTGAAATAATGTAATAGTTATCTTTAATGTATAAATATGTTTTGGTTATAGTAGTTCATTTATATTGCAAAAAGTTATTGTTCATTATGACAAAACAGAGACAATTGTAGTTTATTATCATGTGTGCTTAACAATATATGTCTGTTTAAGAATATATTTTCAGTATACTCGTAAATAAAATTGAACTGAAATTCGAACTGTGCGAGATAAACCCCTATACAAGCAATTAATTTGATTGCGACAAACAAATTTTGTTTGGTACAACTGTACCTTTTTCTCAGTGTATTATTTGGTCCCGTCGGGTATACACTAGAGGGATTTGAGAAGTGGTAGAGGGGATAAGGAAAAGGGGTGGGGATCTTTAAAATTCGATGAACTTCTGGTCCCCCTCTCGAGATTATTTGTTGCAAATTCACTACTAAAGTTAACCGTATTTCTTACTACACATGTTTGGGTTTTAGTTTAAAAAACACTTCTTTTTCGTGTAGGTAAGAATGCGAAAGACTATTTGACGTAGTCATATTTACCGGTTTTGTAAACAGCACAAATACCTTATAAATAAATTACACAACACATTCAGCTATATACGCACAGAAATAGATGTTGGTTGCAAAACAACTTTACGCTTCACCTAGTCACATTTCTCGGTCTCTGGAAACCAGCTCACTTGTATACCGTATCAGAACCGAATACATCTAACTAAGACTATTGATATAAATGTCAAGGACTTAAATAGATGCTGGTTTCCACCTGAAGTTGGCGCCCATCGCTCTGCGGTCATGGCTGGAAATCATAGACCTATGTCATGGTCATAGCTAACAAAATCATTCGGCGAAGACGCACGCAAACGATGTTCCGTTTGTCGTTCGCGTGACAGACAGGAGGAACTTACTGTGTGCTTTACCACAAAATAAGCATTACTTACGTTAAGTTACATTACATTTTTTTTTTGCACCGAGATTAACAAGGAAATATGCCTTATGGATGAGGAATTGGGAAGGGATGTTAAGGTTCCCCCNCACGCAAACGATGTTCCGTTTGTCGTTCGCGTGACAGACAGGAGGAACTTACTGTGTGCTTTACCACAAAATAAGCATTACTTACGTTAAGTTACATTACATTTTTTTTTTTGCACCGAGATTAACAAGGAAATATGCCTTATGGATGAGGAATTGGGAAGGGATGTTAAGGTTCCCCCTAGTTGTCATACGTGTCTCATTGCAAGCAGTTGTCTACATTTGTGTCTATTCTAATTAAAACCAACTATTGAATATATATATCTTTTTTCAGGACATAAATGAAAGCCGATATTTTGTTGCCTATATATAAATTTGGTTATTGAACAATAAATGTGGTCCTTGAAAAGTCCCAAAATCAGCAAACATCGCTGTAAGCAGCTCTCTGTTTTCGATATCTATTCTTCCGTTAAAAAGTGTTTTAAATTAAAGCGACAACGCTGTATCTTTTCTCAGAAGATTACTGAGTTAGAAACCTATAGTCACAGCTTAAATTCCAAGCAAACAGAACATACGCGAAGCTTGTTTATGCTATTTTCCATCGCCGTCGTAATGCTTCCTACTGGCCAGATATGACCTTGAGGCGTTTAGTATTGTGTACTAAAGGTTCCTCTTAAGGAACTGCACTGTTATTTTCGTGGAACGAGAATGGAAAAAAATCACTTAGGGAATACGGCACCCAGTGCAGCCGGGCGGGAACGAATTCACTATCTTCTGAGTGAGAGTTAGCCATGTACTAGCATAACCAAATACACTCGGTTCAGTCAGGTAATCCAAAATTTTCACGGTAAACTTAGCAACTTAAAAATAAAAAAAACTTTTGGGAAGAGTCCTGCGCATTAACTGCACACATTTTAACGGTCACATTTACTAACATGCGCGAACCAAAAGTAGTTCTATGTTTACATATTATTAAACATATTATTAATAAGTTACGATGGATGTGTGACATAAAAGGAAATTAGGAGTGGCGCTGTTACTAACCCTCCACCCCGCCTGCTTAAACCAGTGTAGGGACATCGGATGACACATGCTGCCCATTTACGCATCCCGAGGTCAAGCAGAGAGGTAGTCGCGCATGCAGGCCATTCCATGTGTTGCCGCCCGCAGGCCTCCTCCCACCCACCCTCCTCCTACCCCCTAGCAAGCCCCATGAAATGTGTAAACGCCGAGAAATTACGAGATAGTCGGGCGTATTCCACCTGAAGTCAGAAAACACGCTCCGAGAAACAGCTGACAAGCTGAAAGTGGTGCCGAGCCCTCCTTAGCGAACCACAGGACAATGTAGACATGCACCACGGAAGAATAAGCTGACAGTGTAAGTTCAGGGTGCAGGCCAAC
>NQII01002949.1:141669-257949 GCA_002778355.1 Clitarchus hookeri
CATGAGCCATGGCATGGGTTAGAAGTGCATTGTACTGCTTCTTCTGCTCACGCCCCTTCTCCCAACAACAGAGACACTTGTAGGAACTTAGGGAGGGAGTCGAGAAAGGATATAAGCCTCTTTGCAGGGAGGGTGGAAACCAGTACATCAGTAGAGCAGTTCGTCAGTACAGCAGTGGAGATCAGTTGATTATTACTAGACAGAGGAGTCAGTTGGTTATCACCGCAGAGAGAGAAGAGTTCGTCAGTACCGCAGAGATAGGTCAGTTGCGCCGAGAGAGTAAGGGCTGGGATATCGGTACCTGGCCACGTCAGTTCGCAGAGACAGTCGAAGTAACGAGCAGCAAGTGGCGCGGAGTTCGTTACCACCACTCCGGGATGCACAGGAAGGTATTCAGTTGCATCATTAAGGGGTCAGTCAAATCAGGATGCGATATGCAGAATGCAGGGCAGAACCAGAGACTGTTACCAGAGTCATGTCAAACGAGTAGTATCACCACGACAGGACGCGAGTCAGTCAGTCAGTTATCAGTCACCAGTTACCCGTCAGTCAGTTATAACGCACCGAGAAGGCAGAGACGAGTGGTGAACTTCACCGAGAAGTGCCATGTCGAGATAGTGGGATTGTCCAGTGCAGCCTGTAGCCGCGAAGGAAGGGTGGGGGCTCACACAGGGTCCCTCGCCGGGACGTGGTATGGTAGTAAGCAGTCAGTTACTACCCTACACCGAGAACGGGAGCGAGTGGTGAGCTCCACCGAGGGGCGCCACGTCGAGAGGAAGCCAGCTGCGTGTAACAAACCAACCACAGAGGGCCTTTAGCAAGGCCATCCAGCTCACCAGGCCTCAACTGCTGGAACAACTACCACGCAACATGTGCAGATAAGTAACCCCGTCGTCACTCAGGGACCTGTCCTGTCACCTAATGCCTCTACAGCGTCAAAAACGTAGCCAGAACATTGTAACCAGCCCTTCAGGCCTTGAGCTCGCAGGGCGTTAAAGTATGAATAAAGTCCCGCAACAGTGCCGGTAATGTATGAGTAAATTCTCGGCAGTAAGTCTGTATGAAGTCCTGCAACAGTGCCGGTAATGTATGAGTAAATTCCCGTTAAATAAACCTGTTCAAAACTACGAAGTCGTGATGAAGTCATTGTGTGATATGCCCGCAACCACAAGGCCCCCTATAGTCTGTGCCATAAACATAAACCGTAGACCCTACGAACCACCCTGTACACCACAGATGGGGAGTAGCATCATGAGTTATGTTTAAAATATGCGGACATATAAGTAAGTCTTATCTAGTTTCTTTTTATTCTATGAACATAAAAAATTTACACTATACAGTATAAAAACAATATATGCCTATATGTTTGTAACAATTTCACGCCTTGGTCTACACACGAATAAAATGATCAGGTCCACGTCAATGTTAATTTCACGTATAGCGGAAGGATACACAATGGGCAGTAAATTACATCCTAAGCAGGTCTTTCGAAAGTGTTCAATAAAACGTAAACAGGATATAACAGGTATTTTAATGTGTTTCGCTATAATTTAAAGTAAAACTTGATCGGTGTTAGTACAGACGACGAGAGAAGGAAAATATAGGCAGGTTCATAGATGGTCGTGCTGTAAGCATGCTGCCCCCAAATACTACGACCGGGTTAAAGTCTTCACATATCCGAATCAGTATTTTCTCACGTGTGAAATAACGTAGGAAGCGTTGGTGATAGTCTGGGGTTTTCTCAGAGCTCTCAATTTCACCACACCAATACATCATGCCATTACTCAACTTTGGGGTCTCATTATATGTCGCATTTCAGATGACAGTCATATCCACGCGCTTCTTCAGAGAACTCTCGTCCGCCTTGTGTATACCCTATCAACTCGCAATTATTTACTTAAACCTTTACCGATCATCACTACTATCATGACATCAATTAAGATTATTACATCAATTTAATGCTGAATTATTCGTAAATATGTTTAGTGTGAAAGGCTGCGAGTACGGTAGATTACCTACTTACGAGTAAGTATAACTGGAAGTATTACCAGTCATAATCTTCGTTTACAACTAAATTTTAGAAGTGTATTTTTTTCAAACAATGTAAACCCCTTAAACTTTGCCGTAAGGAGGATATTAGCAGCAAAATGTAATTACTAACTCATCCTGTTTTTAATCTGGACGTATGTGAGTTGCCTGAGAGTTCATTAACACAAAACCTATTAGTTTTATTATTGGCTCAGCTTTTTAACCGGAAAATTAACCCACGAGAGGGAACTAACGAGTCTTACAGTTAAAAAAAACATTCCTGTTTCATTAAGGATTTGAACCAGAATCCCCAGTGTTCCAAAAAATTAGTGCACTCATCTGTGTACCATAATAAGCATCCACGCAAAACATTTACATACACAATATGTCGAACAACAAGGCCAATCATATACAGGTAGCAGCGTCATCTAGCCGGTTGCACTGTTGAGAAAACACTGGTAATTCGCCAGTTTACATATACTTTTTATTTTATAACCGCGGACTGAGGAACTCAACCTCAAAGTTTGGCCTGAAATTATATCAATCTGTGTACTGGTATATATAATCACTTTTGTTCGCTAACCAGCACTTACAAGGATTTATCGTTAAACAATAAAGGCCTATACTGTATCTCATACATTTAGTGATTCATGTTACTACTTAAAAACTTAAGTTTAACATATATATATTTCTTAACACTCTTATCTGGAATGCAGTGAAATCATTGGCTTGAGTTGGAATATTTTGATATACAGTAGGAAATAGGGTGCGACTTCCTTTTTCAAGAAAGGTTAAAATAGTGTGTATTTTTCCATAATACGCATATTTTATGAGAAATCGAGGAGACTTCACCCGAATTATTATTCGAGTCGGGGAAAATTCGTTTACGGCAATGAATGTTCCGTCAGGAAATTAGTTGTGTTATTTCTAGCACACCGTTCCCGAGAAGACCACCAAAAGCAGTTACCATCTCTTACACTCTTCTCTTGACGGGGGAAAATCGCTCAAGGCTGTGGATGCACAAACGGGACACTTAATTTTCCCAGAGTTGTAATGAGGAACAGCAGAATATGTCCGTAACATCTTCCTTCGGCAGAAAATGAAGAAAAATGGTAAAGCATAAAAGAGTAGGAAATTCGCCAAAGGTTGGATGAAAGAGTTGTCTCGACATTCAACAAACATATGGAACCAATGGAAAGGCATTCGGACCTGGACAAGGCTTGAGACAGCTAACATTTTTGGTGCGATTGGTCGATCTCGTGAAATAATGAAATTTGATAGTGATAACATCGAAAACGTTGGGTGGTTTCAGTCAGCGCAACCGGAAAACATGCAAACACGTGTCGTGGGGGTTAATCAATAATGATTCAATCTGACGCTATTAAACGCTTTTTTATACCAAAAATAAATTAAAAACTGTTTTCCTCCAACGTAGCCTAGTAACCATGAAGAGCAATGCACTTGTCCTGACTCTCACCCACTTTCGGAGACTTTCTGGAATCTATTTATTGCTATGCGCTTTAACATCGCGTTTAAAGCATTCAAGGCATAATTTTCAGAGACGAATCGTTCTCTGAAGTCTGTTTTGGTTGCCGGAAACAACAATTTCACGTGGGAACATACATAGACTATAGAAGGGGTGGGGAACCGTAGATATGCTTTTCTCGGCCTATAACGCTGTAATAGCTATCACCAATGTACACATGCAGCACGAGGCAATGTAGGGTCGCCACAAGCTCTACGAAGATCTTCAAGTGTTTCTGAAGCAATCTTGTTTTACAGAACACAAAACATTACTGCGTAACGTTACTCTCACGTTCCCGAGATCGCGCACTTTTAGAGGCACCTCAAGCTGTAACAGTGTTAAAATCGTTACTGGCGGAGAACGATCGGGCTCAGACAATCGTAGTGCCTGGTGCAACTGAAGGTACGTAATAGTATATGACTTTGCCGATAGATTGCAGATCGATAAAGTTCCCGGTACAGTCTAAAGGCAGTTTCCGTACTTACTGAACAACCCTCGTACTAAACAATGTATACTGACACTTCATATAGCTCACAATACCGCTGCTACGACATGAAGCGGGAAGACAATCTTTTACGCTCGGAAAATCCCAGAATCTGCAAGGAAATCCAATCCGGACACCTTGGCGATCCTATCGTCGTAACGCCACGATATAAAAGTGTCGTCGGTGGTGGTGATCACACACGTGTGGCGGCAAGTAGGCCAGGTGGCGAGCATTCGCACTCAGCCAGTTTTTTTCCTAACCTACCCTATAGCTAAGTATTATGTGTGCGTCCGAGGTAGAGACGGGAGCTCGTTGCGTCTCAGGGCTGAGCCCAATGCGTCTGAAAGGAAAGGAAGTCATACAAAGAAGGCGTGAATCGCGGCAGCGATGGATTGGGTAGCCATGGCAGCGTTTGTGGCCACTACTACAGGCGGATCACAGAGTATCGAGCTGTTACTTTGTATCTGATACACACTTGTATCAAGTACTGTAAACGAGTACACTGCCGAAATATCAGATAAATTTAGTATCAGTTTAACATTCACCGCCAGTATGTTGCGTCTTCTGTTCCATGCAATTATGATACAAAACATTTTTAATTGTGTTCAAATGTGCTGTTAAGCTGAAACCCAATTTCTTTGTTTAGATTTGGAGACTGCACAGTTAAGTAATTAAGTTAAAAAAAAGAGAAAAAGGCTAATTTATAACTAAGTTATCGTTTACACGATTTACATAAGCAAGTTCATTGTCCTCTCNTGTGCTGTTAAGCTGAAACCCAATTTCTTTGTTTAGATTTGGAGACTGCACAGTTAAGTAATTAAGTTAAAAAAAAAAGAGAAAAAGGCTAATTTATAACTAAGTTATCGTTTACACGATTTACATAAGCAAGTTCATTGTCCTCTCCGAATTTTCGCGCAAATGAAATATTTTATCATTATCTTTTTTTATCCATTTTATTTTACTGTAAAATATAACACACAGTACACAAACTCAAATCACGTACTCGATAACGCACTACCCCCGCGCTGAGGAGCTTGCTCCAGTGATGCAAAGCGGCTGCGTATCTGATACACGCCTGCCTGATATTGCGAACCCGACAACACGCCCGGTACTCGAGAGACTGGAAGAAGCAGCGACGCGACGCACTCGGGGAATTCCTGTATCTGACACAGAAAGTATCAGATACTTCGTATCAGATACAGGTCTGTATCTATATCACTTTGGAACAGGTATATAAAACAGCTGTAACAACCTATCTCCAGCTACGACTACCTCCCTGAGTGTACCTGTAGCTGAGACTATAACTAAGAAGGTGGAGAAAACTGGCATAGTCACCTTCAGAACCCCTCCCGACAGGAAAGAAGCTCAAACTTCATGCGTGCGTTACTGAAATGCTACAGGAAATAGAGGGTTTGGAAACCATACTCTTTAGTATGTATTGGAAAGTGCTAGAAGAGAGGGGGGTGGGGTTTGCACTCAGCCCCTGACACGACTCACTGTACGAGCCTTGAGTCCATGTGGTTCGGGGTCCGTTATGACCAGGTCGTCTTGTCGCCCAACTTCAACATTGAATNATGACCAGGTCGTCTTGTCGCCCAACTTCAACATTGAATCAAAGTGCGCACTGTAGTGATTTCCTGATCACGCCGCAGCAGCGGTGTCGTGAGTTATATACGGGAACGTCGCGTAACGCGCGTCCCCTGCGTGGTCCTTTGTTCACTCGCGAGCTCCAGTAACAGGGCAGAGTCCGCGTAACGAGCTCTGCTGGGAAGCACAGAGCCGTGACTAACAGAGAAGTAAAGGGTTGGTGAAGGAGCACGGTTGGGGCTGGGGGTCAGGGAAGGTTACCTGCTTGCTACCGCCGGTATGGAAGCGTATGTTTGTTTGGCCCGGCGAGCGAGCGGTAGGTATGTCTTCGTGTGGAGCGTGTCGTGTTCCCGCCGGCTCCGCGCTGGGCTGGCTCAGGGAGAATGATGGGGGCTGATTCTGCGAAGAGTCCCACCCCCCTCCCCACTCTTCCCCCTTCATATTGGTGAGTCTGCGCTCGACACCGCACAGTCTTCACGCCACGTTAGGGGATGTCTGCCACGCTCCGGTATTCGTAGCAGAGCACTATCGTAGTGTCACCTTTCTGCTCTCGCTCGTTGCCTTCCTGCTCGAAACTGCCTTGGAGAGTGTTAGCAGTAGCACTTTCGCAGATTGTTGGGGCGACTTCCGAATTACATCACCCCCTTCCCCCCAACCGTGCTACGTGCAAAGTTTCCTTCGACAAATTTTCCGTGTTCTCTGTGTGTGTTCTTTCCTCATTATCAAATGTATCCAAGAAACTGCAAATGGTAATCGAACTGTGTGCAGATTTAATTCACCTCTTTGAGGTGAATTTTCGATTCGTCGAGGTGATTTCCTGCCAACGGTTTTCGAAGTGATGGGTATAATCAAAACAAGATGGCTTCCATGGCTGAGGCAGCTAAGATCCTACCTTCGCCTTATAATGTTCCGAGGTCAATTCCGGGTAATCTTTGATGTCTTTCTCGTATTTTTCTTTTAGACGCAGGTATATATTTTGTTTAATTTATATGTATAAGCTGCTCCCCATCCCTGATTAGTCTCCCTGAATAAAGTAAGGGACTTTAAAATAAAGCAAAAAAATCTATGCAGATCGAATACAAAGAGCAATCAATACTTCAGGAAATGATTTGCAGTTCACTCCAATTGCCGTTGTTTTGCTTATTCTTGCCTTTATTGNAGAGCAATCAATACTTCAGGAAATGATTTGCAGTTCACTCCAATTGCCGTTGTTTTGCTTATTCTTGCCTTTATTGTCTTCATTATCCGCTTTTAATATTTTACACATTTTTTAAAAATAAATGTAATTTTAGTTAAGGGAATTACTGTATGTTTGTCTGAGGAAGCCAATGTTGTAGATCAAAGAGGTGGCATATCTGAGACCAAACATGTTGTTTAGGTACTTTAAGAGAACGTAATGCGGTTTTATTTGCATACGTAATATTTAACTAGAAAAAATCGCGTTACATTCTACGTTTATTTTAATTAATTTAAATTGTGAAACCTGAAAACACCCATTTATCTACTATTTTAGTTTACATTATTATAGGTGTAATACTTTTAACTCCAGGAACACTTGTTCATTTAATATCTTAAGCTAGTTTAGGCAGTTTTGCTAGGCTAGAATACTTCACGGAGAAATTTCTGGGGGAAATTTTGTTGTATTCATGGATAAATTTGAATGTGCACTTTGTTAATCATTTATGTGTACATTTTCATGATTTACGACGTCCAGACGAAATCAGTAAAGAAATGTGAATAAACAATCGACATTAAACATTCAATTTTTTCTCGGGTGTGTTAACCTTCGTNACGAAATCAGTAAAGAAATGTGAATAAACAATCGACATTAAACATTCAATTTTTTCTCGGGTGTGTTAACCTTCGTAGGTTTATTATGCGTCTATAGATAAAATGGATCATCAGCAACAATATCGCAAATCTTTGAGCTTAGATTATGAAATTCTTCCCAAAATGTGAACTGCTGCCGATTAACAAAACTTCCAGAATGATGACATTTAACAATAAATCTGTCTTGAATCATGACTTTGACATATCTCTGACAAAACTGAAGTTTAGCTTAGTGGTTGACATATTTTAAACTCCTAGTACTTTTAATATTTGTGATTTTTTACTCCCTAATATTTATAAGACTGTAACTGCCGAAGTATTAGGTTTAGGGAGGTACATATAAAGTATATTTCCAATGGTATCCTTTTCTTAATTATTTAAGTTTTTACCAAGGGAGGAAAGTATGCCACGACAGCCACTCGCCTATTAAGTTCACGTCGGAAACTATTAAAAATTACAAGTTACAATTAATACAGAGCTCGAATCTGCACGACTTATGGTGTTCAAGTTTGGAGTTCAGACCAATGTTGGTTAGAACGTGGTTTCTACCTTATGTTGTTTGTGGAACCCGTACGTATCACACGGCTATGCGTAGCTCAAGAATTAATTAATTTAAGAATTAACCATTAAAATAATTTATACCCTCGTGTTCAAATAAAGCAATATTTTCCTTGGGTTGGCTGACCTCTGCGCGACTCTGCTATTCGTAGAAGCATTCTTTTTCAAAATTGCTTCCTGGAAAAGTTTCAACCCACGTCATGATTATGCGAGGTAGCGTGAATTTTATTAATGGTGTTTGCTTTACCTTCGACTTTCTTTTTTGATCAACGAAGAACGCCTGACCAAACAAACAGTTACTTTCAAACACTTTATCTAAAATTCAGTGAAAATACGCCTGCTTTCTTTCACTTATTGAATACTTTACATTTTACAGTGTCTGTTAACCATATTACTGAACCCTCACTGAATCGGTTTTTGACTGCTCTGTTAGTAATCATACGTAATACGTTTGTAAGTAAATATTTTCACAATCAGAGAAAAAACGCAAAGAACACACTAACTCATGAAACCTGTAAAACATACTTTTTAAATGTGGGTTTCGTCTTTAATAATATAATTTCACGAGGTAACACCGGCGGGTTTTAACATTTCGGACGGGCAGTGTGGCAGACACAGCTGTGGCACAAAGTACGTAAGCATTTAGAAGGGAAATGCCCACTATTCAGCGAAATACAGCCGTACACGCCAGCATCATATCGAATGGCCCCCGGATTTTCGCCGGATGATGTAACTGGTCAACGGGTTTTCTCGGGGATCTCCCGTTTCCCGCGCCCTTGCATTCCAACGCTGCTCCATACTCACCTAGCTTCACTCTCATCGGCTCTCAAAACCTCCATGTTAAGAGCCGTCCTAATCTCCTCACTCACTCACTCACTCACTCTATCACTCNCTCATCGGCTCTCAAAACCTCCATGTTAAGAGCCGTCCTAATCTCCTCACTCACTCACTCACTCACTCTATCACTCACTCTTCACTCATTCTCTCATTCTCTCATTCACTCATTCATTCACTCACTCATCCACTCATTCCCTCACTCATTAAACGTGCACCCAACAGGTTTATAAACTGTACGAAAAGAAAGCACATTCTATACGAAGACGGAACGGTACTTTCAAGACGTCACACACTTCAGAAAACACTATTTACACTCTCTGTGGCATAGCTAAAAACGACTTGTTCAGACTGCTGTATCTCAAAGTATGTGAAACTACGATAGAAGCGTCCATCGAACTTCGCTACTGAGTTACGTCCAATAAAAAAAAAGGTTCGCTACTTAAATTACCGGAGTTCTACGATCACTACGAAACCACTGTGCGCTAGTTAAGTAGCTTGCGCGTAGAGCCAATACTTACGCCGGCCAGCATTGCATTTACCGCTTCATCGATTTTTGCCTCTCTCTCTCTCTCTCTCTCTCTCTCTCTCTCTCTCTCACATACCAACCTCACTAGGCGACCATCTTAAGGCTCCCGCCTACCTGGCGCTTGAGATGCGTTGCAGTGTGTTTGAAAAACACGTTTTTCCACGAAGCTATTAAACGTGCGTCCAAAGTGCTGATATACGAATAGAACACACACTTCAAACGAGGGCTGCCGAGTACTATCAAAATGTCACGCGCGTTAGAAACACCATTTCAGAGTACTTCAAAACAGTTAAAAGCTACTTTTTCAAAGTCCTGTATCTCAAAATATACACATAACACACATACAAAACAACTCAAGCCCCCCCCCCCCCNCCTACAGACTTTCCACCAATATAATAATAGGGTCACCGCTGAAAGTCCCATAGGTACACGCATTGCGACTAGAACATTGTACGCTAGTTCAGAGCCTTGCGATGGCGCCCGTTATGCGCATGGCAGTGTCGTCCTTATCGCTCCCGCGCTTCTCGGCCTCAAACGCTGATGAAAGCTCCAGGTAGGCGGGAGTCTTGATGTACATAGCAGCGCCGTACAGTGCGACAACTGGCGCATTTAACATTTTCTATTAATTTGCTAGTTACTTGTGTTCGCTGTGATTACAGATGTCAGTTTCCTGCCTTATTCATCGTATAGTCTATTCACCGATTACCTCCCACTTTTCTGAAGCCCTGCTAAAGTTCTACTTCTAGTATATTTCTCCGCCTTATGTAAACAAAGCTTAACTGAGTCTAGGAAATCACACCCAAGAGACAACTCACCCTACTCGTGCGCACCCAATGTAATCATATTTTTCATTAGAACTATTTCTTATACGCTGCCCACAATTGAGGCCCTAGTTACTTTTTCCTTTCAGCCCATTTTAATCCACTAACCACTTTTTTAAAATAAATATTACAGTGTAAGTAATAACACCGCGTGTATATTCCACTGCACTCTGAAGTTAACGTCTAAGGCTAAAATAAAATATATTTATTGACTATTATTTCAAACGAAAGGATTTTCAAAAGTACTCACTTTACCGTGAATAGCATATACTAGACATTACCAACACACCTATTTTCTCCCTGTTTTAGCTCATATTAATTAGAAATGAGATATTATAATTTATAAATAAAATATACACAAAAGTTTGATTTAATAATGAATAAGGCAATTTTATGCTAACACAATTATAAAACATTTTTTATGCGTGACGTATTTAGAAAGCAACCCAGCACGTCATACTTGAAGTGATTTTTCAAATATTTAAAACAACAAAAATGCTATAAAACCGCGAACAGACAACATGTATGCAAGGTTCTTCATTACGGCAGAACACAGAGGTGAAAAATTGCGCCGGGTTCCGGATGTTGGCTGTCGACCACAAAAACTCTCTAGCTGTCTCGTGTCCATCCAAAATAACCTCCCGCTGTGCAATTACCAACAACTCAGTTCGATCTGATCGGAGCATCAGAGAAGGATTTCCGACGTTCTATTTCCTTTACTTTGCCGGCAAAAGAAAATAGTTTTTCAACATGTACTTTTGCGTTACGTTTTTGCATTTCAGTGTTTTACATGGGAACACGCTGGTTATAAACATTACGAAACTGTTCACAACCGCACGTAATACGTTGAAGAAGCATACATCAGTTATTATTTATGCAGAACATTCTATATGTTTATAAATTACTATTATTTTAATTAATCTCAATTGCTTTCTAATTAATTTGTATTGCCATCCATAACCTCATTAAAGTCAACATTTAAAAAATTCGGGTAGTTAATGACTACACCAAATCGTTTTAAATTACAATATTATGCCATACAAGACATTTTCAATGAGGTTTTGTTCCAGTAACATGCCTAATGCTTTGATTTTGGAAAATGAGAATTCTACACTAGTCGTAGAAACGGTTCAGACCGACAGGCAGTCCTTGGTTAGCATGTGTGTAGTAGCGGTCATATATTTAAGTAACGCTACATTCATGAATCCAAAATATTACGGGTGTTATATTTTCTGCACAGAAACGTGTTTATTTCAGTTTGTTTATTGCTAATATAATGTTTTAAAACGAAAAACAGCAAACTTAAAGACAAACAAATCCTAGACATTACCAAGTTTTAATAGATGTATAAGTTACATAATAAATGTAGTACCAAAGATTAAAAAAAAAAAAATATATATATGTAGTTACAGAGTTTTGAATTTGCGAGCACTTGTATTACATGTCTGTGACTGCTCGTTATCTTATTGCGCTAAACAACAGTTACATATTTTAAATTTATACTTATTGCGTAATTATTAATGTTTTGAACCATTCTTCGGATGCAAGTGTATTCACTCTAGCTTTTAATTACATGTAGCATAGAAATACGTTTTATCGAGCCCATATTTTAAGTGTTTGGCATATCATACTAGAGTGTCCAGCATCTTGACTGTTTATGTCGTGAATATAGAATAAACTGAGGTGAAGAAGTTTGACATTACAGTTTGATGAGTTTTCACATGTAATGTACACGTATCGCACAAAGAAACATAATTACCATTTTCGATTAATTCCTATGGTTCATTCTACTTCCAACTTTTCTGAAGCCCTGCAAAAGTTCTACTTCTAGGATATTCCTCCGCCTAATAGAAACAAAGCTAAATCAAGTATAGGGAATTACACCAAAGGGACAACGCATCTCATTCGTGAGCACTCACTTTAATAAGATATTGCATAAGAACTATGTCTTCCTAGGCATTGCCAGCACACCTATTTTATCTCTGTTTTAAGTAATATCAATTTTAAATAAAATATTATAATTTATAGACCAAATATAAATAAAAATTCAATTTAACAGAAAATCAGATATTTGTTATGTTAAGACAAGTATAAAACGCTTGTAATAAATTACATATTTAGAAAACAGC
Organism: Clitarchus hookeri; assembly: GCA_002778355.1. Classification (NCBI taxonomy): domain Eukaryota; kingdom Metazoa; phylum Arthropoda; class Insecta; order Phasmatodea; family Phasmatidae; genus Clitarchus; species Clitarchus hookeri. Next base: position 153,995 of record NQII01002949.1, read on the forward strand.
CAAACATGTCATACACGGGGTGATTTATCAATGGTTTGATTTTAAAACAAGCTTTAAGAAACCGCGAATGGACTATAACGGCAAATCGTTCGTCATTGTATTGCGAAACGTTTTTGTTCAGTATCAGCTTGAAGGCGGCAGCCCGAGTAATGGAGATATTTCGCAGGAAGCGATAGCCAGTAGGATACAAGGCTTGTTTTCAGGGCCTCGAGTAGCCAATCAGAGAATGACTACGCCCCCCATATCAAAGGAACCGCCACGTCATTTCATTTTTTTGTACCTCCGTACTCTGTGGCTGTGGTGTAGAGGTTTTCTCGGTAACTCCCGGTTGCCCATCAATCTTCGTTCCGCCACCGTAGCTTCATTCCCCCTCTCTAACTCCCCTCATCCATTCTCCAGGAAGGCAGTTGCGACACTTCTGGGCTACGGACGGGAGAGCCGCTTCCAACGGGCGCTAGCTTCCTCTAGTCCATTTTGACCTTGCTGATCCATTTTTACCTTTCCTAGAGGGGACAACGTACGGAGTTACAGTTACTTAGATCGCCTGGCAAGAATATTATATAGGCGATAGGATTGCCTGGAATGTTGGTTATAGTATATTCGTGGTTTCTTCACACTTTTTGAATGGAGCTTTAGAAAAATCACCCTCTGTATGACGTGTTTGGTTGTTTACTAAATATGTCGTGTGCCACGAGTGTTTTATATTTGTCTTTACATAAAAGTACCCCATTTTTGGTTAACTTAAACTTTTACCTATTATAATTTATAGATGAAATATATTTCACTTATAATTAAAATGGTTAACAACAAAGAGAAAATATGTGTGTTGGTAATGTCTGGTAGTAAATAGTTCTTATGAGAAATGTTATTACACTGAGTGCGCACGAATGAGACAAGTAGTCCCTTGGTGTAATTTTCTGCATTAGGTTAAGCTCTGTTTGTGTGTGGTGGAGGAATATCCTGGAAGTATAACCTAAGCAGGGCTTCAGAAAAGTCGGAAGTAACCGTGAATGGACCATACAGTAGCTGGGAAAGAGGATAGGAAGAAGCATGTGAACAGACTGCATTAACCTTTCACTGCATCGGGATGGGAAACTATTATCAGTTCTGAAACCAGGGATTCATCTCAGGACGTTCCATATTCAAAATATGTTTTTTAAAATCATTGTTTTTATTATTTGCATTAAACAGTGCATGACCAATCACAGTTAAGCTATTGGGTGGTCTTTCTGTTAAGTTATTGGTTGTGTTGGAACGAAAATGCACTCTGTTTACATCTTATATTTCAGTATCTATTCCACCTAGTAATTTCACGCTATTATTATCTTATGATTATATTCATTATAAAACTTAAACGTATTTTCTTGTGTGATATTGTCATATTTTATAGAACAAGACTGCAACCCTTTTTTGGATATCTTTTTTTTCCCCTCTGCCTTCCATGATATTTCGGAAGGACGTTTCTCCGCACGAAGTTGTTTGTTGTTGAAGCAAAATCTTCGAAATTTTTTTTTTCCTCCCAAGCAAGCAAATACGGTTTAGTGCCGCAGGCGGGCTCTTATTTATACTCATAGCACGAATATAATTACTTACATTTTAGGAGCGAAATCAGCTAAGGTTACAGCAGAATTTAAAAGTATCTTAATGCAATATATTGTTGAAAAATACCGTATTTTAATGAAAAACTGCTGATAAAATATTCTTCAGAACTCTCCGTAAAATCAGGGATACGTCGCTACTTCAATAATGGTATTTCCGTGAATTTCATAGAGCGTTCCACGAGTTCATGGAACCTCTTCCTAAATTTCATAGTTAGTTTTCTCTGTATTTTTGGTTAAAAAAAGAGGTTACGAAAAATATTTTAAATTTTCTTTACGGGGGCGTTTAATTGTATACAAAAAAGAAATATAAACATTTCATTCTAGAGTGGTCTTTGACACAAATTAAAAGATTTGAAATTCGTGACGTTTACAACTTTGTTATTTATATGAAAAGTTGAAACAAGGCACATTACAGAACATCAATATAAAAAGTTCAGCACGAGACGTATTACAGAACATAAAAATGGAAATATGAGCACAGGACATGTACAGAGAATCAACATGCAACACGTACAAAAAACATATATTACTCGAACAGTGTCACGGCAAAATGTTCAACGTTTCAGAGGCATAACTGGGCCAGTACAGGACACGGCTTACATCCTGCGACTTAAAACCCTTGCGATATAACACTATTACATGAGGGAGACATGGCGCTTGCGTGGTCAATTGGGGAAGCCTAAGCCATCAGAACAAGCACTAATCATTAGTATTATTGAGCCGCTAACTCATATTGTCTTGCAGTTAGTTATATCTTGTCAAAATAAATACAAATACCAGCCCCACCACCGTCTCTGTGTTCCGCGACGTGCTATGTTTCAGCGGCCTTCGCGGAGGATTGTTGACGAAGTCTTTAGTCGAAACATCGACTTTCGTTAAGGAACCCACCTGTGTCGAGATTTTCTCCACGTCTGAGGCCGAGAAGCACCAGAGCTGTGAGGGTTACACTGGCACGCGCTACAATTGCGTCATCGCCGCTACGCGCAGGGCTCTGAACTGGCGTGCAGTGTTCTCGTCGTGCTGCATGTACCTCCGGGACTTAAAGCACGGACCCTTTAATTTAATTGGTTTAAAGTCTGTAGCAAGGGTCAGTGCATGCTCCTAAAGTACTTTTGTGCGTATATAACGCGTGTATTTTAAGATACAAATCTTCCGTGAACATACGGAAATTTTTTCAAAGTGTAGCTTTATACACGCTTCAAATAAATTTAGCATTCCCAGGATTTCTTGCTACTAGTTTGCTCACAGCTCAATAGAAAGTATGGGTTGAACATACACACTACCTCTACATAATATAATGCGTCTAGTGTGCAAACAATTACAGGTAGCACAAAACCTTTTCGAGGCGTGTATTAGGAAGGGGTAGTCTCTTGTCAGAGGTGCAGTAAGCAAGTCAAGGGGGCGCGGCGTAGACATAAAATGAGGTAGAGTGCGCACCCGAGGTGTGCATGGCCACTCCGTGTCACAACATTGAACTGCTTTTCTGTCAACACGACTTTAATAAACGACGTAGATATAATTTAATTTGGGGTTAGAACACGGTTTGAATTAAGCGCTTTGAGATATTTGTATAATTTCACTAACCAATTCTAATGCAATTATATTAAAATCAAATTTGTCAAAGTATTTTATTAATATAAAAGAGCTTGTCTTTGGAAAATTAAGATATAAAAAAGAAGACGTTCATCAGTGTTGGCCATGTGACTTGGACAGTTGTATAGGTGTGGGGAAGGTGAATGTCGAGGTAATGCGCTGAAGACAACCGGCGCGGCCTGCGAGCGGCCGGGTCATCCGAGCGAGTTGGAGATGACCCACCCCCGCCTTATCGGCGGAAACCTGCTGGAAGAGGCTTAGAGGGCCCGCCGAGGAGTCCAATCTCCTGCTGGAAGGCCGTCGCGGTCGGCGTCGGCAGGGATTACGGGGGGCAGCGAAGGGCCGTTTAATTGGGGTTATAGGGCTTGCGACTTATTACTGCGCCGAGATGCGATGCCACTCACAGGATTAGGATCACGGTGAGCTGACGTGCAGGGCTCGCGCATGACGACGAGCCTCCGGACGCCCGGCCGTCGACGTGAAGCCTGCCTCGGACAGCCGTAACCCTCTGCTTACGGCGAGGGGCAGCCGCCTTGTCTGTGGATGTGCTTGGTAAAATGATGAAGCCTGCCCTCCATGTCGTCACACCCACGACGTAGGAAACCTAACCTGTCAAAATTGCAATGAAACTGTATCGGAGCATGTTGATATTTAGCAACCTGAAAGTTAATCTTCATTAGTTGTTATCTATTTACAAACTTCCACATTTTACACGAATTAAATACAAAAACCTGCCTCAGCATTTTTAATTTGCTGGTCGTACTTGGTGCGCGTGTCAATTTTTAATTAAATGTGACGTTTGAAATCGTAGAACAGTTTATAATCCATCCACGGTTACTTCATACTTTTCTGAAGCCCTCTTATAGTTATACTTCCAGGATAATCCTCCACCTCATGCAACCAAAGCTCAACCTAGTCTAGAAAATTACAACAAAGAGACAACGCACTGTATTCGTGCGCACTCAATGTAATAATACTATGTCTATTTCTATTTCTTACGAGGTATTTCCAAGACACCTATTTTATCACTGTTTTTATTCATATTAATTGCAAATGAGATTAAAATTTATAGATAAAATATAAAGAAAACATTAATTTAATCAAAATAAGGCACCTTTATGTTAACATAAGTAAACCGCTTGTGATACATGCCATTTTTTAAGAAGCAACAAAACGCGCAATACTTGGCGTGATTTTTTAAGGGTTTGATTTAAAAAAATGTTTAGAAACGGTGAATAGACTATATACACCCAGTGACGGTAAAAGTTGACCTGCTTTTTATTTTGTAATGTTGGGTACTGTGCACATGGTTTAAATTTTCCGTACATTATTTATCCGTGGTTTGGTGTGTGAAGCTGTTTCCGCCATTTGAGAGAGCCAGTGAGAATTTTACTCTTCTAATAATGATTAATGATGATTTGTGTATATATATCAAACACTGGGTAATTCGTAAATGAAGCAGGGTGTGCTGCAGTGTTTTGGAAACGAAAGTGACACAAAAGATTTTCACGATAAAATAGTGCGTGTTATCGAAATATTTGCGAGCTCTATTTATAGCAGAATAGATGCCACATACGTCTGTGTATTCGAGTTCGTGTGATTTGTTTATCCGCTGCTGCCACGCAGTTTCAAATTTCTGTAATTGGTACAAACAATTATTTAAATACTATTTGCCAAAGATTTTCTTGTAACTCTAAAGCCGAAGTATTGTATATTTTCAACACGTTATTTTAAAAACATATAAAATTGTTAACGTAGATGATGTTTAAAAGACTTACTTGTTAAAATTCAACAATTATTTTACAGATACCAAATTAAGGTTTTGTGAAATTTACTCTTACTTATTTATAGTGTTATAAAGATATCCTGGGTAACTAATTTTCAGATAAAAAGAAATCAGTGTAGAGTGAAAAAAACCTAGGTACCGGGTTGCCATAGATTTTTCCATTTTATTATTGGTTTACATTCATACATGTAGCTTATTAATAACTGCAGTTCAATCTTACAGTTATTACATGACTGAAGTCAACCCTGCTACTAAACGAATTCCCGGAATTGAAGGACCTCTATTTATCGTACATCACATATTTCAGATCCTTACAACGCTATCCGTTTGACTCAGCGAAGTATGTGGTCCTTGCATGAGAGTCCAGAATGAAATAAGCGTCGAGAAGTCTCTGACATGTGCCATTATTAACGTGGCCATTTATTTTTTCCCTCAGAGTGAGATGCCCTTATATATATAGTTTTAAAAATAAAATACATGTTTATAATATAGTTAATATTTATTATTCAAAAATTAAAATAAGAACTAATCTTGTGCAGTCTGGTGGATTGGCTTCTTATATTTTTCTGATGAGCAAATTTGTTTTAACATATCAGGTTTAGTTTTTAAGTAGGAATGGAACTGTTGGCATGACTCGTTTATGTTACGCTTTATTATCAGAATGGATTTTAACACTGGGACTCCTAATTGTGTTTTTTCACTCGTCCATATTTTATTCATATGGGAAATCACTCTTTCGACTGGAGCGTTACTGGAAGGCAGATATAAAATGTACTCGATTATTATACGAAAATTCGCATAATTGAGATTATTTGTTTGAAAGTGTTTGAATATTTCAACCCCTACGATCTTCAGCAGCAATATTTTCAGCGTTCCATTCTGTTACTCTCAGCTATAATATAATTGGAAATCAACGAAAACTCATCAAACACTCCTGTATCTTGACTGCTACTGAGAAATCCCTTCTCTATAAGCAAATCCATCACACTTTGAATCTGCTCCCACGTGGGGACCGTGGTCAGTTTCGCCCATTCAAACACTTCTAATTCTGTGTTGAACTGACACCACTGCTCCAAGTATTATTTACTTGTCTTGTAAAATTCTGCGGCCGTTTTTTTCATATCTTCCTCAGTGAAAACACCAGTTTCTTGTAATTTCAATAATATACTACGGGTAGCGTGGGGAAGAAAGAATGAATTTTGTTTCAGTGTCAAATAGTCTTTGAGCCGATTAATTCCCTTCGCGGTCTCTATTGCAGACACGGATTGTACCTCGATCTTTAACACAGCTTGATGAAAAGTAGCTGCCTCCAGAGCTTTCATTCTGAAAAAATTCTTTTAATATACTTTGGCATTTATCGATGCCAAAGTTTTTTAGAGGCTGAAACATTTTTAAAACTCTCTCCAGCGTGGGCATTAACGCAAGCCATCTAGTTTTACTGTAGCCTAGATGTTTCTGATATTCTGTGTCAGCTGCATTACAGAATTCTTTATGAGTTTCAACGTGAACGCTATAAATGTAAAAAAAAAATGAATACATTTTTACAATAATACATTGAAAATCAACAGGAAGACAATATGCAGCTGTTTTAATAGCATTGTGGATTATGTGAGCTCCACATCTAATTCCTATGAGTTTCCTTCCAAGAGACTGGTTCAATTTGGCGTAAACATTATTAACTCCTTTTCTATTTTGTCCTCCAAAATTACAGTTTGTGTTGTCTCCACAAAATGCCACAATTTTTGGTTTTAGTTCATTTTTTGTTATAACTTGCGTCAAATAATCTACAATAATATCCTATGTTTCTCTTGGTTGCTCTTCAAATTCTAAAATATTGACTTGTACTCCTTCGTGTGGTAAAAAATAGCGGACTAAGATCGGAAATAATTTCGTGGAGCCATGATTTGAAGCGTCTGTTAATAAAGTTATACAATTAGCTTCACGCAGGTGCTCCTTTAACTCACGTGTTGCCATAGGCACCAACACATTCACAACAATAGCCTCAGATTTCGTACGAGCGTACCAAAATTTTTGTTCGAAACATGTCTGTATTAGGTTAGATGCACAATCATTCGAGCGAAAGCTATGATTTTCTTGCACAGTGTGAAAAGCCCAAGCACCTTCTGCCGCGGCAACTTCAAGATCTTTGGAAGACGGTGAATCGGTTTTCTTAAAGAAATTAAGCATCGATGAGCTTGAAGCGGCAGCATAATCGGATAATCTGTGTTTTTCTGAACGTAAATGTTTCTTAATATCACTAACCCCACCATGTGCAACACTAAAATCTGTAAGACACTTTTCACATGTGACGTCTGTGGGAACACTTTTTTGATTTATAAACGGATACTTGGTTTGCAAATTAATATTAAAAGTGCACTTGCGTTTAGGCATTTTAAAACTGCTGTAATCTCATAAAATGCAAATATATGTCTCGCGGCGATTGCGTAATGATAAGTAAAATACTAATCCGTTACTTACTGACAGTTGAAACATTCACTGATTCGCCACCTACCCCCGCCCGTCTCGTACTCCCGCACATCACGCCACCCGCTCCATTCCCCGCGCATGCGCAGTAAGGACCTGCAACACGGTGCGCCGCGGGCGACAAGACTAATTGCTTGCTGCTTTTGTTTCGTCAAAGCGAGACATTTTTACGAATTGTGGGGACAGAGGGACTGTCTCGCTCAAAGCGGGACGTACGGTCACGTTAGCCATTATATGTGTACTAGCAGTAAACACACACGTGGTTCCAGGTTGCGGAAAGGCGTTTCTAAAGACTGAGAAAACGAAGTATGTGAGCGTTTTAAAGCAACTAGGGAAATATTATTTTAATAAATATGATCTTTACTGGTCATATTTGGTGTACGTAACAATGCGGATCAAAATTTTTGTACGAACCACACATTCATTTTTAACATTACACCACTGCCTCACATGATACGGGATTTGGTTGAAACTAACAACTCCCTGCTTATATTCCTAAGAAAATAACGAGTAAGGCGTCTAAGCACGCGCGATTATGTTTTAATGATTCAGATCCAGTGCGCATCGGACTACTTTATTGGCTAGAGCGTAATAATCTCTGGCCTTTGTCATGACAGCTACTGCTGTAGTGATCTAGACGGAACAATTAAAGGCTATTGCTACTAATGTTAAGAAATAGATGGAGGCAAAATGTGGTTTGAAGGGTTGTCGAAAGGACTCTTACTTCGCGGTGTACGATGATTTGGATTAAACTATTGCGAAATGTTAATTGTGGTGTTATTAAAACTGACACAGAAATGACCACTTGCTTGTACGCGTGGAACAACTTTTACTGATTCACTGCCAACTTTACTGCGAACAGTTCAGTTGCTGCTTGTGTTAAAATATATGCAAAAATGGGAGCGTTTCTTTACGAGTTTGATTTCATAAGTGTCAATTAAACGCGATCAGCCAATACTCGCGAATATCTCTTTTTCCAAACTGCGGCTAGTGGATGCGGGGCGCGGAAGCGCACAGTGCAGTACAGTATATTACGCACCGTAAAGGGGGGTGAAATCGATTAGCAGGGGTGAGATTGATCTGATCAAAATGTTCTACACATATTAATGACAGATATGGTATCTGAACGAAACATGTACAGAAAACTGCCATGTTATCAATCTCACCCCTGCCAATTATATTCACCCTACCTATGTGCCTGCACTTAACATGGGATCATGTGATCATTCTCACTCCTGCTGATACATTTAACCCTAATTACAGTACTGTGGAAGTGCCTCCTCTCGCATCATGGGTAGTGTGTAAAAGCATTGTTGCTGTTTTTTTTGCTGTTAGCTGAGCTTTTTTGAAGTAAAGCTTTGAAATAAATTTCGAGCCTTATCCGTTTGGGTTGTAATATGGAAACTGAAAACAGTATTTGAAGTTTGGAAAATAGTTTAAGAAAGTAGCCTTACTGGAAGCGTGATGTTAAATAATTTTGTGGCCGCTGTAGTTTCTTTTTTAACACCTCAGAGTGAAAAAAAACATGATAGTAACATTCATATGTTCGTGACAGTTTCATAGGGTCACTTAATCGATTCATGCATAGACTATGATAACTTTGTACTGTACACAGGCAGAAACAAGGCACTAGACACGGTTGTAAAACGTGCTCAGTTAACCTAGAAAACAAATTATTCATATTGTTCACGTTTAATTAAGCAATTTTGAAATAAACTTTTTAAAAAGTACCTTGTATTAATCTGTGTAATATTTTAATGGGCACGCTGAGAGACTTTCTCTCAGTTAAGATGGCAGTGATGTAAGAAAAGTAGTCCCACGTCTAAAAGCCGTTTTTGAAAAAGATCATTTTTAAACATGTGGATGGATAATTCATGTAGCATCATGTAGCACTGTTTCTGTTTCTTTTATGGGAATAGTAGTTACAACTACCGTATTTGTTATATTTGCACGTTCTTAGAAATTTCACCGTTATATTTCATCGGCGGACAAGCACAGTGAATGAGTCCACAGCAATGCCAATGTTACATATGGCAGAATGATATAAAATGGGCAAAAATAAGATCCTAAACAGGGCTTTCTGAAGTGTTTAACCACCAGCAGCCTGCAAAGCTTGATTCACATTTACGTTGATCACGCCAAGCAGATAGCGTGGTCAGTACCTACGGTTGTTAACGTGAAAGCAGATTTTCTGCATCACCATTTTGGCTTTTGGTTTGCAGCTAGTTTACCACCACGGTGTCGCGTTTGTGATTTTTAATAACAAGATTCCAAAACAAATTATGGACAAAAATTAGAAACTGTCGTGTTAATACTCAATTTTATTTATTCATTTTGATATCCAGAAATACTTTAAACTTTAGTGCTACTCATTGGTTCATTTTCAAACTGCATTTATTCAAGACAAATGTTGAATAAAATTTACGTTTATATTCACGTATTTCATTTTAAATGCACACAGTGAACTAGTACCTACATTTGCTTCAATGCATGTCGATTTCCCAAGAAACTAGTACTATAAAATATGTGAGCAGACTGACTTTCTGGGAAATATCGGCGAACTCTTTCCGCGAGCACAAATATCGGTGCGAGCTCTACTTTTCTGCGTTACTCGATCGGAAAACAAGGACGGCTTCTGATTGGCTGTTAAAGTTTTCCGCTCTGTCTGTTTGGCGTAAATGTGAACCAGGCATCACCACACAGTTACTCAAGGATAGGTAGGTGTTTAGGCAATTGCCCTACAACTCATCATGCTTTAAGGCGATCCTTGATACAAAAAAGAAGACTGAGTGAGTTCTGGAACCATGTCAACAAAGTTTATTTTTCCTGTTTTCACATCAGAAATCATTGTGTGGATTAGGATACATTAATTTCAAGGATTCTGTTAGGATTGTCTGACATATTATATACGCAAAACTCAAAAGATAAAACAATAAAAAAATTATGTTTGTAAATAATTTCAACGTTCTTCATTTGCAAATAAAGTGTAACTTAATCTTTGTTCATATGCCGTGGGTACTACACTTTAATGAGTGTGTAAATGAGATTAAAGAAAGTCTCGTGAGAAATTTTAATTACAAATTTTTGATTGTAACAAATAAGGATTTGCCGCAATCGTTAGCAATTACTGGACTACATGCATAGTTTCAGTGTTTGTAAATTTAGCATATCCATATTCACGTTAAAGCCATAACTCAAAAGTTACCTACTTTTTCTAAAATAAAAATTAGAAAATGTTTATACAATTTATAAAACGGGTAAAATACAAATAAATGATAACAAAATTTAATCGAAATTGCTCGGGTTTTCTCTCGACTAGAATTTACGTAATTAGGAGAAATGGTACAAATTTATAGGTGTTCAACTTTCCAAAGTTTTAACTCTCTCGTTACGATATAACTACAAATTAAATTTCGTTTCACAATCCAGCCTCAGAAAATTGTACAAACTTGAATTATATGCGCATTCATACAACATTACGTAGATTTTTAATTGGCGGTACAAGTTGTAAATGTGAGGTGGAAAGTTTTAAATCAGATTAGTTGGCTGTAGGAGCACGTTGAGCGTTTCTGCTCGTCTACTTCTCGAGGCCAGCGATAAACCAGAACACCCAGAAGCTGGGACAAGCGTTGCCAAGCAACAACCCAGCGCGCACGCGGCAAGAGCGCGAATCGTGCCAATCCAGATAGGCGACGGCGCTCGTGAATCCGGGAAGTGACCTACACTGTAGTTTTTATTTTGTATTTGTAGAAGGAATTATTTGGAAATTAGTTGCCAAAAGTATTTTAGTTTTTTTTTTTCTGATTGTAAAAGGTCCCTCTTTGTTATGCCCGAAGGATTGTCAGGGGACAGTTCATAAACTAACTTGTAACCTTACTTAAAATATCACCCATGTCTTACCTAGGATTCGAACTCAGAACCTCCCGCACTCCAGATCGGTGGCGCACCAACCGACTGCACCACGGGAGGTCGGCGGTATTTTAGTATCAGTACATATAAATTAAAATAAATTTCACAAAATCCTAGTATGAAATGTGTAAAAATAATTTTGTATTTTAACAATTTGTTAAGTTTATTATAAACATTGAGCTACAATTTTGCATGTTTCCCGAAACAATATGTTGTAAAGATACGATGCTTCAGCTGTAAAGTCACAAGACAATCTTTGTGCAATAGAATTGTTTGCAACAAGTAGGCCTACAGAGAATTTTTACTGTGATAGTACAGAAACACCTATATCGTTTCGTACAGGAGAGCACTGTGTTTCTGCAGTTTGGTGGTAACACCACAAACTATAACAAAGAAAAATGTCTATGACAGTGGGAAGTGCAGTGTGTATTCTAATATCCACCGTAAAGAAATTAGCTGGATTGGACGTCAATGCTGCTTTAAGCAAAATATAATCTATCGTCAGCCATAAATGCGCACTTGGTCGTGAAGTTGCCAAGTGTTTTTGCGGATGTTTTTTTTTCATACGTAGAAGCAGGTTTGTCGGGAACTGTTTCAGTTACATTAAATTGGGAAAAAAAGGGCGGGGGGGGGTAGGAAAGGCAATGTCGAGAATTTTGTCACCCCCTGATACTTGATAAAGCGTCCCTTCTTGAAATTTAGTTTTTAAAACCATTGCCACACGTAAGTGTTTATATACACACATTGCTTGCTATCCACATATTATACCCAGATATCTTATACCAGTACAAATTACCGCATAACATTATTAAGTGAACTCCAAATTTAATAAATATACGTAATTTATGACAATGTACAATTTAATTATGTGTGAAATCTTTGGTTGCCCTTGGCGAGATTGGGCGAGGTGCAAATTCCCTCTTCACCCTCCTCCCTCCAACGCATCAAATTCCAACGCCCCTGTATAGCAGATCATCATTTACTTATTTTTGTCACAGTCTTCCATTAAAACGTGGATAATTAAAATCTTGAAGTTGTGAATTTCTTACGAACTATGAACAGAAATCTGTTCGGCAAGTCAAGTAATAAAATGTCGTAAGAGTTGATCGTTGTTATGACTCANACAACGCATCAAATTCCAACGCCCCTGTATAGCAGATCATCATTTACTTATTTTTGTCACAGTCTTCCATTAAAACGTGGATAATTAAAATCTTGAAGTTGTGAATTTATTACGAACTATGAACAGAAATCTGTTCGGCAAGTCAAGTAATAAAATGTCGTAAGAGTTGATCGTTGTTATGACTCAATCGTAGCGAAGAGGTTTTGTATACTATACTCAAGTCTAATGAGCCACGGTAGTCTTTCGTATTAAGTTGAGGACAATGTATGTTGGGTAAAAAATTGCAGAACTCGCGTTATCTTTTGTATCAAAGTCACGTAGAACCGAAATTAATTAATCTGTGGAAAATCAGTAAGTTGCCTTTGTACGAGGAAACATTCTATATTAATGCACTTTATTTTTAAACAATTACATTAGGGTAGTAAAAAAACAATGCATTTCTTAAAGTTCTAACAGAAGTCAGTTTTACCAAAGTAGAAATTTTTTGACGTCATTTGCGGTTTTTATTTTTGAAAACTATTAATTATGGAAAATTACTATTGTTATTAACTGATAAGCTTAAATAGACAAAAGTACCCAATAAATGAGTAAAATACTTAAATTCCTGATTAAAATTGATTATACATGCTAGAAGCTAGTTTGAAGCACATGTTTTCGGAAGTACTGGATTTAACATTATCTAAGTCTGCAGGACCGTAAATGGCTGCCAAGTTTTGAGTTTTCTCATGTAAATAATTGGCAACCAACTAACAAATAATTTGCTGCTGGTAAATTCGAATAATCATTTCAATTAATTTAAAATAAATTTAATTCTTATTTAAAGCCGTTTTAATACTGTTTCTCAGCTCTTAGTTTCTCTGCAAAAAATGACACTTAAAATTTGAAGAATGACTTGGGATTTTCGCTGCAAAAATTGAAAACACTTTTATTTTTGTAAGTTTCTAAATTGTTTTATATACATACATGTGAAAAATAATATTCAATCTTGTTTATAAAGAATGGTCTACATTAATTGTGTGTAAACTTCGTTACTCGATTTGGTATTGTATACCGCTCAAGTTTTGCAAATAAAATGAACGAATTTTATTGTTCCTTAGAAGATTTATGTAAACAGCAATTATTAGTTTTATTTTCCATGGTTTCATTATTCCCAAACTGTAAGAAAACGAGGTGTTGTTTCTGTTAGAGCTTAAAGAATATTCTCGTCTTCACAGCATATTTCCCTTAACTTGACATCGCCTTCCACATTGCCTGACGCTATGTCGCCTTAGCGATGACCATACTTCTTGCTCGCGAGGATATCATAATTTATAGCGACGTAAATCCATCTCTGCTTTATGTCAAAATAGGCTGTTGCGGTAAAATTAGCACGTTGCGTATCTTTCCGCATTATGTAAAATTAACATTAACATCACTTTATTCATACTTCGGTCAAGTGAAATCGTGAAATTATTATAACAGTAAATATTTTACGAATCGGTTCATTTTTACACTTCGATGCATTAAATAACAGGAAGCGAAGGAAATAATTTCAGTTATCGCAAATTGTTACCTACTAACTACTTTCCATCCATCGTTACCAACTTTACTGGGCGCATGTGTCTCGGTGCGCCCGTTAAAATATGTGCATGCAGGTCAGTGACTTTTTTCTAATGTCGAGTTCAAAAGTGCTCACTTTATCGTGAACAGCCTTTAAGCAAAGTATACTCACCACTGCACAAAAATTAAGCTGTCGGTTTACTATTTTTTCTTCAGTTCACAGTAGTTATTTTTACCTTAATTCCCTTTGATTTGTAGAAAATATATTTTACACTACTAAAAAAATTATTGCGTTCTTCTTTTAGTGCAGTGTTAATAAGAAATAATGAAAGTGAAAGGGAAAGAAAAAACATGAGATGCAACTTACACAGCAGCAAGGGTTGCCCCACTCCTTAGTTCTCATAGTAGGTTATTGTAATTTAAACGAGTGACAATGTAGAAATACTGGCATCGATTGCGTGTAACATTCTTCGTGTAGTTTGTTATCTTTGCTTCTGGCTTACTAAATAACTGAAATAACCAAACTTTGAAAAGTAAAGATTAAAAGTGCCAAGTGAAAAATGTAGAATAAATCCAGAGTCTCGCGGACAAGGAAAAATAGAATGGTTCATAAAAATCTTAGAAACAAAATGGTCACATTCACGTTGTTGAACAAATGATTAAGCCGTATTTAAGTCCAGTTGAAGTGCTTTAAGTTATATAAGAATGGCTAATATTTATGCACAAACCATAGCTTTAAATTTGGCTGCCAGAAAATATACTGTTAGTAAATTAATAAAAGTACGATTAGTGAATTTTGTATTCATTTCAGTTTTTTAAATAAATATTTTCAAACTGTTTGGTTTTAATCCTTGACAGATAACATTTTTTTTTTATTTCTAGGAAGTAGTCACGTTATTATTTTAGAGAATACATGCTGGATTTAGCAGTTATACCACAACTAAATATAAATTCAATTTCACACGCAATATTTATTTTTACTTTTCAAGGTTTTTTGTACTGAGGACCTCCATTTATTCGGTTACTAATTTTTACTGATGTTTTAATATCAGATTTGACATTAACGAGATAGCAATTTAATGTTTATGACAAGCGTTACTAATAATTTATTTCAGAATTTTTTATCAGTTGTGAAAATATTTGATACACTATATTAAATATTAGTTCACGGTTCATTCAAAATTTTCGACCACCTTGAATGATTCAAAATAGTTAGAATTTCTGTAAATAAAAATTTAAGGAAGTAATGAGAAATTATTACTTTACACTTTATGAAATTAAGATGATTCAAAATTAGCTGGTAATGGTCACTATTAAAGTGTTAAAGAATAGAGTAAAGCAAACGCCTAAATCACTTCAACTCGCGTTAAATGTCACAGAATGTTATTGTATAGTTAAGTAAATTTAATTTTCAGTTAGTCATTAAATCCGTAAAAAATTGAAAAATTGTCTGATATTATTTACATTTATTACAGTCTTAAAATCGAACATTTCACATAATTTATGTACGAGATATGTATTTTATATTGTTTACACATGATAAGTCAAACGTAGTACTTTATATTTTGATAAATTTGGATTACATTCTTCTAAGGCTACAACAGTTATTTTCAGAATAGTTGTAGCTTGTTTCTTCAACCATTTTGAGATTGGGTCTATTTATTTTCCTTTAGGTTGTAAAATAAATAACATTATACAATGTGGCAATACTCCTTTACTCTTATTGAAATTGCCCAGTAGGATGCTATATAATAAAAGACACAAACGATTAAACACCTACACGTGTCTGCTGTCATAATGATTCAACGAAAGAGTAGCGTGCGTTCGTAAACAGCATGGTCGTAGACAGTTATAAATTCGGGCATCCCTTCAGCGAAATATCTCGCTCAGCATTCAAATGTGCTTCGGTATCCACTCTGTATGATGCCACTGTTTTTGACAAAGTTATTTTAGTATTAAAACGGTAACTTTCGCGACCGCTGTCACGTGAATGCGGAACGCTCTCTCATTGGTTCGACGTCACTAGTCATACGCCGGCGGCCAGCTCCGGCACGTTGCAAACACGCAGCACTAAAGTGGAAGGCAACTGTGTGAAAGCGCAGTCAAACAATCTGCCACGAGNAACTCCGGCACGTTGCAAACACGCAGCACTAAAGTGGAAGGCAACTGTGTGAAAGCGCAGTCAAACAATCTGCCACGAGTGCTACGTGATTACTTAAATTCCCATTATTTTGTGTAGCCTGAAATAAGAGGTGTAAAATTACAATGGCAAGAACGTGTCTCATATCGCACAGTCGTATTTTCAAAGCGACTGGAGGCCTACATCACATGGTAAAACTTATTTGTTTTGTATGTTTTATTGATTTACGTATTATTATCATTTGTGTTTATGTTTGTAATTGCTAAGATTCAAAGTTGGAAATTAAAATATGAATTCACAAGAATAACACAATTGTAATGACGGTGACTGCAGTGAGCGTACTGTGTTGTCTCGCGCCGTGCTTCATCTCTGATGAATTAACTACAATATTTAGAATTGAAACGTAATGTTGTGTTGAGAAAGAATGTTACAAATATGTCTGGCTTGTAAACTACATTTCAGTAGTCATAAAATTTTTTTTTCGCTTTATAACTGTCAGATAACAAGCAGTATGGTGACAGCAGGCCTAAAGCTAGCACGCTAGTCTCTACCCGACACCGGACGACTTCTCCAGCAGCTGTGGGTCGGTGGCAATACCATACTACAGTAATGGAGGTTAGGTCAGATGTAAATAGTAGATATTAAGAAGTTCAGTGTTAAAACTGCCTACATAAGGGAAACATAAACACCTTAAATATAATTACGTACGTAAAAATGGTCTTCGCAAACAGAAAGATCTGATTTTGGCTAAACACCTTCAATGTGTCACCTAACTGCGTTAAACCAAGTTTTCCTGTTTGTTTAGTTTTTTTTTGTAAACAACAACTATTTTATCAGGTGTTTTGCGAGATGTACTAGTACACTGCGGTACAATAAACCATTTAGATTATTTTGGTATACTTAACTGTTTATTTTCTTATTTTATTATTTTAAACAATTTCTATTTAACCAAATACGCATCAGCGCTGAAGTAAACAAACGCGGCGGCCGAGGTTTTATCTAACTTGTGACGTCACGGAATAAGCAGGCACGATATACGCGTTTTGGCGGGCGTTTCAAACGTACAATTTTAATTCAATCATAAATTTTTCAAAACTAATTTTTAAATCGTGATGTTTTGTAAATCCATTTCTAACACATAAATGAATGAAAACCAAGTGCCAGCAAAAAATGTGCATGTTGCCCATTGAAGCATGGCGAAAGTCGCCGTGGGAGGTCCCTGGAGAAAACTAACTAGCCGGAACCGTCGCACTGAAGCGTGTTGCGTGAAACAGTAGAGAGACAAATATGTCAACGGTTGCAGACGACTTCCGCCTCAGTTCAGTTACAGAAGACGGTGACAGGACTGTCGGCATGGAGGTGACAGCTTTTGATTTTCATTATCTTACCGCTGCCAGGAAGCCACTGATCACACGCACTATTTACCGACGTCACGTCGTTCGGAGCTGTGCAAACAACACCGCCGTTCTCCTGCAGAACAATGGAAGAAAGAAAGAATTGTTCGGTGATGAGTCATGGTACGTGATTTTACATTCGTATGGACGTGTGTGCATCTGAAGGATGTCTGGCGAACGGTATTTATCTGAGTGGGATGTATGGATAGTGAAAACTGCCGGTGGTAGTGTAACGGCGTGGGTCTGTTTCTTTTAGTTTGGTCTTGGGACATTAGTTTTGAATGGCGGAGTGATGATCAACTATTTACACGTGCCATCGTTTTTTTTGTAAAATAACACTATTCCCTTCCTATGTCTCTTTTTGTGTATTTCTATTTCGATGGATCACGAATTAGTGTACTACACAGTTTGACGTGTCATATATAATTAAATATGTCATCAAACGTAAAAATTGACTCTCTGGAAGATCTGTTGTAATAAATTGACGAGGACCAAAAAGTTTGTATACTTTTAAGATTCTTACATATGTTTACTTTGATTTGACTGCTTTCGTTATGTTGTTTTCAACCGTTGGCCATTGTNTCTATGTCTCTTTTTGTGTATTTCTATTTCGATGGATCACGAATTAGTGTACTACACAGTTTGACGTGTCATATATAATTAAATATGTCATCAAACGTAAAAATTGACTCTCTGGAAGATCTGTTTTAATAAATTGACAAGGACCAAAATGTTTGAATACTTTTAAGATTCTTACATATGTTTACTTTGATTTGACTGCTTTCGTTATGTTGTTTTCAACCGTTGGCCATTGTACTTCGGACATCCTTTCGTCGAGTCTATTCAAGCACATTGTCAGAAAATTTAAAGATAGTTTCTAAAATACTGTTTTGTTTTATCGCATCCTTTCAAGCATTCGTATCTGCGCATGCGGTGATAACAGGTTTTTTTTAATGACCAACTTTTATTATACTGAAATATTTGGTTAACATTGGCTTTTAAAATATAACAGTAAGCAGGCCTACCTAGTGGATACAACCTATAAAATCGGATGTAGGTTGAAACATACATGACGTTTCCTCGTAACATGTATTCCAGTGTTTACAATTTAATTCATTTAGTGTACATTGCATTAGCAAATTAAAACATGTCAATAACCGGTCATGTTTGATCTAAAAATAATCACATTATCAAACTCACATAATTGGTCAGAACAGCTACAGTTGAATTACTCTTTTTAAGACATGAAAGCTGTACATAATAAGCAGGCATATAAATACCATGCATTAAAATAATCATTTGCTTAAAATTCTGTAAAATTGTGTAGTATTTTCGACTTATAGTTGGTCTCTTCCATATTTTTTCAAACAATTTATATCTGACACTTTTATTGCACGGGAATAAAACACTGCAACATTTAAACGATATACGTATTTGCAACACTATACAAATAAACCTTCGGTCTTCCCTTGACAAATTATATCGCATTCATGACGTCGTACGGTAGTTATGTCACTAATTATTCTGTTAAATAGGCCAATATAAACAAGCCTACAACTGTGGACTTGTTTGTGATCACTTTCCGTATTCGTTAACATATTTTAAAAACAACTATTTACTAACCAATTACAAAGAAAACACTTATCCTCATGAAGCTACTTGAAAATAATAAATTATGGTTAATTAATGGTAATATAGGTGTAGGGCCAATTACGGCCGTTTATTTGCAGCCTACTTCCGTCCTCATATTATTATGACAGTTACAAATAAAACTAAAAGTGCGTTTTAAAATTTGTTTTGTGTGATCAAGTAAGCAGCGATAAGGATTTTTATTTCTCAACGTTTTACCTCTCCGTGAGAGTAGTAACATTTTTGTGTTTCTCATTTGCGATCAAAGTTAACTTATTCATTTCCTTTTTTTTTCTCCCGTGGGTTACAGACCGCAGCAGTCGAGGATTTTACCCACACAGCCTTAATTTCTTAGCGACTTGCTCTCCTTTCCTATTAGAAAGTAGCTTGGGGGGGGGGGAGAGAGCCAGCTCTCTTCTCGTATTTTCTCTGCAAACATTTCCCGGCCGGAGCGAAATGCTGCGAAACTTGTGGCACCGAGGGAGCGAGGGCAAATGCTAGGGGTTGTGAAGCAGGAGGGAGGGACGGCGGGTTAGGGAGTGATGGACCTGTGGTCGTCAGGGGAGCGGCACAGCTGACGTCCCCGCTCGTCCGTCGGCAACTTCCCTCGGAGTTGGTGGTGCGGACGCTTTAACTGGCAGCGCGCCGCATGCGAGTGACTGTGTAAACAGGCCGAGGGGTCGGAGTTCACGCGACTCGCTGGATTAGACGCACGCTGCCCACAGGACCATACATATGTATATATATCTCTCCTATGAAGAACAGTTTCTGTCTTCGTAAGGGATCCTCGGAAGTTCTTGCATCTTTGGCCGCTTCTGTCGTCTTTCAGCGCGTCCAGCAGCACACTTGCTTACTGACTCGCAAAATCGAGAGGTCGTGAGCGTCGATTTTTCATCTCTGATATTTGTCGTCTTTTTTAAATATCGGTTACGTCAACCCGTTCGGTTACACATTCGTTTCTGAATTCAAGTCTTGCAATCACGTAATGTTTTTGGCATGGGATGTACTTGTGTTTATGTCAAGGAGTCGTGGAAAATTCCATAAATAAGATTAGCCACAAGGAAGACTATTTAAAGTATCGGGCACTGACGCCACACTGTGTACAGTACTGGTCATAAGTTTCACTCGCACCTAAGGTGTACACGATCGTGGACAAGGTAACTGAACGGGTTGAATTTGCAATATTTGTTTTTTTTCTGCGAAAGGACTTACGCGGACGCTAGACTTCAACATCCTATGTGCACACTTGCAGTCTTCATTTGAGTATTGGCCGCTTCTATTTGTGTGAAAAGAGTATGTTACTTGAGCGAGCCAATCAGGATAAGTTTCTCCGATACTGGCCGACGGGATTCGCGGGCAGACAGATAAGACACACAACTTTTAAAATGAACCTATCGCCAAAGTGGTTCTGAACCAAAGTGCGTTAGAACATAATTTGTCCTGAAATCTTTTCGTGAAAATCAGGTGCCCTTACTTAAATAATGTGTAATAGCAAAAGCGACGCAAACCTAAGTATAATAATTCGACAATTTTGGTATTTTTTAAACAGATTCAAATTAGCGATTTAAAAACAAAATCTTCAGATTTATAACATTTTAGAGATTTTGAAGAAGTAATATTTTCTTTGCCTTTTCGTGGATCTCCAGTTTTATGACTTGCCAGTATGTAAAAAACGGACATTTACTAGCAAAGTAATGGGGATGCGAGGTTAAAGTATGGTTTCTTAATTTCAGTAAACGTGCCTTAAAAGGAATGCAATGTATGTTATTAACCACTGGCTACTAACCAGGAAAGAAGAATATATTTTCCTTCGTAACAGTGTTCAACTTCTGCACTTGCGTGGCTTATCGTTTTGTTGCTAAAATATTTGTGTTTTAATTGGCCGGGTTATGACCAATATTTCTCGGTTTAAGTTCTAATACTAAATAATCTAAAGCCCATATATTTGAATACATACGCTAATAAAATATTCTTACCCACTATTAAAACTCCTGTTTGGGAGGCTTGAATGACAGACATTTATTGCTTGCCCAGTGTCAAACCCGGTACCTTGTGGTCTTCAGCCAATACCTTAGCGACGCCAGCCATAGAGATAGCATGCCATATTATTATTGTCGTTAGGAAAGCGGTTATAGTTGGCACTTTTTTTTCGTAGCCCTCGTGTGGCAGTGGGGGTTAGAATATCTCCACTGCTTCTACATAAAAGACGTTAAATGTGTTAGCCGGAACGTGTCTGTGATCTAACAAATTTTGGAATAAAATGTTATGTTTCTAATAATCTTCTATTTCATCATATTTATCTTACAATCTCAAAATATACTTAACGTACCTTTGCGTTTCTAAAGCTATTTTTTTTCCGACCAAGGCTGTGCATATCCCGAATTACGGTTTATTCTCTCCCGCTGTCATTGTCTTCGAGCTGTGTGACCACACATGGTGCTTGTGTTGGATATAGTCTAACATGCCCTTCACACTGGCCCAGCAGACAAAGTCCATGTCCATGTACACACGTGCAGCACCTGTAAAGCCGTATTGACGGGAGGTGTTGCTGGGGCGGACTAGTTCATTCGCCTGGACCTGATGTGATGGTGCGTTACCATTGTATTTACGAGGTGGATGTATTATTCCCCAAGTTCCAAGAAACTATACAAAAAGTCTCTATTGTGGGGAATTTAGCTGGTCTTGCTCAGGGTGATACGAATTTTGCCCTGGTTTGTCACAGTTCATATTTTAGTGTGTTACTTAAGTAGTCATTTTCAGTACACAGCAGTGGACGGTTGCGCTTTCTAAATACTTTTATAGGGTTGTGAGAAGCTGGTCGCCCTCATAACAACGCACACTGTGAGTTTGTTTGAACTGCTAGGTTTTTATTCCCCCCCCCCCTAAGAGCGGCTGGCTTAGACTAACGATTTACAGTAGGACGAGGAATTATGTGATTTCTGAAGGCACGCAACAGCAATGGGAAACAACAATGCAATTATTTAATTATATGCTCGGATTGCACTTGGAAGTAAGTGTTTCTAGTGAAGTGGTGGACTTTCCTGTACCGCATTGCCTGGTAGTTAGATATCTTGCAGTAAATGACCCTGTCGTTTACTGGGAAAAAAAAAAAAAATCGAGTGAGTTGTTGGTCGGGGAATATTTTTGTGACTACACGGAAGCCGTGTAAAGTTTACACTATCTCAAACTGTGGCAATCGGTAAACAGTAGGACCCTGGTATCAGCAATATATTTTTAAAGTTCTACAGTGTAAACCCACTCCAGAGCTCTTTTGAAACATGATTTAAAACTACAGGTATGACCACATCAGCCAGTTTCAGAGGTTGTTGTGTCTTTAAAACCTGACAGGAAAATTTGAATCGCTGTCTCGTCAGCCTATCAATACAGTGACACATGCGTTAATGGTATAGGCCATTCATTACAAAGTAATCACTTTTGAAATCAACATTTGAATAAATAACTGCCCGTGAACAGAATCCTATGCTACCATACACTGGCAAGCAGACTCCCCAGTTAAGCTGGAAGCGAAGCAAGAAAAATAGTTTAAGTTTTTATATTGTGTTACGAGTTAGATGTTTAAATTTAGGGCAAAGCAAGTAAAAATCAGAGTTCAAATTGGCATATTAGTAACGCATTTATGTTCCAAGCGATTTCACGTATTCACTTGACTAATGAATGAATAAAGTCATTAAGCACTTGTCAATGTAAATTTTACACATCGCGGAAGGACAAAAAAAAATGAGAAAAATAGATTTAAGCAGAGCTTTTGAAAGTGTCCAATTAAACTTGAACAGCCTATAAAATACAATAATGCTGATTCTGAGACACTTATGGCGAATGTGCTGTGAAATTTCAATCTGCTATCAAGATGCAATAAGTAGAGGTGAAGAAATAACCACATACTTTCTTTGCAATATTCCATGTCCCTTATAAAACTGCCAAAGATTTCATAATAATCGCGAAAAAATTGAACAGATCATTGTATTCCACATTCAAACAGAAATCAACCTTCGGGAAAAACAATTTCACCCCACAGACATGTGTTTTAGAGGACATACAATTTATTACATGTGTTATGTGCCCATGAACTGTACAATTGTGGCAAATAACATAATTATAATTAATATGTAGCCCTTAACACCACGGTTTACACAAATAGTGGCAGTCAGCGCATCCCTATGCATTTGACAGACAATTTGTAGCACTGACACACGTATATCCCTCCAACTAAGTGTAGTCGATTCCTTTACTAAAAAGGTTTTATATCCCAGCTCCCTTTATAATTGTTGGCTCTCTGAATGTCTACAACTAACTGTAGGGATCCTCTCACAGGACTAATAGAAGTCAATAATAACGGATAAATACCTTGATATTTCAAACACTGGTGTTTTTCCACACATCGTCTGATTCAGTGTCACTTC
The DNA here is from genome assembly GCA_002778355.1 of Clitarchus hookeri. Classification (NCBI taxonomy): domain Eukaryota; kingdom Metazoa; phylum Arthropoda; class Insecta; order Phasmatodea; family Phasmatidae; genus Clitarchus; species Clitarchus hookeri. The sequence continues at coordinate 177,614 of NQII01002949.1, forward strand.
AACACATATCACTCTATCCCTTTGCAGTACAGCTCTGGTTGCCTATTTTTATTGGCCAGTACACCCACATATCTGTGTTGATGACCACTATTAGATTGTTCTGCATAGTGTAACACATGCTGCTACTATGTTATCACTTCTATTGTTATGAAGAAGAACGACATGTTATAAGGATTCACTTAACTTTCAGGTACCTTTTGACGTTAATGTGGTGGCAGAACTATTTAACACATGTTCACCTTCTCAAAGCCTTCCGCTTATCATCGCCATTGTGTTTTCCTAAGTAGGACGAGTAATGTAAATATTCAATATATACCTTGCTATATGCACTTTGCAGATCCACTTCCCATCCAACACAGGATAATCTGGAGCGATTCCAAATCGGCAGGACACAAGCATGGCGAATTAAAAAGGTACAGTGTTAAGAAGATGTGTAGAAAGAATATGACACAAATGTCATACCTTCGAATTAATTCTGTTATTATGGATGCAGGAGTCTCTAACTTGTTACATTAATATTCACTTTCCCTCAGTTCAAATTTTTAATGTACTGTGTGTGTATGAGAGTGAAAAAAGAGAGAGAGAGAGAGTGTGTGTGTGTTTTTACTTTGGCCATGTAAGTGGAGAAGAAACCAATAATTTATTTTACCTCCACGAGCTCGTAATTTCAGTGACCTGTCCGAAACATACATCTGTAGGCTGTTGCAAAACCTGTACCCCGAAGAAAGATGTATTTACTGAGAATTCTTAACCTTAAAGGGAAAACTGTTGTTNAGAAAAAAAAAAGAGAGAGAGATAGAGTGTGTGTGTGTGTGTGTTTTTACTTTGGCCATGTAAGTGGAGAAGAAACCAATAATTTATTTCACCTCCACGAGCTCGTAATTTCAGTGACCTGTCCGAAACATACATCTGCAGGCTGTTGCAAAACCTGTACCCCGAAGAAAGATGTATTTACTGAGAATTCTTAACCTTAAAGGGAAAACTGTTGTTTTCCTTCCGTAGTGGCGTACATTCATAATAAAAAAAATTTAAAGTGTGGGAAAGTTAAGGGTTATTTACACTCGAATTTCATCACCAGCTATGTCTGAAATACCAAGGAACGAATGATGGTAAATGCAAGACTCGAATATTACCTCGAAATTTGTCAGCTTCATCGCCTCTCACATGTAGTTTCCACCAACATTGTTCGACGGGAAACTACATTGCCAGCTTGGATGCTACTGTATATAATGTATTTCAGCAAAGACATNATTCATTGCCTCTCACATGTAGTCTCCACCAACATTGTTCGACGGGAAACTACATTGCCAGCTTGGATGCTACTGTATATAATGTATTTCAGCAAAGACATTCCCTCCGTGCTATCTTTTCCTAATTATAGAAGGCATATAGCACTATGGTGTTATGTCATTTCGCAGAAACTCAATGTTTAGAGCTTCCGTGTACATTTAAAATTTGTCAAATACTTTGTCATGTAGAATCTTACGGATCNACGTTTGGCAGAAACTCAATGTTTAGAGCTTCCGTGTACATTTAAAATTTGTCAAATACTTTGTCATGTAGAATCTTACGGATCTGCAATGGAAGGACACTTTCTTAGAAGTTTTTTTAAGAGAATAGAGCACCTCAGGGTATAACCATAGTCACATTATCGGCTCTCAAGACCTCGCTGTTAAGAGCCGTCCAAATCTCTTCACTCACTCACTTAGTCACACTGTCTTTATTATTCGGTCACCTGTGCGAAGTGCACTGTTTGTGGATGTCATCTGCTGTTGCACTGCCCCTCTCGGCATGGCAGAAAAATTGACCCTGCCCACTTACACCGAGATGTGACTAAAATAAAACTGCCATAAACACAAATCCGGGAGTGTTCCTAACGAACATGAGAAAAATTGGATAACGAATGGTTAAGAGGCAACTGATGAGTGCGGAAAAAGTGGCAGGTAGTCCTTCTCGGATGATTATTCTGAAATGATGCACACTGCACACCCAGCTATGGACATGAACTCTGGTGGAAAGTTGACCTAGACAAGTATTAATTGGAATACGAAACCGGAAGAAGCAGACCAGGCTAATGCATGAGGATAACAAAATGTTACGACGTAACTCCAGACCGAAGGACCGGCTGCGAAAGGAGAGGGATTGACAAGAGGTCCACATGCCCCATCTCTACTGTATGCCATAATAAATAAAAGGAGTGATTGAAGTAAACAAATACAATACACAGTAGTTATTTCGCTATATGTGGCATGGAATATCATATAGTTTATACCCTACTAGTGAACCGGCCCGGCTTCGCCCGGGTACAATTGAGTTTTACAGTGATACACTAATAAATAAATTGGGAAAAAACTATTCATTTATGTAAAAAGAGAATTATATAATTATACTATGTTGGCCTAGGTTTTTAACGGATCACGGCAACCCTAAAGGAAGGAAATATTTTTTACCCTATAGCCAAGAAGTAGAGTATTGTTTTTGGAGTGTATCTGTGCAAATATCGCGTAGTTACCACATTTCCGCTTTCCAGCGTCGATGTATGAGAAATCAAAACGTGAGTTTCATCAAGTTGAAGCTTTATAAATAAGTGTACCTAGGTACTACTTTTTGCGATTGGTTAAGGGATCCTAATCGATCACCAAAGTTAAGCAACGTTCCCAGCGGCACACTTTTGGATGGGTGGCCGTTTAGTGGCAGAACATCTGAGCGCTTCCGGGCTTCGGAGGGCACGTTAAATATTCGGCCCCGGTTGTTATCGATTGATAGCAGCCGTTAAGCCATTTCAGAGGTCGTTGGGCGGCCTGATAAACTCTGACACCAGAGGAAAAAATATTTCAGTCACTTTCCCAGCCGTTTCAGATTTATGATTTTTTGTTATTCCACAGGAACCGTACAATTTACCGGGATAAAAAGTATCCTATGTCCTATTCCAGGACCTAAAGTNTTGAAGCTTTATAAATAAGTGTACCTAGGTACTACTTTTTGCGATTGGTTAAGGGATCCTAATCGATCACCAAAGCTAAGCAACGTTCCCAGCGGCACACTTTTGGATGGGTGGCCGTTTAGTGGCAGAACATCTGAGCGCTTCCGGGCTTCGGAAGGCACGTTAAATATTCGGCCCCGGTTGTTATCGATTGATAGCAGCCGTTAAGCCATTTCAGAGGTCGTTGGGCGGCCTGATAAACTCTGACACCAGAGGAAAAAATATTTCAGTCACGTTCCCAGCCGTTTCAGATTTATGTTTTTTTTGTTATTCCACAGGAACCGTACAATTTACCGGGATAAAAAGTATCCTATGTCCTATTCCAGGACCTAAAGTACCTGCATATCAAATCTCATCGAAATATGTTTAGCCGTTATGGAGCTGAGTATTGCATTCGTCTTTCATTTTTCACTCACCTACAGGAAAGACGACGTTCAGCTTCGGGTCGAACACACGTCACACACAGGCATTTAATTCGTAGAGAGACCCAGCCATTTCACTTTGGCACTACACCGGACACGGCGACCTACCTGAGAGAGACATAAAATGTGCTGCGATTGGAGTGTGTCCTGTAAGGGAATTTCTCCTACTTACATTTACTGCAGGGTTTTATAANACATAAAATGTGCTGCGATTGGAGTGTGTCCTGTAAGGGAATTTCTCCTACTTACATTTACTGCAGGGTTTTATAATGCGTTGTGATAGGATCTCTTATCTCTTGATCACGCACACTTGACTTTTACCGACTTTGTAAGTTTAAAGTGATTTTCAAAATCTAATTTTAGCTTTTCAATACGTTTATCACACTTTCTTCCTTGTTTCAGTTTTTGTAGTTTCAAAGTAATCAGTTATTTCGCTGTTTAAGCTGTGATGTGGTTTTATTATTTTAGATCACACGTTATAACTTTATATAGGCGACGAATTGTCTAGGAGCCCCACGACCCACTCTCTTGTTTTAAAGACTACAAGCAGCCGTAACTAACTGCAGACACCGACATGGAGTCTGCATACTAAAAGCCACCGCCTAAACGACTTCGCCACTGATGTCGGCGGATAAGCGATGCTTCAAAATTTAATTCCATATTTTACAAGCTTTATATATCCGAAGTACCAAAAAACGACGCCACAAGATGACAACGGAAGTCTAGATAATGCATCGATAGCATTTTGTTAATAGAATAGGAGCTAGATCGTTTGCAATTTAGGAGGGGATTAAAGCCGTCATAAATCTGCTTTAGGGTGTGCGCGAGAGACGTCGCGCTTGCAAGTGCCTCCAAAAAAGACGGCGTGCAGAAACATTACAATGCTCGGCTATCTGTATATTCGATAAGCTTAATGTGGTGACTATCCGGGCGTTTTAGTGATACAGTTTTTTTTATTCAAGAATTTTTTTTTCTAAAGTATGTTGTGTGACGCAATATAAAGTTCACATCGTATATATATACTTTTAACACTATATTTAATCAAATACATATAAAACCTAGCTTATAATATTTACACAAATATCACTATCCCAGTTTTCGCTATGTTATCTGAAAGTTCTGTTGCCCTTTTACCATGCATTAGTTTGTATAAAACTTGAGATTCGGTGTTCGAATGCATGTACAAACTTGGCAAGCACGTGGTAATGAAAATACCTTTATAGGAATAGTACGATTTTAAAAATTACCTTTAATTTGCCTCCAAAGTTTCTAGTTCCTTCTCTAACTTATTCGTTAAAACACACAAGTTTGCAAAAAGTATTACTCAAAACGTAGTCTGATTAAAATTCCACACATCAACAAAACTTTTTGAATTTCTTGAGGTGTGAATTGACTCTATTAAGCAATGAAATACGTGAAAAATTTACTGAATTGAAATAAAATGGTCAATTCCATAATTTTTAAACACCGCCTTCTAATTGCAACGAGAAATGTTATAATAAGAGTTTCCAAATGTCCTTCTGGACAGGTTACACTACATGAATANGCCTTCTAATTGCAACGAGAAATGTTATAATAAGAGTTTCCAAATGTCCTTCTGGACAGGTTACACTACATGAATATTTCTTATAATATCATGATGTGTTAAATTAACAGGGTAATCAAATAATAACAAGTTCTTTCTAATTTTAATATTACTTTAAGTGATTCTTATTTCCAAACACATTTATACCTTTCGATTAATTAAAAATACCGAAGAAAGAAGTTAATTTCAGACTGTTTTAGACTGTTATGTTACTCAATATTTACTAGGAATTCAAACCAAAGGCCACTCGTGTTAGAGCGTGTTAAAACAGGGAAAATATGTAACATTAATTGTGTTTCAAAATTTTACATAATTCATGATTTTTTGTTTGTTTGTATTGATTATAATAGAAAATAAGTTCTTAAATATTTCAGTAACACAATTTCTAGTTTTTAATGATGTAACCTATTTTATTTTTAATTGTGTAAATTTAATATCATGAACTTCAAAAGAATATTTTCGAGGCCCTCTTACATTTTTTGAGTTGTATAGTTTAATATGTATTACTTGTGAAGTTTAGTCGTACTTAGGAAATACAATAATCAACTACAGATAACCAATTTCCAGCATTACTGATGTAAATTTAACTTACAGCAAAATCTAAATTTGTTAGTTTCTAAGTGGCTCGTCTACATACACTGAAGAGCAAAAAAAAAACTGGTATAGGCTTGCGTATGCAAATAATAGAGGTATGGAACCAATCAGAGTAACGCGATGCGGTTGGCAGATGGATCGGTTACTGATGCTACAATGCCAGGTTATCAAGACTTAAGTGAGTTTGAACGTGGTGTTATAGTCGGCGCACGAGAGATGGGACATAGCATCTCCGAGGTAGCGATAACATTTGGATGTTCGCGTACGACCATTTCACGAGTGTACCGTGAATATCGGGAATTCGGTAAAACATCAAATCTTCGACATCGCTGCGGCCGGAAAAATATCGCGAAAGAACGGGTCAAACGACGACTGACGAGAATCATTAAACGTGACAGACGTGCAACCCTTTCTCAAATTGGCGCAGATTGGATTTGTGGACTTCTCTGCAGGATTCATGGTGTGAATTGCCTCCTGAATACCTTCAGACATTAGTCGAGTCCATGCCACGTCGTCTTGCGGCACTTCTGCGTGTACGGGGGGCCCTACACGATATTAGGCAGGTGTGCCAATTTTTTTGCCTATTCAGTGTATAATAGTGCAAACTCTCTGTGTAGTTAGCAATGAAAATTTAATAAATTCAAGATGGCGGGAATTGATTTATCTTAAACACGAGAGCATCAGCTCCCGTACACGGTCNGCCTTCTAATTGCAACGAGAAATGTTATAATAAGAGTTTCCAAATGTCCTTCTGGACAGGTTACACTACATGAATCTTTCTTATAATATCATGATGTGTTAAATTAACAGGGTAATCAAATAATAACAAGTTATTTATAATTTTAATATTACTTTAAGTGATTCTTATTTCCAAACACATTTATACCTTTCGATTAATTAAAAATACCGAAGAAAGAAGTTAATTTCAGACTGTTTTAGACTGTTATGTTACTCAATATTTACTAGGAATTCAAACCAAAGGCCACTCGTGTTAGAGCGTGTTAAAACAGGGAAAATATGTAACATTAATTGTGTTTCAAAATTTTACATAATTCATGATTTTTTGTTTGTTTGTATTGATTATAATAGAAAATAAGTTCTTAAATATTTCAGTAACACAATTTCTAGTTTTTAATGATGTAACCTATTTTATTTTTAATTGTGTAAATTTAATATCATGAACTTCAAAAGAATATTTTCGAGGCCCTCTTACATTTTTTGAGTTGTATAGTTTAATATGTATTACTTGTGAAGTTTAGTCGTACTTAGGAAATACAATAATCAACTACAGATAACCAATTTCCAGCATTACTGATGTAAATTTAACTTACAGCAAAATCTAAATTTGTTAGTTTCTAAGTGGCTCGTCTACATACACTGAAGAGCCAAAAAAAACTGGTATAGGCGTGCGTATGCAAATAATAGAGGTATGGAACCAATCAGAGTAACGCGATGCGGTTGGCAGATAGATCGGTTACTGATGCTACAATGCCAGGTTATCAAGATTTAAGTGAGTTTGAACGTGGTGTTATAGTCGGCGCACGAGAGATGGGACATAGCATCTCCGAGGTAGCGATAACATTTGGATGTTCGCGTACGACCATTTCAAGAGTGTACCGTGAATATCGGGAATTCGGTAAAACATCAAATCTTCGACATCGCTGCGGCCGGAAAAATATCGCGAAAGAACGGGTCAAACGACGACTGACGAGAATCATTAAACGTGACAGACGTGCAACCCTTTCTCAAATTGGCGCAGATTGGATTTGTGGACTTCCCTGCAGGATTCATGGTGTGAATTGCCTCCTGAATACCTTCAGACATTAGTCGAGTCCATGCCACGTCGTCTTGCGGCACTTCTGCGTGCACGGGGGGCCCTACACGATATTAGGCAGGTGTGCCAATTTTTTTGCCTATTCAGTGTATAATAGTGCAAACTCTCTGTGTAGTTAGCGATGAAAATTTAATAAATTCAAGATGGCGGGAATTGATTTATCTTAAACACGAGAGCATCAGCTCCCGTACACGGTCAACAATGAATTTTAGATCATCATAGCTGAATCTTGGACGCAGCGATATTGGTGTAAAGAAGGAGACGTAAAGTTGTCGAGGGTGTAAAAAGGGTAGGAGTGGTAAGGAACTACCATCTGGCGGTGTGGGAAGAAGGCGAGTTACGTTGGCCGCAACTGTATCTGCCTCTGCACGCGAGACACTCATCAGCGGCCCCCTTCATGAAGCGCTATCTTTGCACCTCCCTCTGTGCCTGCCTTCCCTCTATCGTAACTTTTCTGACAGCCTGGGTGGGCTCATCACGCCGCCATCAGCGCTTCCTGCTGTTTACCATCTCTTAAAACTCGGCGTCACACGCCATGACGAGTTATGGCATTGAGTAAAGATGTGGTTGTAGTTTCTCAGTTGTTTGGAGACACTTATTTTCAAACTACAACTATACCTCTCTTGCAATACACATTACGCTGTAGAACAAACCTAAGTTATGATTTTTTTTGTCGAAAATTAATACTAAATTCGTGCACCATCATTTTTAAATTTTAGATAGTTTCTTGCCGTTTCACAATTACCAGATAATGTGTGGATCAAATTTGTTGACTACCTTTGAAGGCATTTGTAATATGTAAACGTACTGCAATAAGAAATATTCAGTTATTTCGCTGAAGCGAATGCTACGGCATATAAATGGAAAATTCAACATGGCGGCCGAGACTTTTTGTGTCACTGAACCCTAGAAGTGTGAAGGCACTGAAACTGACGTGCAGATTTTCTCTCGGCAGCGTACCTCTGTAAGAAATTCAGGGGTGGGGTGAATTTATCATTGTATGGTGTAATAATAAAAACACAGGTATGCGTTTCTCTATGCTATCTTCAGTATACTGTGCTAAATGTTCCATATCTAAAAAAAAAAATAATTGTGCAATACTCACATTATACTTTTCTCACTTTAAAGAAATACACGCTAAGAACGGAAACGAAAAAACGGAAAATGGCCCTCCACGTGAGAAATTTCTCAAATACTGTTTTTAAGTAAACAACACTCAAAAATTCAAGCGTTGACTTTAAAGGACAGCTTTGCTCGTATGCGAAGTAATGAATTGCACCAACCTTATTAACGTGCATGGGTGTGTACACTGTTAGAAATGTCTTTAGATTTACGGAAACTTTTACGTAAATGTAGAGTTAATTTATGGAAAGGCACTCCGTAATGACGAATAACGGAAATGAGCCCCATAAATATAAAATACGGAAACTCTTCGTATTCTTATGGCTTCAATTTTGAGACACGAACAATGCCGATGATGCCTGAAGCGTATAAAATTCCATCTACACAATACTACTTCGTGTGAAATAGTAGTAGGTGAGTGGAGAACCACTGCGGTTTTGAACTGCTCAGTAGAAGTCGTCTAAAACCAGTTAGTGGCGGTGTGGAACACCAGTTATCAATCAGTCGTAGATGTCTATATTAAAAAAAGATATGGAGAGTTACGGTAGTGTCTGGTGGAGCTCATGGAAATAACTTTGATGTAGTGTGCAGAAAATCAACCTGAGGGGATTAGCTGCAAGGATGTTAATGCGGGAATATTTCCCCAGCGCCGTGATCTCAATCATGCAATGTTACTACTCGACCAGCGACTTAGAAACGTGTTAATTGCGCCCTTACATGTCTAAATCAGGCCTACGTGTACGTATATGCCACGTACTGTGAAAGCTAGAATTACTCATGATATTCGAAATGAACTGTTCTTTAACACACGTAATAATGTGCTCGGTTGCATCATGTCAGTAAATGATGTAAATTATTCAGGGACAACAGCTGTACCACAACCATCTTAGTTTTTAGTATTTCAACTCAAACGTTTATATACACGAAGACGTCATTTTTATAACTGGAATTTGCAACATGTGATGTGATATATAATTTCACTTGTGTGTTGATTAATAACAAGACAACCTTCAAGTGGCTTGTAATTTCTTTAAACCACAGTTAAGACAATTGGACTGACTTAAATTCACATTTCATTCCCATCTGGTCCCACCACGAAGTACTTGTCATTGTGTAATTTCATTACACAAGAAATTTTAATCAATTTACACGTCTTGCCAAATTACTTCACGAGGAATCTGTCACGGGACTTCGTGAAAAACTATTTGGATTGTCTGTTGGCAAAAGTAGCTCTTATCGAACGAGCTCGGACGTGGTTAAATTTTAACACAACGGAGCTCCTGTTCTTTCTAGTTTCGTGGCAAGGTGATGCCTCATGGAAAGTTGTGTTTTGTATAGATTAATGCATTAACGAGGTTATTATGGAGGGAACTAGTTGCTCGGAAATCAGAAACGGGCAAGGGATCGGCCATGACCTCCATTACAAAACAATGCCGACGTTCACTTTAAGTAATTTCATAAAACACTAAAAAACTAAATTAGACTGGTTGGGCCAAAACTCGAATCTGGATCCTCTCGAATACGAGCAATCCAGTGAGTTATCTTTTCGCTACCTCGTTCGTTGAAGGAAAGATAGGTCGGTAAATTGAGGTCTCCTACAGGCTTGCTGGAGTTTGTTCCGATTTATTATACCAGTTAGTACTTTGTAAAGAAGGATATTATTTGCTTTCTGTCGAAAGGGTTATGCCTACAACACTGTTCGCACTACACGTAGAACTTTTTAATTAGTTAAAGGAGTGAATTATACGGCGTGTCGCGCTAATGTGTAGAACCGCTGCGCTGAAGAGCGTTACAATGGTGTGTTGCGGAGGCATCAATTTGAAATCTTTGAGTGTATAACACTCCAAATGTANGAGTGAATTCTACGGCGTGTCGCGCTAATGTGTAGAACCGCTGCGCTGAAGAGCGTTACAATGGTGTGTTGCGGAGGCATCAATTTGAAATCTTTGAGTGTATAACACTCCAAATGTACAAGTTATTATGGCCATTCCGTGAATAATTGCCTACTTACAGACACTGTTTACGACTGTAGTACCATAGTTGCACATATTTTCTAATGACAGATGTTGGTTTTAGATGTCTCTAGATTGAATTTATTAACGTGGCATAATTTACGAATCACCCATATATCTGTAATAGTACTTAAGTGATTTCTGTAAAATCAGCTCATTTTTTTACTAAACCGAATCAAGACATACTGACTCTTTGAAAATACACATTTCACGGAAATGTTCCTGTACTATTTCATTGATATGGAAACTATTTATAGTCAGCCTAAATAAGCTGTGAACATGTTAAGAAAACTTCTTTTCTCTTCTGGGATAACACATTCTTATGAATTTTTCGGTCTCACCGCAAAATTCGCTTAGACCTCATGCCCACATGGTAATGTTAGGTGTTGCACTGAGTTTGTTTTATGTTGTATTATTATGCAGAGAAAATAGACGATGGGAAATGTTGATAACTGTCTTCTGACCGACTTGGGTACCATTTCAGTGTTCACAGATGACTTAGTGCCAGAGACTGGGTGCCAACCGTAGCCATTTAGACTTCCTTCACAAATGAGCGCGATAACAGGGATTCCCGATGGTTCGAGAACAACATACCGCTATCTGTATTTAATTGTGACAGATTCCGAATATATGTTCTCGGTAATTTTTACCGCCNCTTCACAAATGAGCGCGATAACAGGGATTCCCGATGGTTCGAGAACAACATACCGCTATCTGTATTTAATTGTGACAGATTCCGAATATATGTTCTCGGTAATTTTTACCGCCATAAGAATAAAGAATAAAACGTCATCGTTTGTAAGCTAACTTTGCAGTTTAGAGGACTTAGTGAATTACAATTTTGCGGATATGCGTTGCAGAATGCGCAATTTTGTAGATCGTGTACGCGTGATTCTAATTGATATTACACATCCCCCAAAATTGGTTGTAACTCAAAGCTAACTTTTTGTTGTTGATATAATGGATGCGGCCTTAACTGTTAAAATAAACGAAAAAGCCTATATGAAAACCCTGTGAATAAATGCTATTAATTGCGTTCAAAAGTGATTAAGAAAATCACACTACACCNAAAAGCCTATATGAAAACCCTGTGAATAAATGCTATTAATTGCGTTCAAAAGTGATTAAGAAAATCACACTACACAGCAATACCACTAACAGAGTGTATACTATACATTCTTCTCTTATACCTGTAAAGCGTTGCTAGAAATAAAGCTATGCAATTATTTAAAAATGCGTTTTAAGAAAATTTGATTATACTCAAATGCTTTGTTTNGTTGCTAGAAATAAAGCTATGCAATTATTTAAAAATGCGTTTTAAGAAAATTTGATTATACTCAAATGCTTTGTTTATTTTATCCCACAAAATGGTATTTACGATAACATAACCCCGTGAGAGTTTTGTAGTGCCATACATTAACATTTTTTTGTTCATCGTAAACAACTGTGGTCATACTCGTAGTGATCACAGTTTTGATCCTAACGAAATGTAGGGTGAAGAAAGTTTCTACAATATTTTTCTCTTCATTTCCAAGCAGCAGACACTGTAGCTGTCGAAAATGAGTCATCTCATTTCCCTGCCCATTATGCATAAGAAAAAGCTAAACTAATCAAAGTAATTTTTTGTTTTATCGTATAAGGTAGACTACTGCAAGTGGCAGTCTGAGCTAAAACTCGACCGGCAACTGCGCTGTGGCGGCCGTGAGAGCATGTAATGAACTGTTAAAGGTCACGTAAAGGTGTAAACTTACAGGGCGTGGTTGGTAGCTTTCCAATTTATAGTGACAACTAAGGTAACAAACTACGTCCTAGTCAGGGTACGGCTGGTGTATATTTGTAAAGAAAAGATGTCGGACACGCCCATGTAATGGACGCGAAAGTCCCGTGTAAGCGAGGCTCGAGGAGAAAACGTATCGAATGAAACTCTGTTTCATGTGGAGTTTGGTGGTCTCCTAGGCGACCTAGCGAGAAATGCTAAATATATATACGGTATATTTACATATCTATACTTTTGTGTGCATGCAGGGTAACTAAGTTTTGAATCACTTCTAAGTTTGAGTAAGAACACAAATGGCGTAGAAATAGGCGTGCAAAACTAGACGAACGAGCTATTGGCTACAAATGAAAAAAAAAAAAACCTATTTATTTGTAATATTTAATTCAAATTATTCGCGTAAGCACATAGTGTTAGCAATTTTTGTGGATTACACATTCCAGGATAAGTGCAACTATTTTACTTTCCCCTTTTGTGTAACAAATTTTAAAAAACACAAAAATGTGCGTTACTGAATTAGTGAAATCGTATTTAATTGCAATCACCAACTGTTTCACCTGATTAGTAACATATTAACAGCCACAGTTTTATGTATGCGAGATGCTTACCTTTTTAAAATTATACCTAAGTAGAAAATGACACATACTACAAAACATTTGATGCATAACAGCTTTGTTACCGGGGCCGTGATGATGTAGTGGCTAGACTACTTNTGACACATACTACAAAACATTTGATGCATAACAGCTTTGTTACCGGGGCCGTGATGATGTAGTGGCTAGACTACTCGCCTCCAACCTATACGAACCGGGTTTGATTCCCGGCGTGGTCGCTCCCGTATTTTCGCATGTGGTAATAGTGCCGGACGATGCCACTGGTCAGCTGGTTTTCTCAGCGATATCTCGTTTCCCCCACCGTTGCATTCCAGCGCTGTTCCAACCTCACCTCGCCCCACCTTCATAGGCTCTCAAGACCTCACTGTGAAGAGCCGCCCAAATATCTCCACTCTTCACTCTTCAGCTTTGCTATGATTGCAAATTTAATGTTCTAATTGGTCATAAAAGTAATTCTATCGAGGGATGCAGTCACTCGGAAAAATGTAAGTTGAGTAAATTATTATAGGTTTTAATTTACTTTTTACCGAGAGCGAAATGTAAAATGGTTGTTTGTTTAAATATAGCAAGAAATTCGTCCATTTCATTTGAAATTAATTTAGCTAAACAATTATTATAATAAGTTAGGCAAATTATTTGCTGTCCGTAGTGCGAATATTTTTGATTTCATTTTTAAATAACTACGGAATTTTTATAACAAAGAAAGCCTAAACACTAGAATATTTTTGATAATAACTGAGATTTATATTTCTCTTGGATTTTGGTTCTAACGCAAGGTTCTTGGTTTTTGAGTGTATAACTGCCACATGTATCTACATCGATTAAGAATTTTTTGTCAGACCAAGTGAAAAGTGTTGAGTCATGGTCTTTAAGGGCTAAATCTTAAAAAAAAAAAAAAAAGTTGAATTTTCGAGGAGTATATATTTTCCGGTTTGAAAGGACTTATGGTGGCTTAAGCAAAAAGTATAAGATCTGATCCCCTTCCCTTTCCCCTATGAATTAAACGTGGTAAACAGTCTCGATAAATCCACTAAACTGTATGAGGAAACGTACGAAACAAATATATTTTGTGGGTGTTTCAGGCTATCAAGAGGCATGCTAATGTTACATAGAGTAAAAGACAAGCAGGGTGCGCAATGCAGGGGCTCTATTATTTAACTTTTTACTGTATTTATGTAAAAATATTTACAGCTTAACTATATTTACGAGGCAAATGGNGGGGCTCTATTATTTAACTTTTTACTGTATTTATGTAAAAATATTTACAGCTTAACTATATTTACGAGGCAAATGGTATTCTGTAACTCAATATGTCTCCATTAAGGTGTTTCGAATGCCTTGTGACTCTTTATATAAATACCAGTGAACTAGGTGTCCTTATGAACGAAAGTGTAACGAAAATAGCCAACGTATTGAGGTTTATTTTACAAATACGACTTACAGAAAAGAAAACATTTTAAAATGCCCTAAACATGATAAATATTATATTCTGTTATATTTCCGCACGAATAAACGATGTCTGGAATATATTTAAAGAGTATATTTACAATTCGCTTGTGATACCCCCGTTTTAACGTAACTACGAAGTGACTGATTCTCCCACGGGTCAGTGCTGCTATCTCGTGATGCTCAAAAATAACTAGCACCACTTGAAATGTTGTATACATAGAAAGAAGTAAATTTATTTTAGAAGTATTATTCGACGATGTATTAAGAAATAAATTTCACTTATAGTTAAGAATGCATTACAATAACAAAATTTGGGACACATTGCATTCTGTAATAACGGAAAAAATATAATTCAACAAGCAGATCTCAGAACACAGTCCGCTACGTTGCCAAACGTACATATTTGCACAAATATATCAATAAAGATATGGCTTACAGAATACCACATGATGACGCCTACGAGTAACCATCGTTATGGCCTTCTTTATGATATGATAAAGACGATCACGTCGACTGTCTGTAAGCAAGCTCAATTTAGAGAATAGGGCCCCCAGTTATGGTCTTTAAGGAGTCATTGTATTACTTGATTAAAGNCTGTAAGCAAGCTCAATTTAGAGAATAGGGCCCCCAGTTATGGTCTTTAAGGAGTCATTGTATTACTTGATTAAAGGGTCCGATAAGGGAGGGGGGCAGACATGTCCTATAACCTGATGTAGTTGACTACCTTACAATTAAGCAACGTGTACTGGTCGGGTGTCGGCAGGGGAACCTGCCAGCGGGATAGGCTCCACTGCTTCCTCGTGGGCTTCAACGATGCGAGTCGCAAAATCTATTTACAGAACGAGCTACCAAGCGAATATGTCACTTATCAGTTCGTCATGCTCCTTGTCTGCAATTGAAAGCGGATAGCACTTATTTAAAATCAGTTCTCTCCATTTCAGTCTAAACAAACTGCCTTGCAAATTCATCAAGAGTGTTTTAAACTGACAGTAAATTACGTACATCAACTCTGGGTTTGAATATACTTAATTAGTACTGACCTAAAATAAATTACATTAATAAATTAGACGATCATAAAATTGCGAATCTTGAATTGAGTTACCGTTATTACGCCATAATTTAATACCTAATACTTGTTATCCAGTTCTACCTGATCAAGACATCTGGTGTGATGTTGTTGCACCAAAATGGTTCGCAGAAAACTACTGAAGGGAACTCACATAGCTTTCTGTTTGGCTATTTGTAGCAGACTTTAACACATAACTTACAACAGTAGGAAACTCGTATGTGTATATAATACATATCGTAGTGAAACTATCTGTTTGTTAGTAGCTACTCCTGTATATAGAATTTCTACAAACGGAATACGTAATCGCTTCAAGTTGGATATTGTTTGCTATGAACGCTCCAGGATCAGCATTAACCCCCTTTTAAAATGTCCAATGAACTTTTTAAAATCATAATTTATTCATGAAATGCAACGCTTTTAAGGTAGAGGTTGGTGTATATTGGGGAAAAGTTTTTTAACTTTTACTGCATTTGGTTTCTCCAGTTTTCCTTTCAAGGTATTTGTAAAAAGATACCTTGCAGGAAAACAAGTCGAACAACCCCGTTCGAAGGTTCAAAGCAATAAATTATAAGCATTATGCAACCGGATGCTTTTTCATCTCAGCATACCCGAGAGCAAAATTTTAAATTAATTTAATTTCCATGCTATGGATTTGAGAGAAACTCGTGGAAGGTGTGTAATATTTAATTTGGAATGGGACGCAAAAATCCGTTTCATTTCGTTTAATGGAAATAATTTAATCTGCTGATTCTTGCTGGTTTTTATTTAGGATATTGCATAAAATTTTGTTTAAAAGAATAGTATTTCTTTTTCTCGTATTTTTGTAATTCATTACCTTCAAAATACAATTCGCAAAAAAAAAAACCATGGTAAAATATTAAAACCAAAATGTAACCTGTTCAAGAACGTGTTGAGCTTCACTAAAATTATTTTTAAAGCTACGGGAAAAAAAAGAAAATTATAAACCTAGTGATCTCGGTTTTTAATATGTAACGAAATGTAAAGTTTCTAACAATCATTTGCAATGAGCGGAATAAAAATCGTACCTTAGGAGTCCAAGATAAGATACTTTGGAAATTATTGTTGAACGCAGACGCACTAACCTGAAAAAGTCGCCTACTGATTAGTTTGTGACAACTTAAAAATAATTTTCCCTGACTTCGTGAGAGTTTTTCTCCCATTAAAGGCATACGTTTAAGCTGATGGTGTAAAAAAATAACGTGAAGGTTTTTGGAGTGAGAATGTTACAACGTAACGTTCGGTATGTTATATAACCTTTCACGTCCAGAGTCAGATTCTGTAACCACTCAACCCTTAAATATATCTACTAGATGATCAGTGGTAAAAATTACGGCATAGATAATGAATTTGTTAGGTGTCGCTGGTCTACATTACAGAGAAAAAATATGTGTAGCACTGGATAATGTAATATTGTAGTACGTTATTGATAGAGACGTTGTAGTACGTTATTGATAGATTGACAATTTTACATGCACTATTTATACAACGACCATTGGTACTAAATTTATAAACAAGAACACATCAGGGTCGTCTTGTGGAAATGATCTCGTAAGATTCTCACCCATAGGACAAAATGATCGATCTCATGGGCGTATACAGAATGTTATTTTCTGGCGAACGGTGATCTTGAAGTTGAACACTACAAATGGTTTAGCCAGAATTCTTCGTTTTAACCTCTACACTCTCTCAGCTCGTTTAAAATCTATAAAATGACTTGTATGAAGTAATAATATCGACACGTACATTCATTTGTGTACAAACGTATGCATTTTAATAATACTTTTTAAGGCAGAAAACCTTATGTATTGATACTGTGTGGTTGGACTGACTTTTTAACTTTTTCNGGAGTGAGAATGTTACAACGTAACGTTCGGTATGTTATATAACCTTTCACGTCCAGAGTCAGATTCTGTAACCACCCAACCATTTAATATATCTACTAGATGATCAGTGGTAAAAATGACGGCATAGATAATGAATTTGTTAGGTGTCGCTGGTCTACATTACAGAGAAAAAATATGTGTAGCACTGGATATTGCAATATTGTAGTACGTTATTGATAGAGACGTTGTAGTACGTTATTGATAGATTGACAATTTTACATGCACTATTTATACAACGACCATTGGTACTAAATTTATAAACAAGAACACATCAGGGTCGTCTTGTGGAAATGATCTCGTAAGATTCTCACCCATAGGACAAAATGATCGATCTCATGGGCGTATACAGAATGTTATTTTCTGGCGAACGGTGATCTTGAAGTTGAACACTACAAATGGTTTAGCCAGAATTTTTCGTTTTAACCTCTACACTCTCTCAGCTCGTTTAAAATCTATAAAATGACTTGTATGAAGTAATAATATCGACACGTACATTCATTTGTGTACAAACGTATGAATTTTAATAATACTTTTTAAGGCAGAAAACCTTATGTATTGATACTGTGTGGTTGGACTGACTTTTTAACTTTTTCAATCATCTAAAGAAAGAACTAGAGTTGCTCTCCTTACCGAGCTTTGGCCCTTAAACTTGATCAATTCGTGTATCCTCCAAATTATCCCAATAGCTGACTAGAGGACGAGCCCCACTATGGTATTTTTCTATGTTCATTCCAAAGGTGACCACACGTTTTTATATAACTCGATTACACAGATAATCCCAGGTTCTGTCGGAGCACCTCGGCGTCCCTATCGTTTGTCCAGGACAGCATCGGAGCTGTATCACTGCTCACTGCACTCGCCTCCATCAGGAGGGAGANGCGTCCCTATCGTTTGTCCAGGACAGCATCGGAGCTGTATCACTGCTCACTGCACTCGCCTCCATCAGGAGGGAGATTCCCCCAGCTCCACTTCAGTATACGGAGTTAACCGATCCCATGTATCCATCCCACAATGACCTCTAGCAAAGGGGATCGTGCAGTAAACAGTCCGCTCGGCCAGGCGTACATATAATATTTCACCACACTTGTAGTTTTTATGATACGCTTTTGGTAAGGCACAGGTTCGTTCTGCCTGTGTTTATCAACGCTGCAGCTAGGGGTCATTACAATGCCCATGCATGTCTACATTTTGTATTCCCATGCCCTGGGAACACCCACCCGCGAGCAAGTCACTTACAAGAACGACAGCATCACCTACCATATTATGAGGTGTACTGTATTCCATTATCATCTACACGTTGAAATTTAGTCTTTAGGAATTCCAGAGGCCACTGATATGCATCAACAAAATTTGGACAGAAACACCAACATTCATTGGGCTCCCATTCCTTTACTCTATTTTGTCAAAATTCTCAATACTTGAGAAACCTATACAGGCGAACTATATCCTCATCAGAAACTCTGTACAAGTTCATTAAACTTTCATGAATTTTTTTACGTATTGAAAATTCAGTCTTTGTGCCCCAACAGGAAGACTCAATACTCTAGTAGACTCCTAACTCTGTAGTTCACACCAACTATCGCTGCCGTAGAGTTAGGTTTGTCTTTCAGAGTAGATACCCCTTGCTGGTAAATGAGGGTTAGAATGCGAACTGCAAAGGGACAGCCCAGCATAGCATTTAATGGGGTTAGTAATTCGGGAATATATTGAAGTTTCCTTGCAACGCTTCGCAGACCATTCCGCAACTGTGTATACAGTTTCTTTAGGAAAAAAAACATGACTAACCAGGCCTCCGAACATCTTTTGGAAGGGGCAATCCGTNCTGTGTATACAGTTTCTTTAGGAAAAAAAACATGACTAACCAGGCCTCCGAACATCTTTTGGAAGGGGCAATCCGTCTAGAAGGTCCGCATATAATTCTTGTCACACTAGTCACAGTTGTTTACTTGTGCGAGGCACACGGAAATAAAGGAAAGCGAATGATCTCGAGATGCTGCCTCTCCTGCTGCGGGTCTGCTGGAGAGTAGCTGCCCTCTCTGAGGAGNAGACCATTCCGCAACTGTGTATACAGTTTCTTTAGGGAAAAAACATGACTAACCAGGCCTCCGAACATCTTTTGGAAGGGGCAATCCGCCTAGAAGGTCCGCATATAATTCTTGTCACACTAGTCACAGTTGTTTAGTTGTGCGAGGCACGGAAACAAAGGAAAGCGAATGATCTCGAGATGCTGCCTCTCCTGCTGCGGGTCTGCTGGAGAGTAGCTGCCCTCTCTGAGGAGCGGGGCCACCAGCAAACGTGGACGTGCCAACTGGACAGTCCTTAAGACGCTCGGGTTTCAGCAAGACGGACAGTCTCCAGATCAATAGGACGCTGTCTCGCTCCCACGGCGCCCTCCGCCGACCTCTTCTCTTTGGGCTAAAGTGTTCTCTCCACAGGAGGGATGGGAGGTGGGAAACGCCTCGTCAGCGACATTTGTCTCGGTGCGATGCGCGGCTCCTCAGGGTAGAATAGCATCTGATACAGCGCTGACTAGGGGATCGCCACCTCGAAACACCGTGCGGGAGTGGGTGCTAAGTGACTTAAAGAAGAAGTTCCCGAGAAAGGGGATTTTAGCTGGCAGCCCATTGCATTGTCCTTGACAAAACTTAACGTAACATTATTTCACAATTACAACCATTCACCGTTATTACACCTTAATTTAATGTTATTAAGGCAGTGCATCGTACAAGTAAGAAATTGCTTTGCTAATCAATCGTGAAATGTCTTAAGAAATATTTTTGGAATTCTCATACTAGCATGTCGGAAAAATGGCAATTAAGATTTTAGCACATTTGAAGTTGAAACTTACCTGAAATCACCAACGCTGCCGTACAAGTGTTGTTGATTATGTATCCAGGTACACGAAATAATTTACATTCGCTGTTTCACGAGATATCATGTGCCAAAATCAAGCACGTTGTATAAAAAACAAAAATTAAAAACGCATAGCTTCAGACAAGGTTGCCAGGAGTATTACTGAATTAACTGTTTTTTGTCAGCCTCTTGCATTCTGAATTAGGTATTTTGATTTCATGACAACGTTTGGATGTTTATGCTGTGCCTTGCTGAAATTTGATACCGCGAGTGCATTACTTTGCCTCACACGCACATAGACTTTGCCACTGACGTGAATAACATTTGCTTCGAAACATTTTTGAAAAATACTTATCCCGCTAATGGTTTTAGAACACACATAATGTATGGCACAGTTGATAAAATTTATCTAATAAAATCTCACGCGCTTCTTAAAATGACGTTATATAATATTGGCAACCATAAACGGGTTATTTAAAAAATAAACGACAGACGGAAGTAAATAATATTTTGCCATTAAGTGCTGTAAACTGGAAAAAGAACTGCATTTCAGACGGAAGAGTTGTTCGATTCCGTTGGATGCGACAGAAAATCGCTTCAGCCAATCGTAAGTGCCTTAATAACCTAGTTTATGAGGGTTGATAAGTAAAAAAGAACACAAAGACCCACACATAGCAACAAGAGGCGTCAATGTGAAATGATCGAGGCCAACCTAACGTTATTTCTCTTACTACGGGCTGCTAACCTAGGTCGCTTGTGCATTAGAGTAACATTTTAGCTGCTAATACAATAGTAATGGTGGACATTAAAACATGAACATATTAATTGGTAACCTCGCAGGTTGGTAATGGCTTTTGTGAAAATAACATTTAAGTGGAGAAAACTTGAATGTATTTTGCAACTGACGTTTGTGTTAACTATGAATAGTTATAAAAAACTAATTCTAGCGCAGTTCCATTACAGTTTTCTAAATCCAACAGTGCATTCCAGAAAAAAAGCTATGTGCAACATTTTTAAAATTAGCCTAATCCCACCTAAAATAATCTTAAAGGTTTTCATATTGAGTTTAGTACGAACTGGCACGATTTTTTTACAAAATCAATAAAATCATTTAATTTTTCTGGTATTATTGATTTTTATATGAAAGTTGAGCGTCTATAATTCTAGGCTTATTTTGTGTGGAATAGGGCTAATTTTGAGCAACTGTCTGCATGTTTCACCGTTTAAGTGAAGTAAACAGAATATGCGAAATATCCCTGCGACACCGAAATACCTTGGACAATAATGTATTCCCCCTCCTATTTTATATAAAATTTGTACGGCAGTTGGCACGATGTCGTCGAACGGGAACTTCAGTTGTTTTGTAACAAAAGTGTATTAATATTTTTGAAAATCCTGTCGCTGCGGGGATCATCTTACTAATGTCTTGTTGAGTGTAAATCTCTATATTCCAGCAGGGTTACCTGGATTTTCGCATATGGAAAACGTTGCGGATGTTGCTGTTGGCCGGATCGTTTTCTCGTTGTACTCTCGTTTCCCCCATACTTGCATTACGCTGTTACTCCATCTTCACCTTACCTCACCTTCGCCGGAATTCAAGACCTCGGTGTCAAACGTCGCCCAAAACCAATCATCTCAACTTAAATATCTGTAGAGTGAGTGAAGAGATTTGGGCAGTTCTTAACATCGAGGCCTTGAGAGCCGATTCTGTATTGTGATTTGCATTACAGGCAGCTTGTAGAGGATCTTGATAAAAATATTGTTATGTTGCCAAAGTGTTTCTCGTGCGACGGTAACGACTAGTTTTTGAGGACACTAGTTACCAGGCGCTGTTTATTAAACTATTGACCTGCACACGACTTTCGGGCTTTGTAAAGGTGGGCGCAGGAAATGCTCATATGTTTTAGTGTGGAGAACACAACACAAATTAATGACATTTGTAGATCTAATAACAGTCTATTGTTCCTTATTCTATTAAGAAAATTATTAATATTTTATCAAAAGTGAGACATTTGTTTCCCATTACAGGAAAACCATTGACTTAAAATCCAAATTCGAAATGTTTTGAATCTCTTAATAACTTTATCGCCACATTTTTATATTAGCCCTTACATGACAAAGTAACAGTTACAGAACCGAATGTATTGCGAGAAATAGTCAGTTATACTCATTAATGGAAACTTGAGCATCTGTGTCAGAAATTTGTACATCTCCATGTCCTGTTAACAAAACAATTAGAAACACAAGGAGGACGTAGACACTTTTACCTCTTGAATTAGTTTCCTTGCTGTTTCTGACAAATGAAAATATCCAATATTTTTTCAGTTTTTTTCCTTAAAAATTACTTAATTTTCAAATACCGAAATTGTAGGAAATTCCTCAGTCTTTCCCACACACCATCCCCCAAGACCTACGTATCCCACCTTAGTTCTAAGTCACATAACATCAATCCCTCCATTCTTTACCAAAGTTACATCTTTCACATAAGCTCTACACTCCCTACCAAGGTCCTAAAACCTGTCGCCCAAGTCCTACATCCGTACCGAAGCTCTACACCACTACAATGCCCTTACCAAAGTCCTACACAAATTAAACTATAACTACCAAAGCCATACATATTCCACTCAAGCAATACACACTTTTCCAAACCTTGAACCTGTAATCCGATCTTCGTCCGCTATCATATGTCCACTCTTTGACAACCCTCCTCGAATATGAGCAGCTGCTAACAAACAGATGATATCGATTATATACACATAAGTTTCCTGCTGTTTTATCCGTAAAAGCTGCTACAAATAGCCAAACAGAAAGCGATGTGAGTAGCCTTCAGTAGTTTTCTGAGAACCATTTTGGTGCAATATCATCGCACCAGATATCTGGATCAGGTGGAACTGGATAACGAGTATTAGGTTTTCATTAATGGCGTGATAACGGTAACTTATTACAAGATACACCAGTTTCTGATAGTCTTACTGATAAGAGTTTTTTTTTTTTAGGTCAGCAGGGGCCTACTGATCACCTGGGTAAATAAACGTAATTTTCTGTCAATTTAAAACTCTCTCGGTAAAATTGCAAGGCAAATTGTCTAGATGGAGTGGAGAAAGCAGCTTTTATATAAAAGCTTTCTGCTTTAAAGTACAGACAAGGAGAATGGCGAACTGATAGTGACATATCATGTCATAAAAAAAAAATTGAGAAATTTTCTTTTTTGTATAATTGTATGCTTTTATGTATAATCACGAATAATCGATCGACATCTCAGTAGAATGTTTCTGAAATAAAATTTTAAATTTTTAGAGTAATGTACTGTAACAAACAGTGGCTGACATGAAATTAATGTGCGTATAAGAACACGGCAAGAGGAAAGGAGCTTTACTGATCTCCTCGCCCATATATGTTTTCAATGAGTCACGTCCTTCANATAAGAACACGGCAAGAGGAAAGGAGCTTTACTGATCTCCTCGCCCATATATGTTTTCAATGAGTCACGTCCTTCAGATCTGTTTGTTCCTTTTTGGGCTGAAGAAACGATGCGCAACATAAAAGCTGTGTTTCCATAAAATATAAGCGTTCCGTTTGTATGTTATGACACAGTCAGTGATGCCTCGCAAGGTCGTAAACACGCAGTAAAAAGCATTTTTAGTACGGGTACGATAGAATGGTATGCTTGTTGCATTGGCAAGATATTTGTATGAGGTATAATAGAGTGGCGATCACAAACGTTCCCCCACTATCCGCGCGACAGGGCGTGTCTCTATACCCACTTTGCGTAGCAATTAAAAGAACAAACGACCACTCTAAATTCCGTTTTTCACCCCATCCTAACCCCCTACCACTTGCCTACAGGCCACGCCCGCCTGGCAAAGTAGCTAAATTACTTTGCTCGTTAACCACCCCATCCTCGCCCCACTCCTTCCAGAGCAGACAGCTATTGCGGCCAGCCAACACTCCCGAGGAGGCCGCAATAAAAGAAAACATTTAATCACGTCTCTTAATTAGATGACTCCTTCTCGGCCTTGCCCTNCTCCCGAGGAGGCCGCAATAAAAGAAAACATTTAATCACGTCTCTTAATTAGATGACTCCTTCTCGGCCTTGCCCTAGTGAATCGCAAGCGAAAATACGCGGACTGAGATATCGCGGGAAATTCTTCCGGTGGTGGTTGGCAAGGTTCCACGGCTTCCTGACAGATGGACATTACAGCAACTCCGTGAAGCTGATAAGTACGTACGTTCCAAATAAAACCAAAATAAATTCATAAATACACAGACTGGCTTTATCTCTCTGAAGCACGCTTATATTCTGAGTTTGTTATCTCTTTATCGTTTACTCTCAAAAATCTCGTCACTTGTAATTCTTAAATTGGGCACTTCTTTATGTTTATTTCAAATGACAAGATGCGTTGTATTTGCCGCCAATAATAGTTTATTTCTGAATCTTGTGATTGACCATCTTTGTTCGTCGGGACGTACGGGATAATGCGCTCATAAGATTTGAGACGACCCTTCTCAATTTGCCTGACACTAGTTGGTAAAAATCATTCTCTATCAAAAAAGAATTAAATTGTTGCACGAAATACGTATACCCCGGAAATTCTGCAAGTTTAACGTGTTTGCAAGAGCGGGTTTCTTACCTGGCGCTGACACGGGGAGTTCTATGGCGTATAGGCCACG
Organism: Clitarchus hookeri; assembly: GCA_002778355.1. NCBI lineage: Eukaryota > Metazoa > Arthropoda > Insecta > Phasmatodea > Phasmatidae > Clitarchus > Clitarchus hookeri. Next base: position 202,500 of record NQII01002949.1, read on the forward strand.
AAGCCTGACTGAGTTCCACGGGGCAGTTATAGTCTATTCGCGGTTTCTTCACACTTTTTGAATCAATCCTTCGAAACATCACCTCATGTAAGAAGTGTTTAATTGTTTCCTAAATATGCCATGTATCACAGGCGTCTTATACTTGTGTTAGCATAAAAGTACCATATTTATGCTTAAATTGAACCTTCGCTTATAATTTATCTGTAAATTATAATATTTAATTTATAATTAATATGACTAAAACAGTGAGAAAATAGGTGTGTTGGTAATGCCTAGTAAGAAATAGTTCTTATGAAAAATATTATTACACTGAGTGCGCAAGAATGCGGTGAGTTGTCCTTTTTGTGTAATTTTGCAAACTCGGTTAAGCTTTGTTTACATAAGGTGGAGGAATATCCTGGAAGTAGAACTTCAGTAGGTCTTCAGAAAATTTGGAAGCAACCGTGAATGGACTATAGTTCAGCCAGCATGCAAGCGTCTACACTCGCTCAAATATTGTTCCACACTGGGCGCGCGGAGCTAAGTTCAAGCATGGCAATCACGTGACCGGGTTGTGCGTCGGCTGCGTTACAGTTCCTGATTGGCCGACGTTGTGGTGACGTCTGCTATGATGCCACATTTCACACAATGAAAGGAATATACAGAAATGAAAAACGTTCAAGATACGGTGTGCACGCGTGCGACGATGATATGCTCGTTTGTTCTGAACTGTTATTGGGCCGAATTAAAGAGAGACGATAAATTACTTCAACTTCGTTGTCAAATGTCTCTGTGGTTGTTTGCGCGCACTACGGTGCAGGGAAAAGATAACTGGTGCAGAAAACACCGCGGTTCTGAGCAACTCGAGGTGATTCGGCTCCCAGAGTTTTGCGAGGATGACTTGTATGTACTCGTAAGTACCGTTCTTCAAAGTAGCCAGGCAATCAGATACCCACAGAGTAAGGCCCCAATTTGGAAAACAACTCGTTTTAGAACTTTGTTAAAGAACGATTTTATAAAATAGATTACGTAATTATATCTTGCAGCTTATTTATGCCTTTTGGGCTGTTTTGTGTCGATGTGAATTATGGTCATTCTTTTGCAAATCCTGAAAGACAAAGTTGACAATGCACTTTCTATCCCCAGTCTTGATACAATTTTGAGAGTTGGTTTTATTCTTATTGAAAATACGTTTCATTGAAAAACTTAAATGGTACTAATCGCGAATATTGAACGAAAATTTAAAATCACCAGTTGTATAAACATATGTGGCCACTTCATTGCCGTAATTTGAATAACATTTTATTTTGGGAAACTAGACCATTTAAGCATATTGCTGATTATAAAGGTAATACATAATTGAATTGAAATGTGATCAGCCATTTATGTTCATGTATAATAAGTATTTTGGACAAGTGATTTTTCGTATTGTTAAGATTATAATTGTACGGAGAGTGTCAAAGTTGAATCACAAATAAAGAGCACGATGCCTCGTAAACGCTGAGACAGCGCCTTACATATAGGTCTGGCGCTTTTATGGAATAGGGAATGTTGAGACTGCCTGAGAGAGGGACTGGGCGTGTCTGGGTGGCGAGAAGGAAGGCGTTATTGGCCGGAGAGACGCCTGCAGAATATTGAAAAACTTTCTGTACCTTCCGAAAATATCCAGGACTTTCCACTCAAATGCCGAGAAGAGTTCTTCAACGAAACACGGCACAGCTTAAACTTTCGTCAAAACTGTTGCACTCCCCGCATTGTAGTCTGTGCATACATAAATTTTACTATTTATTCGCAAANACTCCCCGCATTGTAGTCTGTGCATACATAAATTTTACTAGTTATTCGCAGATCATTGACGTACGTTGAGCAGATATTTACATTATTATTCAATAAATGGAAAATTAAATAGATTACTGGACACTTTTATTACTTTTCATTAATCCTCCCACCCACACCACAATTTAAAAAAAAATTTAGAACACCCGCTGGTTTTCTAATTTTTCAAACGTGTGTTTGTTTTTGAGTCTACGATAAAGGAATGACAAGAGCAAATAATATAAAATCAACGGAAAAGTCGTGTTGGTGAAGTGGAAACTGCCTGTTCACTACCAGAAGTAATATGCGTCAGATTTTTAGCCAAAACATGGTCATAGTAGTATTATTTGGTGTTGAATTTGTCTTGTGTTGCGGGCTTTACACAGTATTTTGATACGTTTTAATTTGACATAATACGCTGTTTCCATGTTACGCTGTCACCTAAATGAAGTAAAACCATTTTCATTTAATCTAAAATAATTTTCTGTGAAATAAAATTGTACTGAATTTGTGAGGAATGAAGATACAAGTAGATGATTTCGTAAAGCACAGTGGTTCTTGAAGTAATTTGAATTGGTCAAAGAGTACAAACACGTACGGAGATTATCAAACAATGTAGTTGTTAGTTTTTAAAGTCGAATCGAGATATTTGGGCGGCTCTTAACAACAGGGTTTTAAGAGCCAATGAGGGTGAAATGAGGTGATAATGGAGCAGCGCCGGAATGTAAGGGCGGGGGAAACGGGAGACCCCCGAGAAAAACCGCCGACCAGCGGCATCGTCCAGCACGATTCCCACTTGCGAAAATCCGGGAGTCGCTCCTGGGGATTGAACCCGATTCGCCTTGGTTGGAGGCGAGCAATCTAACCGCTTAGTCACCGCGGCCCCGTAAGTTTTCAAAGTGTTTTTCAACAATACTCCAGATTATGTCACCATATTCACGAAAAAATATATGAAAATATTTACTCTGAAAAGATTTGTTGCCATCGGTCTGCGAATTATAAATACAAATAAGTCAACGCAGGTGGTACACGAAGCCACACAGGTCTGGCATGGAGTCCAGCAGACGCATGATGTCGTCCTGGGGCAGACGGGCCCACCATTGTTGGACGGCGTGTTCCAAACATCTGATATTGTGGCACAACGACAGCTGGCGTTTAAACTGGCCCCACACATGCTCGATTGGGAGCATGCCAGGAGGGGAGCCAGCAGGCTACGGTAGTGTTAGACGTGACGGAGGCAGTTCTGGGCGACCTGTGCCATTGTAGCATGCTGGGCTACCTCCATACAAATGCTACCAATTGTAGCGTAGGTGAGACCTAGTGGAAATAACCACAAGCATGCCACAAATAGAAGGCTCCGAGGATCTAGTTGTGTACGTGTGACCCCAATATAACAGTAGGAGCAAAGATGCAGAGCAAAAATTCCCGCTCCAGCACCCTTACAAATTCACAATAATAAAAATTCTTATTATTACGTACATACAGCAATAAATAATGCTATTTAAAAAATGAGCAAGATGTATGATAAGTAAAACAATATCTGAAATTCGTGTGACTGAATTAATATTTTCCCATTTCACAATAGTAATAAACAGAGAATAAACTTTTCAAAAGAATAACAACAATAAATGTAATTTTCTGTTCTTTGGTTTTGAGTAAATAATAAGTTATTTTTTTATATTACATAATTATATATTATATAAAGAAATTAACGTTCACTGTTCACAAAAGAAAATATTTTAAAATATACAAAATTCGGACTATTTTTCATGATTGAATGAGTTCAGAAAGACTGCGACCTGATTACTGTGTTTTATGCACATGTGAAAAAAAAAGGGGATGGCTTAACTTTCCTGAGATGTGGCCCATCTTCGGGACATCTCCCTTGCCAACGCCAGCTAGGTGTTACATCCTCTTAAAAAAACGGCATCAGGAATGAAGAAGACGTAAGACTTCAAAGAAAAACTACGACGCCTCAGCAGCAAGGTAGAGAAATGGCCTCACTACAGCATTTTCCCGACCCAAACGGTCGACTGCTGTAAATACAAAATTTACGCACAAAATAAGGAAGCAAGGTCATAATTATACATTACTGAGGTGATAAATAACAAACAAAAGAAGAAAAACTTACTAAAAGCGGTAAAACTAAAATGATTACACCATTAGTAGGAAAACAGCCAGATATAATTAAATATTCAGTAACGCCATGACGAGTTGAAAGCAAGAAGAGGAAGTAGAGCGCGTTCCGAAAATACCAGTCACTAACACAGGTATCGAGAGAAAATAATTTAAATACGAAATTCACATACCAAATACATGATATATCATTACGAAATTCTCAATTCGTTTTTAAATGAAGTTATTTCAATCGGTTGACACAATAGCTTAACCTGATCAGAGTAATTGGTCACTTATATATTTAGAAATGAAAAAGTAACGAAATCTTGGAATATTGCTAGATAACTAAATACAATTACAGAAACAGTGACAAAAACATTAACTAACCTTGCTTTAACATAAAACTGAAAAATGAAGCTAGGTGCTGGAAAGGAACATAAAATGGCTTTGTCATGAAAAAAAAATTCCTGGAAAGGGAATACAAGGTTAAAAGTATATATTTAAAAATAAGCGAGTGCCTAAAAACGTCACACCATGCGCAGTTGGGAGTTATTATTCTGGAATATCGTATTTGGATTCCCGGCCAGAAATGGGAGCAGATGGGGATGTAGGATCTCATACACATACTGCTGGGCCGTCAATGTTCAATGTAACACGACGAGAGCGGATCGGCTATCGTAGACTATGGCTCCCCAAACCATAACGCCTGTCATGGGGGAAGTGTGCCGCTCAACAGCGAGGATGGGATTGTGGTGTTCACCAGGGGCCCTCATAACGAAGCGGAACTCGCACTAAACCCGACACATCAGCCAGTCTGTGGCGTTTCATTTACTCTGGCGTGGCACCACTGTAAAGGAACTGTTGCTGTTGCAGAATTAACGGCAGAACGTGTAATGGGCCCTGGGATCTAATATTCGCCTCCACAAGGCGTCACGAAATAGTTCTTGGGCACACATTAGCCCCAACACTGGCCAGTATTGAGAACCGGGTCGCAATGGGATCCCTCCGCGCCTGACGCACGATACGTCAATCCTCTCGACTGGAGGTCGACTTCATTAGTCCTGAGACGGTCCTCCACGTGTGGGTGCCTTCGCGTATCCACTGCTCCGAACAGCTTCGGGCATTATGGTCCGAACGATCCACACGGCGGGCTGGGCTGTACGGCAAAACGACCACCCTGCGGTTTTCAGCCCGGTTATGAGTCCTCTCTCGAAGTTAGTTAGTTGTGTAAAGCGATGTCTTTGGCGTCTTCTTGGCTTTCTTCTTCATCCTGCACGCTTCCTTGTTGTCCTCTGGCGTTTCTCGCGTTAATGCGGCTTCGACCACATTCCAGTGTCTAAGACTGCTGGCCGGTGGTTACAACGCCAGTGCCGGGTGTGAGGTCAAATGCAAATCCACAAACATGGGATAATGTGCACACCAGCCCGTTCTCTTTTTACTTACATCGTTTCGTGGTTGTTGCTTGGTTTCTAAGCTGTGTGATATTTTCATTGTTTGGCAGTGTATTTTATCAATACAGCCAGTTTTGTGTGTGTTTTAAACGAAAACGGTGGATCCAGGACTTTGGCAACAAGAGGGCTTCTTTGTAAATTATGCCATACTATTAAATAAATCCGTATTAAACGTCAATAATTCCTAACGGTAAAAAATATGTATACAATAAGAGGATGGCCACCCTGTCATTTTTGGTACGGCGGGAGGTATTAATATGGATTTTCTCCTAGGTTTAAGATTCCGATAACATAGCATTGTTTAGAGAATTGAAATTGAATTCTATTTCTTTTCAATATTTCGCAATTATTGCCAAAAAACTAAATTTTCAGGGCCGATATCTTCTTTACTGTTCTGTTTAGGTAGAAAGTGTCTTATATATATTTCCTTCTTGATTTTGCCTAATATTTGACCTCACGAAGTTTGTCAGTTGAATTCAGCACCAGACTGCTTATTTTTGTAATTCAAACGTATTCATTTACATTCTGTTTCCGAGGATAGTTATAACACAAATTTCCCTACTCTTTTTGGTACTGTAAGTACATTTGAAAGTTACATGACATCCATATTCTGGAATCTGCGTACTAAAAAATTAAATAGTGACTTAAACAAATTCTTTTTATAATTCGTAAGCATTTTTTTTTGCACTGGGAGCATTGCATTATGGTTTTCTAATGGGTTTTAAGGTTTTAAGTATTTCGATTTTAAGATTTTAAATACTTAAGTTTTAAGGTTTTAAATATATAAACCAATTTAAGTGGCGATATATTTTATATCAGTTTATAGGTAAATAGTAAATGTATATTGATCAGAAAGTGAGTTACAAACACGTAAAATTTAAAATCCAAACTGTTGGTATTGTGCTGGGTTAACTGCAAAAGTAATACACGATGATGAATTTCTCCGAGCGTTTTTAGATGACGCGGCACACTTGCTAATATCAAATGGCGAATTAGTCATTGGACAGTTACGTTGTCTGCATACTTTCACAAAACATTCCTGCAAATTCACAGAGTAATTTAACATATTTATGGCAGTGCAGTGTACTTGTTAAAAACATTCGACAGGGTTATGAAAACTACATACTCTACATGGATTTTAGCCTAGTCTTCTCGAGTGATTGAGATCGTGTATCATTTTCTGGTAGGCCAACTGTAAGAGACCCAAGAGTAGAATGATTATGATGAGTCTGGGGTATCAGCGTCTGGCGTAGGAGCTAGGCACCGGCCGGCCGCCATCTTGAATCCGTGACCTTGACCTTTGACCCAGAAATCCAAAAAAAAATAATTTAAAAATGAATTTAAAAATCTATATAAAAATTAACTTTCCAGAGGCCCCCCTCATCCCTCCGCCTATTCTCATTCCACCAGCTTGGTAGGTGCACTCTACCATCTTCTTAGACGTCACAGCCACCGTCCGCCATTTTAGTCGGTACAGTCCACTATCTTCGTAGGTGCAATCCGCCATATTGGTAGGTGTCACAGCAATCGTCCACCATCTTGGTTTTTTTTCGGTTGTGATTTGTTTATACATTACTGGAGTTGTCTCTCACCTTCGTTTGACAGCCAACTTGGTTTTATTATTTGTCATATTTTTAACCTTGCTGGTGATGTCCCCAGCACTGGGCCCAGAAGACGACTGAACCCCGCCACTCACCTCTTCCAATATATTTAATTGGCCTGTTGCCCCACCCCCTTCCAATATATTTAATTGCTCCGCTAAAGTTTCTCATTGGTTAATTACTCGGGTACTTTCGGAAACCTTCGTTAGACCAATTAGTCGGTTTCCCTTCACCCCTTCCAATATATTTAATTGCTCCTTCAATGTTTCTCATTGGCTAATTGCCACACCCCCTTCCAATATATTTAATTGTTCCGCCAAAGTTTCTCAACGGCTGATTTCTCGTACGTTTTCGGAAACCTTCGTTCGACCAATTACAGGCGTTCGCTCGAACTCTATCCCTGTTTCTCATTGGCTAATTGCCCCACACCAATCAACTCCTCCACCAGTTATTCGACTTCGTTCGACCAGTCGGCAGACCTCTACCCCCACCCTTGATTCTCATTGGCTAATCATATCACGTGACAATTTCTTGGATTGGCTAATTGCTCATGCGTTTTTGGAAACCTTTGTTCTGACCATTCGGCGACCTACTTTAATCGTGAGTGCGGACTATTTTTTCCCTTTAAAAACTATTTATAAGGCGCACCCTGAACCCCCTCGGGAATTCTGTCATTTTTCTCGCTCTTAGAAAGTTCCTTGGACAAACTCGACGAGTTACCGTACCTGCCGAAAGAATTTCTCCTGGCCTACACACCTTACGAAATTTCGACCGTATTAAAATATTTGTCAGCCTACCTACAGCAGGACGAAGATACACGGGACTGCCTCTCGTGCAAGGAGTGTTTCAGGGGCTGCACCAACTCAGTTCCAGTTCCCGACACGCCGCATCACAGGGGTTGGTGCAAGGCCCGCCGTGAAGCCCTCGAGACGTCTGAGCCCGTGGAAGACGTCTGCACCAAAAACAAAAATTTAGTTTTTGAAAACCTACTTTGCAGTGGTTTATATTTAACCAAAACTTTCTTTGCGGCAACAACTCATGTGTTGCAGCAAAGAAAGTGTTTTAAGTGTGTATGCAAAACGCAACGGCTTCAAACTCGGCACGGTGACTTTAAGTCTCGACCAATCAAGCTTCGTATTATAATTGGCTCCTAAGGTCCATGTTCTCTGGTGCGAACACTCCTAGGATTGCGAGGTAGAAGGAAATAGTAATTTCCGAAACGATTCCGTTACAGATAATCAAGACTTTCGAAATTCCGGAAGGAATGATTTTAAATAAAGGTATGAAACTCCCGCATGTGATAACTGTCTAGACTACTTCCCTGAGTAACAATTTTTTTTTATTTTGCCTCTTTTAAGTTGTGTACATTTTTCAGTGATATAGGCTGTTCGCCGTTAGATGAGAAGTTTATAAATCAACATTTAATAAATGCCACTGTCCTTACATGCATATATTTTAACAGACACGCTATCTGGCATGTATCCAGTAAAGTTGGTAACGACGGAGGCAAAGCAGTTCAACGTTTTACGGTTAAATTAAACGTGATAGCAAAATTTTTGTTATTACTGAAATTATTCCTTTTGCTTTAAATTTTATTTAATGTATATTTTTTTCCCCGATAATTTTATAGTTTTACTTGACTGGAGCGTGAATAAAGTTATGGCAATATTAATAATATATATATATATGGCAAAAGAGTACACAGTGTGAACAGAATTAGAGATTAAGCAGGATTTAAAAAGTGCTCAGTTTCCCTATAGTAAGAGAAAGAACTGTTGAACGGTTTAACAATATGATTAATGTACACTTATGTATTTATTATAACTGCAAGCATGTACTTCTGAGTGTATCTGCTATTCTATAAACATTTTGTAATGATAAGGTGGAAATACTGTGCGTTTACTCAGTTGTAATTGTCGCATTTTAAGTAAGAAATTTTCTGAATTAAATTTCTCGAATCAGTTGGTAAATAGAGATTATTCTTACTAGAAAATTATCTACATTCCTGTAATCGACGAAATATTATGCGTTGTTAGATGATTTTAGTTTATACACACTGTAATTTTTCGATATGATATATAGTTTTTTATAAAATGAGCGATCAAAGTATCTTTCAAGGAAACTTCACTCAAAATTGAGAAAACTGCGGTGGATGCGTGAATTGAATATTCCCATTTAAATGGCAAAGATACCTCAAATTCTGCCATGTTCAGGAGTGTGGTGGTGTGATTTTACAACAATTTTTCATCTTTTCAATGATATTTAATTTACATACACGTAGTTTTTAAAAATAACACGCCTATTAGTAAATATAGTGTGTGTACAAGAAATATAAACAAAACCTATTTAACAATAACTCCTATTGTGAGTGTACCATAGGGTGGTGTTAACACCCCCCGAAGCAAAGTGTCTATAGAGTGGAGGCTAGTAGGCACATTGGTCCTTGGAGGGTTGCTATGGGCTATTCACAGTAAAGTGAGCACTTTCTGAAACCCTCTCATTTGGAATAATAGTGAATAAATATATTTGATTGTAGTCTTAGACGTTAACTTTTGAGTCCGGTGAAATTATGCACTGTGTTTATTACTTACATGGCAATATTTATTTTAAAAAGTGGCAGAAGGATAAAAAATGGTCGACAGGAAAAAGTAAACACGGCCTCAAAAGTGCTCACTTTACCATGAATAGCCTATAACTAGAGACCTGAAGAATTCGCAGATTCATTTTGAGACAAGCTAGAATTCAAAACACGTGTGTTTACATAACTTTAGCCATTATCCACACTGGTTTTGACACCTCCTGAAGAACGTTGGCCCAATCGTCGCCTTCCACTGTGACAACAGACAACCAAGGTGCAGTTAAAATCAGCATATTTGTACATAAGACTATAGTGTCTAGCCTGCAGGTCATTGAACTCGCGAATTTTTCAGGTCTCTACCAAAACGTATACCCTAAGATGGAGCAGCGATCGAATACAAGAGAAGATACTCGAGAAAACCACCAGCCACTGGCGATGTCAGCCACGTTTCTCACTTGAAAAAATCCGGTGTGACTGAATGGCGTGTGTTTCCATAATTTTTATAGGTTTTGTACTCGAATATGTAGTTATAATATGTTGAGCAATAAGAATTTACGCATTACTACACGTGTGTGGTATTTGTTTCATGGTTTCAGTGCTACACGTTGTTTTTTTAATTGATAATCACTGAAAGTATACTCTACGATCTTATAGAAAAGTGACGGCAAATAACATTTTTAAGTTTTCTGTTTACTTACACGTAGTGAAGCACGGAACGTGGCGTTTTTTTTTGTCACGTTCTTGTATTTTGGGAAGTACACGTATACAAAAGCATTTTGTTTCTAGAATGTTGGTGCGGTGTCTTAATATCGGATTTTGTTGAGTTTATCGATTTATCAAGTTGGCGTTTCAAGAATATAATCTATAAATCTGCTGTTGCCTACTCCCAACAACACATGCAGGGATAAGCTTCTAAAGACACTGTTCTATGACATTCCCGATTTTTGTTTTCGTGCTTCACATTCTTAGGTAAAGTTTTCCCGTGGTGGAGAGTCGCACATTCACCGACTGCCCACATTACCGCGAAGTGAAAGGTGAGGATGTAATTGTGGTGCTGACTTTGAAAACATTTCATTCTTTCCTTTTATAACGTTAGCTTCTTTCGGTGTAACGAGCGTGAGATTGATATACGCTAAAGAGGTCTGCAGTGTGAGTGTTGAAAGCGTTTTTACAGATTCTTAATTCGAACACGCTGCTCCAGCAAAATCGTAGCTGGAATGGTATATGTGGGGTAGTTTCTGTTGCAGGCGACTGAGTTTATGTCGATAAACGTGAATAGAAGCGGTCGAAGCGTTGACACGAATGTGGTATTTTAGTTAACGTCGCTCGTTTCAAATATTATCATGTTTTTATATATTTTTATGTGGGTTTTCTGATTTGCAGGACCTTGTAGCCTTTAGGGATTGTACGTTTTTTCCTACACTTTCAGTTTCTCGTTAAATTTGGTTTTATACATGTTGTGAAAATTTCTCGTATATGTACTCCTAATGCCTTAAAACTAAGTGAAAGATGACTGCGGAATGCTGAGTAGGTAAATTAAAGTCAGTATTGTTTTTTTCAGTTGTAGTGTAATAAAACCAATCTGCGGACATTTACTTTAATATATGATTAAGGGAGTTAAAAACCTGAATATAAATAACTCTAGCCCTATACTACTATTCATAACAACAAAAATATTTGATAAGTAGCATTAAATGTCACTTCATTTGCAAATATATTTTTTTAAACCCACAAAGTTTTAAATGTTTTAATAATCAGATTATTGGCAGATAAAATTTTGTTTCTAGTTTGTTTTTGTTGATGTGTAGGTATTTGCTTGTATCGTTTTTCAATTTTCCTATATTTTACGGCCTAGAAACATTGCAGCTTGCTCTTAGAGTAGCTGGGAAATGTATCAAATGAGAATACAAAAGTAAAAAAAGTTACTAACGATAGAAGTTAACGGCTTTGTCACCCACAGGTTAGGCTCTGGCTATTCTCCAATCTCCTCGTATTATATTCAGATGAATACGCAGACTACACAAAAAAAAAAAAATGGCCTGAGACGGTACATCTGTTTTTAACTGCCTGGTGAGGCTTATTTACTCTGCACAAGAGACGTGACCGCTCACCATTCTAACGCACGTAAGTAAGTTCAACTGTGTTACTCAATTGACAATTCAATATTTCTAGAACTTGTGTGGTAGCAGCCAGTATGAAACTTGGCAGGATATTGGATGATAGAGATCCGCCACAAGTTGTTACAATTAATTTAGATTTGCAGGTGCGCTGATCTTATATTAACTTCATGAAATTAAAACAGACGTTTCTGTCCATCAGTACGTACGTATATTGCAGCAACTACGTAAAAAGTTTCATTGCGAACTTTCTTTTCGTGGAAGAACAGGGTACATGTATCAGAGTATTCTGCGTCTAGAATGCTGTTGAGGTGTCTTGGTATTGCATTTTGTTGTTTTCAGCTATGGATGATGAGAAAGTTCTTTTACAGAAACAGTAAAAAATGTTGAAGTAAAGATGTTCAATTTATTTTCGGAAAATACGTATTAATTGTTTAAATGACACTCTCGTTAAAAAATTACATTTAAGGTCAGCATTTCTGAAGGGAAAATATGAGTAAGTTAAGTAAAAAATAATGGGAAATTCATATTTGTAAATCCGCATATTCTTGAAGGTCAGTTTTGAACATGGGTAAGCTGAGCCGACTAGCGTTATTTTGGAGACAAAACTGCGTGGTGAATGCCAGAAGTGAATTACACATGCCTTGATCTGCTGACATATTCAAGCAGCGAATACGACTTGCAACTACTACATGCGACGACTGCAAGTGACCGTCTTAATAACATATTTAAAGGGCTCCATTAGAAATTATCATTATAAATATTTTATTAAGTATCGAAATTTTCGTATTCACCTTGGCTGTTGACTAACGTCACATTATCGGTAGCGTGAAGTAATAGAGATGTTATACATAGTTGATGAAGCTCCATTTGTTAATTTAAACTAACGTTAGGTAACTGTTTTTATTTGCACAGCGCTGACGACACAGAAGTTTATCGTCCCTTTACCTCTGTAGTTCTAAGGCGACCTCCTCGTCGCAGGTCGGCAACATATTTCCTTCGTGGCGTGAAATACTGACTTAATAACTAACGCCTCTTTTAGTGGTAAGTTAAAGTAATGTTCGTTTAAGAGATGGTTCTTGAGTAGTCAAAGGGCATAAAATTATACCGTAAAATGTATATTCATACAAAAAAATTTTTAATGTTACATTTTTAGATATAAAAAATTTTTTTTTGCAAATTTCAACAAAATTATTTCAAAGAATGCAAAGTACACTGAAGTCGTTGTTTAAGGCACACACACCTGTGTAGCTTTATAAATACATACGTGTTAATTATACAGGTGAAATAACGTGTAAAAATAATTATGAGGTGTTAACCCCGTAACTGAGCATTTTATACGAACATCGCATTAGTACACAAATTACATGTAGTAGTACATTTCACACAGTGCAGTTTTAAAATGATTATAAACGTATTTACTTAGCGTATATGAACTACCTGAAATAAATGGGCAAATGTACTTATTCAATTCTCCACACATCTGAAATTTATTTTCATAATTTGTAGAAACATTTACAGTGCTTACAATTTTACATAAAATTTCTTAATTATTAAAGATAAACTTTAGGTATTTAGTTTGAAAGAGAAGAATTTCATTACAATTTGGTTTAAGAATTTTACTTCCTTTCTTAACACTAAAGCTTACGTTAAATTACATTTTTATTTTATTTTGTAGTTTAATTTTTAGAGTGAGGCCATTCCTAAACCATTTGAGCTACAATTTTGATATATGGTGCAAGCATTACTCTCGGAAAAATCTCAGACACCATTATACGATATTTAAGTATAGTTTACTGTCAACATCTCAAGAAAAAATTTGGCCCTGAGGCTTATTTCATGAAATTTTCAACTAGTAAGTGCCAAAGGGACCCCGTAGGCTTCATTTTATATTTATATTTCAGGTTTCACGGATGTCCTTGTTATCACACACGGGTACGCAATAATTTTCAAGTTTTATATGGCGCCCTAACTTTATAACCAGCGGTAACATCTGCGCACACGGTGATGAGGTAACAACGTACCGCTGGGTAATATTTACTTAATTTATTACAAGTAATCATAAGAAATGACATATAACCTATGATTCACCATGCCTTATTTTTGCAGTGTACAGTATTTATGGGACATTGAAATTATAGCAGTATAAATTATAAAAATAATGATACGTGGCGAAAATTTTTTTCCCATGGCTGCAGTTGTGATAAACTAGATTAAAAATACAATTCAAAACGTGTCTCAAAACTATTTGTGATGTGGCATGTGTGGCTCTCAGTATCAAAATGCTCAGCGGGGTGCTATTTATATACAAATTTACTCACATGCGTAATACATTTGTCAATAGCAAAGTTTGGTGCCTTACATTTATATATTGGTATAATCGTATTTCGAATAATTTACATCTAAACCACAATATAAAGCGTGATGAAACTAAATGGTTATACATGGCTTTAGGACAGCGAAATGAGTACAACTAGGATTTTTGCAGTCTAAGTTTGAAAACGGGAAAATAACATATTTTACTGTCCATATATTTGTTGAATAGTTACCAGTATACAGAATAATGCTAATGACACGTACGCATCAAAACGTATGCAATTCCAAGAGTTCATATACAGCAAAAGTGGCGCTATCTATTACGAGAGAGATTTAAATTATCTGTTTGAAATGCTTGCAGCAGAAATGGAAATATCAAAACTCAGACTGCCCATATATAGAGCACAAATGCAAGCTCATCAGCAGCCGTATGAATGGTATCAGCTGCATCCGATCTCTCTGGTAAATGGAAGGATTTCTACCAAATACCCTCAGTTATTGCAGGCCTTCCGAAGGCGGATTGAGAAGAGAGGAGAAAAAAAGCCACTTACCCACCCTAACCTCGCCGTATTACACGCCATATCCAGCCAATAGCGCCCGTTTTTCCTGCCACTACCGCTCGCCCAGCAGAGACAAATGTCCGACTGCTTGGTAGTAAGTAAGACTCACTATAAATATTGCACGTGTCACATAGTAAGATAAGTCTTCTCCACACTGTTCTGTTTTGTTCAAACTGTTCTAATTTTCACCATTTCAGAATTGTTCTTAACCATCGCATGTGTCAAAACAATTCTACATATTCTACAAACTATTCCAAATAATTCTCATTAATTTCACGTTACAGTACCCGTCAAAAGTTTAAATACGTTAAAATAATTTGCTTCTTTAAAACTTTTGGTGCAATCTCTGGTGTAAATTTTTTTAACATTTTTACTGTCAAAACACATATTAGCATGATTAAATTATTTAAATCGGTCAAATAATTTCCAAGTTAAGATTTTTGAAGCGATTACATAGACCGGGAATTATTATTCACCTTTTTGTGTAGAAAAACATAGAGAAACAATTACTTCACAGCTATTTTTGTGTAATATTTCTTTTAAGTTTCCTTTATAAATATACTTGAAAGCGAAAACAAACGAAGGCCTTATAAATTTCCAAATAAGTTTTTTATTTTTGTTTAGTTGAATTCACATTGTAAGGAAAATTAGCTATAAATCCTTTAAAATGGAAAACGATATAGATTTTTAATCAGTTGAGCTAGAAAGATGGGGTTTCTAGTGTTAGTTATATGTTTACTCAAAAGATATCATTACAGATATGTTACCGGGAAATTATAAATTCACCAATTATTGCCATCCATGTTGAGACATACATTTGAAGTAGAGGTTTCGTGCTTTTATTGTGTACTAAATGAGGGGAAAAAGTGTATTACCAAATGTAAAGTGGCAAATTGTTGGAATAAGTAAGTGCAACAAAACAAAACTAGAAATTGCAGCCGTGTTGGGTACTTCTAAGGCATGTGTACCAAACACAATACACATTTTTGAAGTCAGGTGCTTAATACACATGTGAAAACAATCTGTTAGAAACACCATCAAATGTTCGTATGATACCTTGTTTTCAGTCAAGTTTTTTTAAAAGTAGTATCAAATGATTCCACTGTGTTTTCGTATTTCTGATATTGATTTATGCCCTATATCATGTAAAGTTTAAGTTTTCATTGACATGTTGCGTGGTCTTAAACTTTTTATGTGTAATGTATATTCACAACTTAATGTATATCCTGCGTGCTCACAGCACCCAACTACGCTGAAAATGAATTTCATTTCCTGCCTTTTACGTCAGCGTTTACTTCCTAATTTAATGATATAGTATCGCCAATTTCTTTCCATAACTCGCATTCTATCAGAAATTTATTGGTAGCACCGAAAATTTAAGTTGACATGTTGTGTGTATTAGTTTAATAAACACAAACCTTCGGTATTCCAGTCCTCCCAAAAGTCCGAAAACGTATGTTCTCCACAATTACCGTGAAAGGTTAGAGAAACAACTCAAGTGTGTTTTAAATTATTAACAAAATTGCTCAAATGCATGATAATCCCAACCCATGAAGCATTGAAAACAGAAATCATTAACGTCCACATGAGCATTTTCTGTGAATGCAGAACAAGCGAGGTGGACTCGCATTCGGTAGGACCTGGGTTTGAGTCCGGGCCCGGCCATGCTGAGTTCGGTTTCTAATGGTTTCCCGAGATCGCTCCAGATGACTGCTGGGCTACCCGTTCCCGCTTCTCTGAGCAACTTGCTCCGTCTCTAACGACCTCGCTGTCGACGAGACGTTAAGCCATACCCACTTTCCTACTTGCCTGCAAATGTAGAAAAAAAAAATATATGTGCGTGTAAATGTGTTTGTAGGTCTTCATCGCTTTAAAGTTAACGACTTAACATCAATGAACATATCGTAACTGGTTATAACAAATGAGAACCAGTTTGTTTGGCAGTCATACGAATGCAGTGAACGAGCCTCTTTCCCACATTGCGTCGTGTTCATCGTCTGCCATTTTTTTGTTGGCTGTGGTCGCAGTGTTTTTTGACCGGTAATGCTAGTCGCCGTAGCGACAGCACAGCCGCAGAAACTGCAGGCTCGTATTCAAATGAGGACAAGGGTGCGGATGGTAGGGACTTGTACGAGGGGGANGCGGGCGAACGAAATAATTATACGCAGCCTTAAGCTGAAAGTAACAACGCCATTTTCACAAGTTACGATTTTATTCTCGTTACTCACTACCTCACTTATGTTATTGTTCAATCTTATGAACGTCTAAACTATGCTATAAATACGAATACTTATACCTATTTATATTTTTGGAATTTTAATAGGTTTTCTAGTTTTACTAAACTAAATGCCAAATATAACTCTTGCGTTAAACTGATGAAGAAAAGCTCAATTTTTCGAGTTTTCACTGAGGTCCTTGTAATCTCTACCATCACAGACGCATTCTGATTATTTTGTACACTGTGTGATCATACAGTAGATTCTCTGAGGGACAAGTAATCATGTAAAATCTTTCGGTTGAGATTTATCACGTAGAAAATTGATGGAAGATCAACCATAATTAAATTCCGTTTATAACATTTGAAAATGTTTTCCACGATAGAAGAGAATTCACTATAGTCATTAATTCAAAACAACTTTTCACGCTTATAGCTATATTCTTTATGTTCAGTAGAAAACAAGCATACGAAATTGCTGAACATCAGCATTCAAACAAAACACATAAATAAAAATGTCTTAAACTTTATTTTTCAAGTTTAATTTCTTTGCATCTATTTGTATAAAAACGTATTTGGCAATCTATATTTCCCCCTCAAAATATTTTACCTAGGGAAATTGTTTCGATCTTCCTCTACATTTTGCAACTTAAACTGTATGTGAAAATGTTGTGACAATTCACAAATAAATACAGACAAGTTTGAACACTTTTAATTTTATGAAAGCATACAAAAGCTGAATGGCAAACAACCCATAAAAGACTAATAAAATGTAGTGTGTATAAAAATCAGGCGTTGATAAATAGTGATCACAGTGAGTAGCAAATCGTTAATAATTCCTACAATTGATATCATTTATTAAAACTCATCACTAGTATCGGAGCACCAAATGAAAAAATTTACAATTATCTATAAAATGCATCTCGGCTCCATTAAAACAAGAATTTAATTTACAATGATCTGAAATTTACTTTGCCAACACAACAGCTAAAAAATTACTATCCTTTCTTGACTTGTTGACTTAGAATTATTCACAGCACCCATTTAACTATAAAATATTACAGAAAGAAGGGCAGCAAGAATTACCCATCAAAGCCTCCATTTCCAATAAAACACTATTAATAACAATTAAAACAGTTACGGTGGGAGGCAGTCGTTTGGAACCCGTCAAAACTCCGAACGATGAAAACTTTGCAAAAACTAACAACAAACAATTTAAAAGTTTAACGCCCTAACGATGAAGTCGTAGAAACAGTGAAATAGCAAACATTATTTATACTTGGGCGGCGAACACGGCAAGTTGTGTTGAACCTTGGTTAAATAATTCCATAGATACACGTCATATTGATTTTTTGATAATGCCGCCGTATTAGAAAATTATATTTGAAATATTTAAAAATTTAAACTGTTGGCTGTACTCTATAGACTTACTTTCTTAAAAGATGTTACTGCCACTGGCTTAACTTCTTTACACGACACGTGCCTTATTTCTCGGGATGCTATTTTCCTAATTGGACAAAAAAACGTTTTAAAATTTGGTATATGTTTGAATTTTCATTGCACAGTGCTTAGTGTAAAGTTCGGTAAAAACTGTTTAATGGTCCTCGAGACACGACGTACACTACAATAAAAAAAATGCACGACATCCGTTTCGAAACACAAACAGTTCGGCGTGTTTTAGAATCCCGTATTTACTGAAGACACACATCCATACACGTAACTAGACGCACTGACCGTTGCACAATTCTGTAAGAGTATCTTCTGTGCAATGAAAAACCAAACACCTCAAGAACTGTAGTGCACCCGTTAGTAGTAGTGGAAAAAAAATTCATTCCAATTTTTTATACACATTTTTCAACTCCGCTCAACCCGAGACAATATTTGCTCCTGGCCGTGTCTATCAATAGATTATTGTCGTGTCGAGGTCATCCAATTTTGACCATTTATTTATGCTGCGTGCCGGACGTGATTACGTTGACACAGGTTGAAGGGAGTAAATAAGTACACTGCATGCTTCGCCGACGGCTCGTAATTGAACGAGGTAAACATGGATAAACAGAGGGGGAGGGGGGGGGGGGTTGAGAGACCCTACATCTTTTTTTTTATATATAGTAAACAAGAAAACTAAGATCATCTTATGTACTGGTAATAGCTGTATTTAGGACTTTATAACGCTATCTTCGAGCGAAGCGCAGATATGAAAAAATAAGAAATTTAATAAGGCATTACTGTTATTGTGCAATTTTATATATGTTAATTTTAGAACTTTTTTCGTAATCGGGGTTTCTTTGGAAATATTTTTTGCGAAAACATAAAAATCAGTAGTTTTGCAATTAAAAATTCACTTTTTTATAGAAACATATAAAAATGTAACATATCAGATACGCAATCACCGTTCTTAACCGATGTTTCAGCCAGAAATAAATACTTTAATTTTTTGAGTTTTTTATGGTGGCTTTTTTGGGCTGACGTACACTTTTGTAATCTAAATAGCTGAACTCGTAAAATGATAGACAAAAACTGGATCCAAATTTTAAACTCGCTTCAGTGCTAAGCCTGCTTGTTTTAACATTTTTCAAGTAACTCGTGCATTTTTGGCACAGTGTTGCAGTCTATCACACCAAAGATTTTAATTGTAAAACATACTATTCAAAATATTTTAATATTCCAGTTCCTAGGAGGAATTAAATACATTCTCTGCATCGTGACATAGTAGTAAAACACTTTCATTTATACCAAAGTGCCATTGCTGACTTCTCCAATCAGTTATCTCCAATTTAAATCTTATGTGAGGAGTAATGTGTATGACTCCTTAATCTGAGTAATATCACAAACTTAAATTCGCTTCATGCGTGCACTAATATCTTAGCATCTTCAGTAATGACACCTTACATACAGCTTGAATTATCTATGCGGTATTCACAGATAAATACTGTTCTACCTTAAAAGGTAGCGACCAACAAGACAGTGTAATTATGATACATACATGTTATATAACAATAATATATTAATATGTATGTACATAAGCTATATTATTTAGGCTTGTTTGGTTATCTTGTATGGTACGACAATGTTTCTCCAGAATAATTTCAACTGAAGACTATGTGTCATTGCCAAAGAAACCCATGTATTAGAATATGTATTAAATGACTTACAATTTGTGGTAGTACNTACATACAGCTTGAATTATCTATGCGGTATTCACAGATAAATACTGTTCTACCTTAAAAGGTAGCGACCAACAAGGCAGTGTAATTATGATACATACATGTTATATAACAATAATATATTAATATGTATGTACATAAGCTATATTATTTAGGCTTGTTTGGTTATCTTGTATGGTACGACAATGTTTCTCCAGAATAATTTCAAGTGAAGACTATGTGTCATTGCCAAAGAAACCCATGTATTAGAATATGTATTAAATGACTTACAATTTGTGGTAGTACNTGAAGACTATGTGTCATTGCCAAAGAAACCCATGTATTAGAATATGTATTAAATGACTTACAATTTGTGGTAGTACCATATATTGAGTTAGGAGAAATGTATTCAGCTTCTCACATAATCTAATAAAGTATCAGCTTATACAGTTATAATTTGATTATTTGTGAACATTTTATTTCGTTTCTAAATAACCCTCCCTACCTATCTAAACATTTTATAGCCGACTTCGTTACTGGAACTCTGAGTATTTTAAACAAATTATAGCCAATAATAAACGCTTCATTTCGATTACTACAATATATTTTTGTTTAAATAATATAAATAGTGCACTGGAATTTTCCTACTAAATATTCATACTAATTTGTAATTGCTGTAGACAAAAATATTTGTTAATACATGTCACATTTTGGGTCATCCTTGAAAATATAGAAATAATATGTTTATAATTTACCGTTGACATGAATCTATGTGGAAATTATAAACTTTGACAAAATCAAAACACCCATACTTCGTGCTAAGGTGAACAAGTTTTAAATTGTAACTAGGAAAATTAACAAAATGCTTATGTCTATATCTTTATTTGTAGTTATTAAATGGTAGGTTATTTNTAAATTGTAACTAGGAAAATTAACAAAATGCTTATGTCTATATCTTTATTTGTAGTTATTAAATGGTAGGTTATTAAAAAACTTACATATATAAAAAGGAAATAATGAACTTCAGAATTTAAATTACTTATAAATGTGTCCTTTTAAAGAAGACAATTCTCAATACACAATTGCTTATGTTAAGAGTGCAGCTAATTGTGAAGGACGATAACACAGAGTAATTTATCTTATGAATTTATTTTAAAGATTAAAAAATAACTTTTGAATTTTTTTTTAATGAATCTATCATATTTTATTGTATTTTTACAGCTATTGTGTGCAGTTTGTTATGCATACAGACTACATAGAAGATCTGGAAGGTAGAAAATATCTAGCCGAAATAAATAATTCAGTGAAAGTAGTTTTGCCGACAAACACGTGCTCNAAGATCTGGAAGGTAGAAAATATCTAGCCGAAATAAATAATTCAGTGAAAGTAGTTTTGCCGACAAACACGTGCTCTTTGATGTGTACATCTCATTGATTGTGGGTCGGAATATTCAGTGCTCGGTGTGTGACTTATTAAGAAGAAAACCTGGGCCATGGATTTGCCAATAATTCTTTATTATCTTGCCAATTTTTTAGACGAAAGATAACATTTAAAATGTAACTTGAAAGTTAACTTTTTATTACCTATTTAAGTTTTCTGTGTTATTATTCAGATTTATTCAAACTACAAGTGAAAATGTCGTGGAAAATGTAGTGAATTGTTGTATTTTATAGACAGGGCTTTAGCGAAACCTACTTTTTGCAACAACTGGCATATGCACATNATTTATTCAAACTACAAGTGAAAATGTCGTGGAAAATGTAGTGAATTGTTGTATTTTATAGACAGGGCTTTAGCGAAACCTACTTTTTGCAACAACTGGCATATGCACATTAAAATGCTACGAATACTTGTTTCAGAGATAATAAGAACAATCTGGGTATTTTGTTGATTGTGTGTGTATAGTAAAATGTAGGCAATGGGTTGATGAAGATATTCATTTCTGACTTTAAAATACATTTTCCAACACACTCACCAGTAGCTGTTTGTCGTGCTAAAATCATTTGATATGGTTTCCTAACACTCATGTTAGTAAGCAGCAGGCTTCAGTTGCTGTATATAAAATTCGCTATCAGTGTATGCTTAGCCTGGAAGAGATCCTAGCATAGCACTCATGTACATTGAATGGCGGTCTTTATAAAAGAAAATTTTCTGTTTAAAACCTGAAAAAGAAATGGTGAAAATGATATCGAGCTTATTATTACTGCTGCAAAATTTGANTAAATTGTAACTAGGAAAATTAACAAAATGCTTATGTCTATATCTTTATTTGTAGTTATTAAATGGTAGGTTATTTAAAAACTTACATATATAAAAAGGAAATAATGAAATTCAGAATTTAAATTACTTATAAATGTGTCCTTTTAAAGAAGACAATTCTCAATACACAATTGCTTATGTTAAGAGTGCAGCTAATTGTGAAGGACGATAACACAGAGTAATTTATCTTATGAATTTATTTTAAAGATTAAAAAATAACTTTTGAATTTTTTTTAATGAATCTATCATATTTTATTGTATTTTTACAGCTATTGTGTGCAGTTTGTTATGCATACAGACTACATACAAGATCTGGAAGGTAGAAAATATCTAGCCGAAATAAATAATTCAGTGAAAGTAGTTTTGCCGACAAACACGTGCTCTTTGATGTGTACATCTCATTGATTGTGGGTCGGAATATTCAGTGCTCGGTGTGTGACTTATTAAGAAGAAAACCTGGGCCATGGATTTGCCAATAATTCTTTATTATCTTGCCAATTTTTTAGACGAAAGATAACATTTAAAATGTAACTTGAAAGTTAACTTTTTATTACCTATTTAAGTTTTCTGTGTTATTATTCAGATTTATTCAAACTACAAGTGAAAATGTCGTGGAAAATGTAGTGAATTGTTGTATTTTATAGACAGGGCTTTAGCGAAACCTACTTTTTGCAACAACTGGCATATGCACATTAAAATGCTACGAATACTTGTTTCAGAGATAATAAGAACAATCTGGGTATTTTGTTGATTGTGTGTGTATAGTAAAATGTAGGCAATGGGTTGATGAAGATATTCATTTCTGACTTTAAAATACATTTTCCAACACACTCACCAGTAGCTGTTTGTCGTGCTAAAATCATTTGATATGGTTTCCTAACACTCATGTTAGTAAGCAGCAGGCTTCAGTTGCTGTATATAAAATTCGCTATCAGTGTATGCTTAACCTGGAAGAGATCCTAGCATAGCACTCATGTACATTGAATGGCGGCCTTTATAAAATAAAATTTTCTGTTTAAAACCTGAAAAAGAAATGGTGAAAATGATATCGAGCTTATTATTACTGCTGCAAAATTTGANAAAATTTTCTGTTTAAAACCTGAAAAAGAAATGGTGAAAATGATATCGAGCTTATTATTACTGCTGCAAAATTTGAAGAAGATGCTTCGCCAGTGTGTTCTGATTTCAATGATTAGATGGTTAACCATCTTTACGACATCGATATGCTGGGTGAAACCATCGTTAGTTGAGTGGTTCAACCATGTGACCTTGAAGCTCTCGAGGGAGTGCTGGGGAACGTCGCTGCAGGCGCAGCGACTACACAGCTCCGTGACCTTGAACCGTCCTGCGCCGTCGGCGTGGATCCTGTGGTTGGGCAGCTGCATGACCTTGAAGAGCTCGCTGGTGCTGTTATTGGCGCCTGACCACTGGAACTGCGGCCCTAGTGACGATAACCGACCCAACCGCCCCTTGGCTCCAGGGGCGGCGGGTGCGGGCATGGTGCAGCTGGCTGTGATCGCCCCGGAGGATCCATCCCACGAGCAGTCCCTGTATCGCGTCCTGCCGGCCGTTGAGCTGGCAGTGCACAAGGTCACGGACCCCGTGCACGGCACGCTGCCCAACTGGGACATCCGGGTGGACCACCGCGACTCCAAATGCTCCTCCACCTACGGCCCGCTCGCTGCCTTCGAGTTCTACAACAACAAGAGTGCAAGTGCGTCTACTACACATTACAATCATTTGGGGTGGCATTGTGCCATCAAGGGTAACTTTGTACTAAATATTTTCGTACAAAATTAAGGATTTACAGCTCTCACCCCTTATACATCATGTTCAAAATTTTTACTCAATAAAGGGCGATGTTAGACAACGAATTTTCGAGTTTCCATTTGAAATTTAATGAAGCAAATATATATGTCCTGGTTGGTACAATTTTACTCCAAATGACTGTAATATTTTCTGTTGACCCTATTCTAGTTGTCACTATTTTCCACACTTTATCTGATTTCCTGCATGTCAAAACAATTATACTGATATAGTGAAATATTCGGATAATGTTCATCAATATCCATGTTATGTTCAAAAGTTAATGTATATTCTGTGTTTAGGGTAGCAGCATAGGTTGGACATACGTTTATAATCTTTCCTGCTTTTTATGTCGGAGTTTCCATCCAAATTTAATAGTGAAATAGTGATAGGGAAAAAAATTAAAAATGAGGAGGAGAAAGGTAAAAAAAAATTAAAAAATCATAAGGAATTTAGTGGTACCATCGTAAATTCAAATTAAGATCATGTTGACAGGTCGCAAGTTTTAACTAAAATATAACCCTCCGGCATTTCAGTTTTTACAAAAACTATGAAAACTAATCGTCTCTAAATTAACAGTGGAAAGATAGAGACATAAACTCAAGTTTGTTTTAAATTAGTAATAAAAACTGCTAAATTGCTCTGTTTATACTCGACAATCCTACCTCATGATGCATTAAAAACATAAATCACATTCTTTTGTTTTAAAAACACATTAACGAGCATTTGAAAATTTTGGANCCTCATGATGCATTAAAAACATAAATCACATTCTTTTGTTTTAAAAACACATTAACGAGCATTTGAAAATTTTGGGAGGCTTTAAAGTAAAATTGTAAAAATTACATAAATTGAAAATTTATGCATATCATGCCAATGTATTTGCGCAGTCCTTAAAAGCAAAGCAAAAATGACGGCNTTACATAAATTGAAAATTTATGCATATCATGCCAATGTATTTGCGCAGTCCTTAAAAGCAAAGCAAAAATGACGGCCGCCCAGCTAAAGCTGCAGTAGCATGTAACAGACATACGTTCACGCAGAAAAATCTGTGTTTCTAATTACGCAGATAATTTTTTTTTTTTNTGCAGTAGCATGTAACAGACATACGTTCACGCAGAAAAATCTGTGTTTCTAATTACGCAGATAATTTTTTTTTTTACTTTATTGCTGACACAGGCCCTTAAGATCGGCTCCAAAGGAAAGCGTTTTGTCGAATGAGACTANTTTTTTTTTTTACTTTATTGCTGACACAGGCCCTTAAGATCGGCTCCAAAGGAAAGCGTTTTGTCGAATGAGACTATGCGCACTAGGTGTTTATAAAACTGGACTTCCACGACTCAGCCAATTCACAACAAGAGTTTCTTTAGGTATACCTCCACGTATCATACTGGATTCGTTATTTTCTTGATTATTAATGTGTTTAAAGAAAAAAAATTCAAAATTATGTCTCTAAGGAACTAGTTATTGATCTTACCGTGCCCATTACATATATAAAACTTGAACTACGAACTCGTAATTATGCCACAATATAGATTCTGCGAAATTTTGGTAGGACTGATATTGTGAAATAAACCAGGAGCCCAGTATGGTTGAAATTTGCAAAACAGTCAGATGTAAACCCTATTTGTGATATTTACATCGTACATACAGAAATACAATCAAACATTAATGGAAAGGTATCTAAAATAGCTATGTTGGAAGAACATTCCGCGAAAGTTTCAGTTCATGGACGACCAATGAATTTATCTGAAAATCACTTCAGGTCTTACGAATTTTCACATATGCCTGTAATTCAAACAAGAAGATGCGGTGTTCACAGACGTTAATTGAGCAGCTCATAGAAGTATTACTAGCTTAATGATTGCACATTCTGCTTGTAGAACAGAATCAGAAACTAACCAAGAACTGGAAGAAGTTCCTTGATTACGTACATCGCTCGCCGAAATATTTGTCAGGTTCTCATCGAGCCTGTTGGAATTTGTTGAATTTTTGGAACTCCTAAATACTATCCTGCTACATACTACAGAAATTGCTCCACGTATTTCTTTTTAACAAAAGTAAAAATTAATATTCAGTTAAAATAGCCATTTGAAACAACTGTTGGAAACCAGTTTCATTTTCATATGAAGTTTACTTTTACACGCAGTTTATTCTCCTAGNGCCATTTGAAACAACTGTTGGAAACCAGTTTCATTTTCATATGAAGTTTACTTTTACACGCAGTTTATTCTCCTACCAAATATTTTCATTCTACTGACCAACGTTCTGAAAATTTTGCAGTATAAATTTTTACGGTCGGTTATTGATGACATATGAATACGGACTCCCATTTACATAAAATTTCAAGGATGTTTATAGTTTGATTTATATAACTTCAATACTCTGCAGTAAAAAAGAAGAAATTATCAGTTAAAAGGAAAATCAAAAATAATTTTTCCCTCAGATCACCTGGAATCATTGCTCGATAAAATTTAATTTACTGAAAACTTAGCGTTTTATACGCTTTACACACGAAATTCTGTAACTGATAACACTTTTCCTATGGACATAATAAAAAACTAACATTTAGGAATACATACATTAATAGTTCAAATAGTTATTTGCTTAAAGAAGATATAATTTTTAATATCACAGAAAAATTCGAACGAAATACATTATATTTATCCAAAAGTGTTTTTCGAAATGCGAGGAAAAAAGTAAGTTAAAGTATTGATGAATATGATAACTGTATAGCTGATTTTAGTTTAATGTTTCCTACCTCTGCGGCTATATTGTGCACCTTTGTGTGTTCGATTTATACTAAACAGTGTAAAAAAATAAAAACCTAAAATAAATTTTAACAAGTAAACTGAATAGACTGATAGGTTATATGCTAGAGAAATAATCAGATACTCTTTATATAAACCCTATCGTTTACAGTGTGAATGAACAACTAAAAATTTACACTATATTTACATTAATTTATATGAAGTTAAATATGTTGGTAATTTTTACATATGTACAATTTTCCGTTAAACCTTAAGGGAAGTCATTTTGTGAATTAATTTTGAGAATTAATAATAGATTACGTCGTGATGAAAAACACGTTTTCCAAAGTAAAAGAATTTGATTTACGTAGTACAGATATGTACTGTAACACTAGAAATGCTTAGTTAAAAGATCATCAAAAACTGATAAACAATTATTTAAGTATGTTACATACAGCATGCAGCAGTGGTACCAACGATTTGTATCTTTTGCGACATTGTTTATTGGTGATGGAAACTACGGCAAAATGAGGGTTGGAAAAATTGTATCCCTTCAAAAACAAAACTAGCATGTTCAAAAAAAAATTCTTTTTTTTTTTGTTTACTTGGAATGCACAGTTCCTTCTAGACCCTCTTAAAATAGAAAAATTGAATGTTAAGTGTTAAAAACTAATGACTGTCTTTGCCTTCCCAATATTTTTTCAGGTTGTGAAGGCACCGACGTAAGTGTAGTAAGTAATGAATATAGTTATTTTTTGTTGTTTAAAAATGTTTTAAATATTTTATGGAAGTGACTTGTATTGAGTTTGAATTCTATATGCAACCATCGACTTACAATTTTTTAAGTAAAAATTGAGTTTCGCATATCAAAAGACATAGCATATTAATGCCAACATGTAAGTTTCCATTAAGCTTCTTTAAATGTATCGAGNAGTTTCGCATATCAAAAGACATAGCATATTAATGCCAACATGTAAGTTTCCATTAAGCTTCTTTAAATGTATCGAGAAAATTGCGTTCATATAAGCTGTTTCTCAACGTGCGAACCACATAATATCCACAGTGCTTTCATTTTAATTTACTGGAGCACAAAACAAACGTTTATGCAGTCATAAATTCAAAAGTATAGAACATTTTTATAGTCATATTTGTTGCCTCTGTAGGTTGCGACGAATTCTCGAGGACATTTAAAAATAAATATTAAATATATCAAATCCATTCAACATATATTTAATCAATATATTTTTAACTGACGTTTTATCACTACCCTGCCCGCCTGCGACCAAATACTTAATCTGAAGGCAAGATAAATATACANATTTTTAACTGACGTTTTATCACTACCCTGCCCGCCTGCGACCAAATACTTAATCTGAAGGCAAGATAAATATACATTGCACAATTATATTTCATATACTGTTCACTTACTGTAAGTAAAATGTGGCTTCCTGAAAATGGACGATGTAAAATGTTGAAATGTATATTTTTTTTACATAGAATACCCTTAGTGCTTGGAACATCTTAATTTATAACAAATTGAAATTCTTGATAGTCATTGCNGCCATTTGAAACAACTGTTGGAAACCAGTTTCATTTTCATATGAAGTTTACTTTTACACGCAGTTTATTCTCCTAGGAAATATTTTCATTCTACTGACCAACGTTCTGAAAATTTTGTAGTATAAATTTTTACGGTCGGTTATTGATGACATATGAATACGGACTCCCATTTACATAAAATTTCAAGGATGTTTATAGTTTGATTTATATAACTTCAGTACTCTGCAGTAAAAAAGAAGAAATTATCAGTTAAAAGGAAAATCAAAAATAATTTTTCCCTCAGATCACCTGGAATCATTGCTCGATAAAATTTAATTTACTGAAAACTTAGCGTTTTATACGCTTTACACACGAAATTCTGTAACTGATAACACTTTTCCTATGGACATAATAAAAAACTAACATTTAGGAATACATACATTAATAGTTCAAATAGTTATTTGCTTAAAGAAGATATAATTTTTAATATCACAGAAAAATTCGAACGAAATACATTATATTTATCCAAAAGTGCTTTTCGAAATGCGAGGAAAAAAGTAAGTTAAAGTATTGATGAATATGATAACTGTATAGCTGATTTTAGTTTAATGTTTCCTACCTCTGCGGCTATATTGTGCACCTTTGTGTGTTCGATTTATACTAAACAGTGTAAAAAAATAAAAACCTAAAAGAAATTTTAACAAGTAAACTGAATAGACTGATAGGTTATATGCTAGAGAAATAATCAGATACTCTTTGTATAAACCCTATCGTTTACAGTGTGAATGAACAACTAAAAATTTACACTATATTTACATTAATTTATATGAAGTTAAATATGTTGGTAATTTTTACATATGTACAATTTTCCGTTAAACCTTAAGGGAAGTAATTTTGTGAATTAATTTTGAGAATTAATAATAGATTACGTCGTGATGAAAAACACGTTTTCCAAAGTAAAAGAATTTGATTTACGTAGTACAGATATGTACTGTAACACTAGAAATGCTTAGTTAAAAGATCATCAAAAACTGATAAACAATTATTTAAGTATGTTACATACAGCATGCAGCAGTGGTACCAACGATTTGTATCTTTTGCGACATAGTTTATTGGTGATGGAAACTACGGCAAAATGAGGGTTGGAAAAATTGTATCCCTTCAAAAACAAAACTAGCATGTTCAAAAAAAAAATTCTTTTTTTTTTGTTTACTTGGAATGCACAGTTTCTTCTAGACACTCTTAAAATAGAAAAATTGAATGTTAAGTGTTAAAAACTAATGACTGTCTTTGCCTTCCCAATATTTTCTCAGGTTGTGAAGGCACCGACGTAAGTGTAGTAAGTAATGAATATAGTTATTTTTTGTTGTTTAAAAATGTTTTAAATATTTTATGGAAGTGACTTGTATTGAGTTTGAATTCTATATGCAACCATCCACTTACGATTTTTTAAGTAAAAATTAAGTTTCGCATATCAAAAGACATAGCATATTAATGCCAACATGTAAGTTTCCATTAAGCTTCTTTAAATGTATCGAGAAAATTGCGTTCATATAAGCTGTTTCTCAACGTGCGAACCACATAATATCCACAGTGCTTTCATTTTAATTTACTGGAGCACAAAACAAACGTTTATGCAGTCATAAATTCAAAAGTATAGAACATTTTTATAGTCATATTTGTTGCCTCTGTAGGTTGTGACGAATTCTCGAGGACATTTAAAAATAAATATTAAATATATCAAATCCATTCAACATATATTTAATCAATATATTTTTAACTGACGTTTTATCACTACCCTGCCCGCCTGCGACCAAATACTTAATCTGAAGGCAAGATAAATATACAAGTTTTTGCACAATTATATTTCATATACTGTTCACTTACTGTAAGTAAAATGTGGTTTCCTGAAAATGGACGATGTAAAATGTTGAAATGTATATTTTTTTTTACATAGAATACCCTTAGTGCTTGGAACATCTTAATTTATAACAAATTGAAATTCTTGATAGTCATTGCCTTGTGCTTGTAATTTAAAATCGTCAATGTACTTTAAAATGAAATTATCAAATATGTAGGAAAGAATAAATATTATTGATACATATTCGCTACTGGTAGTGGTAAACTATAGGCAATTTCTTGATCTAGTAATTTTAGAGAAAGAATTCATTTCTAATATTGGCTTCTATTTTATTTTTGGTATCTCTTGAACGATATTACGATATTGTAAACAAAAATAGAGTAAACGATTGCTGAACTCATGTCACTGACAGCTGATTTTATGTGCGTCGTCATATAAATATTCGTCCTAGATACAGCTTAATCCTAGTCTTTGCTTGCATTAGAGAGTATGGAGTTTGCTCACGATAAATGAAAGAGAGAACTTCTAGCCTAAGATGCTGCACTGAAGAATGTTTTCGTAGCTTTATATGAACATGCGTCAAGGGGCAGGATCTCGTTGATAAGGAAACACCCAGTGACAGACTCGGTTTTTAAATTCTGAATCTGGTCGTAGGTAGTCCATGAAGCGTCACCGTTCTGGCCTTTTCGCTATCAAGGTCCTGGGCGTAACGAAATAAGCCATAATCATATTAGTAATAAACTATTTCATATTTAATAATAATAAACAATTTTGTTTGAAGCCCATAGCTCAGATATTTTGCTATATAATATTGAAGCATCTCAAACGTGTAACTTTTGCACAGAACTGTTATTGTTGAGATATTCAGTAATAAATACGTTTACCAATAATAATTAATGATTTCGAATTTTTACAAACTTACTTACTCCTTGAAGTCCTAGGGAACGTATTAAAAAAAAAAAAAAAAAAAAAAAACAGAAGTTGTGGAAAAATGTGTAACCTACTTTCCTCCATGAAATGTGCAGATATCTTCCCTGCAAACGGAAACGCCTAAAGATTGTCCATGTCGTCGGCGGCTTAGTTAGTGGATCAAGGTTTATGTTCAATGCCAGTTGGCGTCGTGCTAAACTTGTTTTAAGTCGAGAGTATCAAAATAAGGTAATATTTACTTTGAGTTACAGCTATTCTTCACTTCTTTCATATTGAATTGCTGTTGTTATCCTCATGTGGGGTTTAAGACTCTAGGTAATACAGTGATGCTTACAATATATTCCCAAGTTCGACAAGTTACTGAAAACTTTCCATATAAAACTTATTTTACCTTAAGGTATGGGAAAATGCGCTTAGAAATANAGTTCGACAAGTTACTGAAAACTTTCCATATAAAACTTATTTTACCTTAAGGTATGGGAAAATGCGCTTAGAAATGTAAAATATACCATTGGTAATATCAATCGTAAGAATCTACTATTACCAAGGCAGCAAAATATTAAAAATTCACCTCGTCGACAAGGACGAATAATACTGCAATGGTGGTGATTTCGTAGGCCCACGCAAAGGGTTTTTTTTTAATAGCATGTGTGATTGTATCAGACTGTGTGAAATTCTTAAAATAAGTAAGTTTCCCGCAATACTGATATTGACTGATTAACATGTTTCTTTGCCTTCATTTATTTTCTTGTTTGAACAATTATGTACATACGCCATCACAAACACTTCGTTATAGTGTCAGAAAACCTACTAGGTAATATTAACTAACTTACATTAAAAATAACAAAAATTAAAATAATATAAATAAAATAAATATGAATGAAAGAGCCTGACTTAGCTGTTGTCAACAAATATGAAATACGCATATAATTCCATACGTATAGTTCCAGGGGAAAAAATACAGAATGGCACAGCATAACGAAAATGTAACGTACATATAATTCCGAGTAGGAATGTAGTCAGATGACCAGGCAATATGTGTGTGTTACATAGCTGTCGACAACAGCTAACTCAGGCTCATTTATTCCTATTTATTCTATTTATATTTTTAAATATTACTTATTTTTAAAATAAGTTAATTTATTTTACCCAGTAGGTTTTCTGACACTACAACGAAGTGTTAGCAATTATGTATGTCNTTTTTAAAATAAGTTAATTTATTTTACCCAGTAGGTTTTCTGACACTACAACGAAGTGTTAGCAATTATGTATGTCCATTGGTTCAAACAAACAATTACCCCCATTGCAAGAATCATTTAAACAACACATTTAGTTGCTTCTTGTGCAAAATATATTTCTAATTATTTATGTGTTAAAATTATTTTCTTAAAATTAATATTAATGTTTTATAACAAAGAGTTGCATATAAAAGAAAAACATTTTCAAGTAATATGGAAAAGAGAAACTTCTAAACTCGTAAACCTACATTTAGAAGATCAAAATCTAACCTGCAGCATATCACCGATTATTTAGTTAGGCCGATTTATTTATTTATGCCTATTGTGGTTCTTGTGCACCATTATTCAGCGGAATTTGTACAGTAGTGGTAGCGGCAGGAGTTTGTCGTGCGATGTAGTTGGAAAAAAATTTTGGTCTGGAGGCTAGATTTGGTAACACAGGTTCTGGATGAAGTCAAGGCCGCGCTCTAGTCGCCGACTTGTAATGAAGAATACAGGCGAGGTCNTTGGTAACACAGGTTCTGGATGAAGTCAAGGCCGCGCTCTAGTCGCCGACTTGTAATGAAGAATACAGGCGAGGTCTTATGAGTGAAATGCCGGAGTATGCCAACTAGTGTTCTGGTGGAAACGTATCTTCTGTCTTGTGAAGTGTTGTGTCAGTGTTAATACATGACTCTGAGAGTGATCGTTGGGTGGTCTCGTTTTGTTCATACGGTGGCAGTGAAATCAAACTGGTTGCAGAGAATGGCCGAGAGCGTGCTGCGATTGTGGGAGTGGGGGTGGTCACATATGATATGCTGGAAGTCGAGCGGAGCTTAAATTTTTGCTGATCAGATATTTTATAAAGGGCGATGATTAGGAAGAGTTGGTTTTATAGTCAAAATCAGTAAAATGTTTGTGGTAGCTGTTTTCAGATTTACCCCAGTTCCCCTCTAAGTGAGGTGGTGGTTTATTTCGATGAATTACTTAGATGGTATGGGCACACTGGCGATCAGTGAACACTTGTGTTGTTGCCTGCGAGTTGAGCGTGACTGAAGAAATGGCAATGCCGTTGGGTTTAGGCCTACTGCTCATTTAAAACGACGAAATGAATCAAGAGATCTCCATTGATCATGCGAAAATCGTATTTTACCGAATGATAACTGATTTTGAGAGTGNTATTTTACCGAATGATAACTGATTTTGAGAGTGGTAATCGTAAACTGAGCATGATCACGATAATCAAACGTGATCTCTAACCGACGATGGTTTGGGCTGGAAGGGGAGAATATGTGGTGCTGGTCAGGTATTTTGTGCCCTGATCAAGTAGCTGTGATCAGGGGTGGGCACATTCGTGTTCGAAGTTTGAGATTCATGGGTCGAGAGCCCTGGAATTACAAGCAACACCGTACCCCTAGATCACACCACTTCAACCTTACCGTGTTTTTTACAGTTATATATCTCATTGGTAAAATTATAAATAGCCTACAGGTTTACTCTATATAAACAATTCAGAAAAAGAGCGTGGATAGTCTTACAGAAAAAGTACCACTACAATAAATCTTTGATACAAATTTTTAATTGACGTATGATTATTATCCGTCCTCATACATTGTAGTCCATTTATACTCTGAGCATGTTAGGATGTTAATTTTGTAATACCAACTTTGAAATCACTCCGTAAAATTAAGTTATTATAAATTACCGCACTTCACACTGCCATAAATGTGATTCATGCGGATATATATATATGTATATATATATATAACTGAGAACGTTCTCGCGCTGAGAAATTAGCATTTTTCAAGTTGTATTATTACAAAAAATGTTTTTTTTTGTGAAAGGTTACGTTGCAGCGAAAGTTATTGCGCTACATGTCTTCAAAATTTTATTATAATCTCTTGGTAGTTAAAAAGTTTTAAAGAGGACATACAAACATACATACATACACACAGACTGTCAACCTATGTTTGATTCTCTGTCACATTAGGAACTATACGGTTTGAAAACAAAATGCAGTAAATATATTTAGAGATAATCTACTATTTTCGGATACTATAATGACTGTGGTATTTACAAAAATCAGCAGTCAGTTATCGTAAAATCCAGTACTTTTGAAACATTGTGAAACATTTCTGNGACTGTGGTATTTACAAAAATCAGCAGTCAGTTATCGTAAAATCCAGTACTTTTGAAACATTGTGAAACATTTCTGTACCTACAACAGCGTTAAAAAACATACTCCTAAATAGGCGTTGTCTTATTTTTGAATACAATAAGTACAACACATAAATTTTGTGAAATTGTGACTGTAGCAGGTTTAAGTTGAATCTGGGANTATTTTTGAATACAATAAGTACAACACATAAATTTTGTGAAATTGTGACTGTAGCAGGTTTAAGTTGAATCTGGGATGCATTTCATCGACCAGAATATTTCATTATACACCAGGTGTGTGTATGCAGCCTATGTATGCGTTCATTTACGTGTGTATGCAAGCCTATGAATGCGTATATGTGTGAATGTTTGTATATGTGTGTATGGTATATATAAGCTTCCAGTGTATTATCGCCAGAAATTAACTGCTTATTTTACGCTTATACGTTTTTTTTTTCNTATGGTATATATAAGCTTCCAGTGTATTATCGCCAGAAATTAACTGCTTATTTTACGCTTATACGTTTTTTTTTTCAACATCCTTCGTGATCGCTTAATAAATCGCGTATTATTCCTTATGCGAACTATGATGGAAGAGAAATACTACCTTGTTTTGAAGTACCGTATTTTTGTGTTCTTATGGTCAACAGAGTGCTCGGACTTTATGCGTTGAAACCCCTTCTGCAAAGGAGGGATTAATACCCAATAATTAAAATTTAGCGNACAGAGTGCTCGGACTTTATGCGTTGAAACCCCTTCTGCAAAGGAGGGATTAATACCCAATAATTAAAATTTAGCGAGTTTCTAGTTGGAAGATACGTGCAAGTGTACACTTGTAATATATTTTAAAAGCTTTTCAGAGCATATAATTTAGAATTTTCCAAAACACGAACTCTTCATTTTATTTCGTTAGGAGGTACCAATTACTATTTCATTGTTTTATGCTGAATTTTGTTGAATTAAAATGTTAGGTTTCTCGGAACCTTGGCGTTGGTGGAGTGAGTGACAGCGGTGTAGCTCGTATATACGTAGTTTCAACGAACTCAAGTGTTGTAAGGGGCCACGGTGGTTGAGCGGTTAGACTGCTCGCCTCCCACCAAGACGAACTGGGTTCAACCCCCGGCCGGTTCACTCCGGATGTTCGCAAGTGGGAATCGTGCCGGATGATGCCACTTGTCGGCGGGTTTTATCGGGAATCTCCCGTTTCTCCTGCCCCTTCATTCCAGCACCGCTAAATACTCGCCTCACTTCACCCTCGTCAGCTCTCAAGACCACCCTGTTTAAGAGCCGACCTAATCTCTTCACTCGCTCACTTCACTCACTCAAGTGTTGTTACGAACAGTGTGACAGTCCTCGCAAATCATAATTTGCCTGTCGCGGTTTTGATTTACACGTGCTAGACCGTGGCCAAACGTGCTGCAAGCTAAAGTTATTCTAACCTCGATTCTTAGTAGACGTTATTAGGTATCCATGCATATAGCCCGGGCGGGATGAAAGGGAAATTACTTTAAATTTTTATCGGCTCTGAACGCTTGAAGTCTAAATCGCACTTATACCGGTCACGCTGAGCAGGGAAGGCGAACAATGGAGCATCTAATCATGAGGCAGTTCTTTTTGTTCGAAAGCCGAAATGATAAACTAAATTGCATCTTACGGAGAGTGCGAACATAGCCAGCAGCTCGTAGGTCCTCCAATTCGCATTCATAATACCAATTTTTGCCGTAATTATTGTATAATATTAACTATAACTGCTGAATTGTAATACAATTTGTTGTTAAATATGGAAAGTTTTACCCTACAGACTTTTTTTTGAGTAACAGGGGTTTTGAAATTTGCCGATAAATGTCGCTACTGAGATAAGTTCATTTTAAGAAATTTAAAACAAAACTACAGATATTTCAGTTAATATATGTAAAATTTGTACCAAACTCGACACTAAAAATATAAACTGCTGTGCGTGTTTCTTCATCTAGGAGTTACTTGGGTAGTGGTAGTATTAAACGACAGACGAACCTACGAAGTTACAAATTGTGTAGAAAGGCGCAGAGCCCCGCTGGCTGAGCGGTTAGCACGTCGGTCTCACATAACGGCGATCCGTGCCCCACATCCGGCATGGTTGCATGTGCAGAACAAGGCGGACGTTGACTGTGGTCATCTGGTTTTTTCGGAGACTCAANATATTAACTATAACTGCTGAATTGTAATACAATTTGTTGTTAAATATGGAAAGTTTTACCCTACAGACTTTTTTTGAGTAACAGGGGTTTTGAAATTTGCCGATAAATGTCGCTACTGAGATAAGTTCATTTTAAGAAATTTAAAACAAAACTACAGATATTTCAGTTAATATATGTAAAATTTGTACCAAACGCGACACTAAAAATATAAACTGCTGTGCGTGTTTCTTCATCTAGGAGTTACTTGGGTAGTGGTAGTATTAAACGACAGACGAACCTACGAAGTTACAAATTGTGTAGAAAGGCGCAGAGCCCCGCTGGCTGAGCGGTTAGCACGTCGGTCTCACATAACGGCGATCCGTGTCCCACATCCGGCATGGTTGCATGTGCAGAACAAGGCGGACGTTGACTGTGGTCATCTGGTTTTTTCGGAGACTCAAAGTCCCTAGCATTCTGTCGATGCTCCATCGTAGGGCCTGATCTCGGACTCCTCACCCAGCCACAACGCCTTTAGAGATAACCGACGGGTTCCTAAAACACAAGTTTGTTACAAATAAACAGTGGTGAAAGTTTTCAAGATGGAACATAGATTTTCTGCATAACGTGTAACGGAGCAAAAATATGTAAACACAACAACACCTGTCTGCTGCTGTCATCATATTATTACATGAAAATAATCATGGTTGCTATTCTTATTTCGACTCAATCGCGACGACGATGTAGCATACTTGGAACTGAAAAAGATGGATTACTATCCCGCGTGTTGCAATTAACTTTACACATGTTCCAGGCACTCAGTGTTCCAGACTCAGANCTGAAAAAGATGGATTACTATCCCGCGTGTTGCAATTAACTTTACACATGTTCCAGGCACTCAGTGTTCCAGACTCTCAGCGTTACNTCCAGGCACTCAGTGTTCCAGACTCAGCATCATCAGCAGTTGTAATTAACTAGTGTTTCAGGTCCAACTTCAAAGATTTGTGCCACCCTTAGGATTCACTTTAAAACATGGGTCGTTTGTATGCTTTCACCTTCTTTTTTCAGCCTGCAGACGAAGTTGGACAGGAATATTTAAAAATCCTATATGACCGTTAGCCGTTTGTATACGCGCGTGTGCACTCACCTGTACAGAAATGTCAAGCACGAAATACACGGAACGATTAACACTGTGCCAGAAATGTATGGCCAAGCCCACACTGGCCACCTGTAGCGGATCACTTCCATCCCTTCCCTAATGGGGATGGAACTGGTGAAAGATGGAAGGGAGTACAGCAGAGTAGATAAGCACACAGAGACGAAATGACGTGGTGGTTTCTTTGATGTGGGGGTACCCATTCTCTGATTGTCTGCGCGAGGCTCCCTTACGACTCATCGGCTACTACAGGCTGGGGAAGGTTCCCAGCGGCTGAACTGCCGG
Source organism: Clitarchus hookeri (assembly GCA_002778355.1). Taxonomy (NCBI): domain Eukaryota; kingdom Metazoa; phylum Arthropoda; class Insecta; order Phasmatodea; family Phasmatidae; genus Clitarchus; species Clitarchus hookeri. Next base: position 240,509 of record NQII01002949.1, read on the forward strand.
CTGGCGAGTCGGTTACCAGGTGTTGATTGGTGAACGTATTCCATCATTTTGCTGGCCAGTGACGCCGTTTTGCTGGCGTATGCGGTTGGAGTTGGCTGTACAAGCGGCAGTTTCACCTCTGTATTCAGGCCGTTCACGGTAAACGGAGTACTCCTGAAAGTCCTGATTAATATCTATCTACCTGTATGCACACCGTATATTCTTTCACCATATGTAAAATTAAGATTATTAGGAGTCTGATCAATTTAATCATGCGCCAGAAAAGAAAATGTTTTACAAATATTCTAATTCTTTTATAAGCATTGGGAGCCGCGGTGGAGTAGTGGTTAGACTATTCGCATACCACCTAGGCGAATCGTGTTAGATTCCCGACGGGGCCGCTCCCGGATTTTCGCATGTGGGAATCGTGCCGGACGATGCCGCTGGTCGGCGGATATTCTCGGTCATATCCCGTTTCCTCCGCCCTTTCATTCTGGCAATGCTCAATACTCACATAACTTCACCCTCATCGGCTCTCAAGACCTTTATGTTTAAGAGCCGCCCAGATCTCTCCACTACACTGGACCTCCACGACACACAGTGCTAGGTCTGGTGATGGGCTATTGCNTTAAGAGCCGCCCAGATCTCTCCACTACACTGGACCTCCACGACACACAGTGCTAGGTCTGGTGATGGGCTATTGTCGCTCGAGTATCTCTTGTGGAAGAAAAGCGGCGCGTTGCCGGCCGCCATGCGGTACTTTCGAAGGGTTAATACTCGCTAACGAAGGGATGATGGTCTGGTCTTCCTAGTAAGAGGACTCGTTTACGATGCGTGTTCATAGAAGTTGGCTAGGCCTAGGCCCCTTCAAGGTGGCGCGTACAGATTCAACTTTGTACGACGCTGTTGACAGGTGAGGTGGTATCCACGACAACCCACCGCGATTGGAAGGGGTGTAATCTCCTTATATATTGGATNCGCTGTTGACAGGTGAGGTGGTATCCACGACAACCCACCGCGATTGGAAGGGGTGTAATCTCCTTATATATTGGATTGCATTCAACTGCAGCCGATTAAAGCACGGTGGTGCGTATTGTAGTCTGGTGATGGACTTAACCTGTGTGCACAGCACTGAGCTATTTTATAGAATGACTGAAGTGGCTTTGTGGCTGGATGATAATAACTAGTGTTGGGCGCTGTGCACACTGTATGTTGTTCTGGAAGTTGTATCTTGTATCACTTTCGGGTCACCGGCACGGTAGCCCCAACTGACACGCTTTACGCAAGTACAGAGAATCTCTACTTTTATAAGCATTAAAGGCAGAAAGCCAAAGCGATCATTTCATTATCCACAGATGTTTACCTAACACTTTGAATTCAACTTTAATACATGGAAATACTTTCCCTCGGTAGTTGCCAACTTTACTGGGTGCATGCCAGACATTGTGCACCGGAAAACATGAGCAGGTAAGGGCAGTGCCATTTCTTCAACGTTTGATTTTGAAAGTTCTGGATTAACCGTTAATAGTGGTGTGACGTTTGTGTAGTTGACGTATTTCCCGGATTCACACTAGTCTCGGTGGAGTAGTATTCGCAGGCTGTGTCCGATCAGCGCGACGAAGCAGCGTCGTCGGTGGCGGCGACGACAACCCCCCTCCCCCTCTACATAAGCCACGAGGTGTTGGAACGCAAGGAATCTCCCCCCTGGTGGTGGCACGAAAGACGCCGCCTGATTGAGCGAACGCTCGCCTCCAGGCCCGCATGCGCTAATAAGGCGGCGGCACGAAGGAAATGATTTGAAGCCGGCTAGCAGGCAGGAATGCAGGCAGGCATGCAGGCAGGCAGCGGGCGCGTGGTGGTCGAGGCAGATGTGGTCACAACAACAATTAACGCCGAGACAGACGGCCCCCACAAACAAACAGGCCAGGGGCCCGTGGTGGTTCGCAGCTGCCCGAACTTGGCGGCAGCCTCCTTCCTCCCGCAGCACATCGTCAGCTACTTACGTCCGCTGCACACGAGCAGCACTTTCTGTATGCCAGTCAATACAACTGCCATCAGGGGCGTCTGCACCTTTTCCCCTCTTAAGAAGGGTTGTGTGGAGAGGTCTGGTGATTGTAAAACGAGGCGAGTATTGAACAGCACCGGAATGTAAGGGTGAGGGGAATGGGAGATACCCGAGAAAACCCACCGACCAGAGGCATCGTCCGGTACGATTCCCATATGGTGGCCCTGCCGGGAACCGACCCCGGTTAGGATAAAAAAAATTGGGCAACAAAGGGAGGGGGTGATATCCTTGTAGACGATTTGACGCTGTTGGTGCAAAAAAAACGCACCTTCCCAAAATTAGGTATAGTGCGCTACACTACCCCCATACACCGTACGTCCGCTATACACGAGTATGGTCTCTATACAAGTCAGTTAAACTGCAGCCTTTCGGGGGCCACGGGACCTTATCCGGTTTAAAGTGAGAGGGAGGGGGTTTGGAACAAAGTCTAGTAGAAAATTTTCTTCCCTTGGTGCCCCAAAAAACCGACCCTTCCCAACATTTAGAACTGAAATAAATGATATCGGTAAACACATACATTGCTACCTATTCACATATTTAAACACCGAGTACTTTTTAAACAATTATAACCCTAACGTTTTCTACTCGCATTTTTATACTGTAAAGTAAGCACTAAAAAAAAAAACTCACAGACTTTAACTGCATATATATATATATATTATAGTACACACCAGTGGCGCGTGGTGAACCGTTGCAAAGTAAACTGGCGTTAGCTCTGTGCTGTGCCCTGTTGCTTGCTAGTTTACACTTCCACCACTAAAACGTAGCTCGGCAGCTGACGCCACAGGACGCGTGATTTGGGTCCCTTGCTGCTCTCTTGTGAGTGGTCGGGATGCATTCAGCTTCCCTGGGCTGCACAGTGGTTACTGGCTCCTGCTGCGTGCACCTAGAATGTACAGCAGTGAGCAAGCACCAGCTTACCTTGCAACACTTCACCACACGCCACTGGTATATTCTGTACCATATAAGAAGGCCACTTTTTGACAGCTCGACGAAAGTAGCTCCACTGTTTACATCTGACTACGTATCCTTCCGCCATCAGCTGGTCCGTCACGTCAGGGCTGTATTTTTTATCAACAGGCTGTCAGCTAATCCACTTCTCATTGTACTGTAATGCTAAACAAATTTTAAGATATTTTAAGACTGACATCTGTCTTAAAATATAAGTAGGTTATAAAAGTAAAAATATAAAATGTTAGATATTTGATAACTCTTTTTTAATTTGTCCGAGATAGTGAATTTGGGTTAAAATTTGCGAGATGGTCTGTTGTATCTATTATTACACTTTCGATGTTATAGCTTATATATTCGAGTTGGAAATATGTGACGTGGAATACCTTTAGAATTGCTTAAAAACTATTCACACGTGTCTACGGAATCAAGGAGATGGGTTTCTAGAGAACAAAATGGCGTATAATTTACATAGACGAACGATTACTGGCCGGATATAAATTACTTGTACTCCAAATCGTTGTATATGAAATATATGTTACTTTAAAAATTATGCAGAGCTCGTGGAAAAATATAACTATTGGCATATGTTTGTAAATTCGTTATATATCGCGCAAGAAAGAGGTTCATTTCTGGCTGGTAATAGCTCGCAGAATATCCGATAGATAGCGCGCAACACATCACGACGAAGTTTTGAATAACTCTCTTTATGGTCAAGAGATAGCGTATCGTCAAAGTTGATAATTCTTATGTTACGGGCTGGAAATATATTTAAAATTCGTGTCGTTTCGTCAAATTATTAGAAAAAATTATTCAACAATATTATGCAATATTTCTGTATGCTTTTGGAATTAATATCATGGACGTGTTGAAAGCAAGGTTTGAGATGGATGATACGACGTGAAAAAGCTTTCTGAAGTTAGCACAACTTCAGAAAACTTTTCCACGTCGTATCGTTCTATTGTACATTTCATTCTGATCACCTAAACATAACAACATTATCACAAAGTTTAGTTTTTAACACTAACAACCATTGTTTTGTGACCTCGTAAAATAAAATGTATTAATTAATCTACGAACTCTTTCTTATACGCGTATTTTCTGCTTTTCTGATGCGCATCGGCAGTGCACTCAGAATAGCCAACGTAATTTTAACTTTTGTTCGTTCGTGCATCAGCTGATTCAGGATTTTGTAAATAGCGCTTTGTTTGTTTCGTATAAGTCAAGTTGCCACTCACTGACTGTCAGAAAGTGGCCTTCTTATATGGTATGGACCATACACACTGACATGCAGGCTAACAGTTAAGTTGGCAGCGAATTACGTAAAATAGTTCCAGTCTTGACGTTGTAATTCTGAGAAAAACTTCCGCCGTTTTGACGCCCATGGTGTACTACACTGAACTACGGTTAGCTGACACAGTTTTCAAACTAGCCTTTGAAAAATAATTCCGGCGCCTGATTCGCGGTTACCTGGGTGGTTGTGAAATCAAGATTTCAATAAATTCCCAGCCCGTTTACTGCGTTATATTCAAACGGACACGCTGGCCGGAATGTTTAGGCGCGTTCTACAATGACACGCACGCGAATACGCATCACGGAAGCGGACGCGTAACACACTCCGTTTCACTACGTTAACACGCATGCGGACACGGATAACGTACGGATACACGTAAGAAAGCTGGGCATCTCCCAACTCTTCAGTTTCTGTGATTCCATGCAGCCAATAGGAATAATCGAGTATTTGGTTTGTTGATATTTATTTTCGGGGCCATTGTGGTATACACAGCAACAAGTGCTTCGATTTTCCATGGCGATTATCATTTTTTTTAAAATAAATAAGTGCACATTGTTCGGCAGTAGTATTTACGCATTTTTAAACACTGTAAAAGTATACAAAACGAGATATGTATATTATGAAACCTGTATCAGTAATTTGCAACATCTGAGTATTTTTTATTTCATAAATTGCAAGACTGTACGTTTCTTCGTATTGTAGAATGGTTAAAATTAATCCTGAGTCATCTGCTTGTTCCGCGTGCGTTTCCGAGTCCATTTTCTTACATATCCGTGCATTGTAGAACGGGCCTAACAGCAGGCTAAAGTTGGCAGTGACATAGGAAAACTTCGTAGTCTTAACGCACTATTAATAGTGCGGTGTTAAAATTTGTGGAAGTCAAATTTATTAAGTTTAATTTATGTTTGTTTTAGCCACATACGTGAATGCCGTGAAATGTTACGTAGTAGCACATTTTCATTTATAATAATCTCACAGTTACATTTGACCGACGCATGAATGAAGTGCGACGATCTATCGCGTTGTTAAATTTACATATGGTGGAAGTATATCAAACGGTGAGAAGAGTTTATTACAAGCAGCGTTAACAAAAGTGCTCAGCAAACAGCGTACAGCCTACATTTACGTTTGCGTATTTTTTTTTGTAAACATTTACTAGCGTGTCTTTAATAGTGTGTGGACAGCGAATTACGTTACAAAATACCTACCATAACTTATCACTTAAATTCCAGTGTTTAAAATTCGTTGCCGCTTAAATATGTTACCACTTGTTTCATTGGCGCTACTCTCGAGATCGTCATGATGGTAGCGTGTTTGTGTCTCGCAGTTTCACAGTGATTCGGTAGTGACGCAAGAAAACTGGTCTTAAGTAGTAACCTGCACATTCCACGTTATTAAGTGGCTGCAGACTAAACTCCGAGATGATGTACACTCGTTTCACTTTTGCCATTGACCGACAACATTTGTGGCGCGTCCCACGGACGCTCAACGGCAGAGCCACCAATCTCCAGTAACGTGGTCACCCAGGTAAACGAAATGATGCCGTAAAGCTGCCATTAAACAATTATAATATATTCGCGTTTTCTTCACACTTTTTGATGAGGGGGGGGGGAAACAATTTTAACATTTTCCTTATGTATGCCGTGTTTGCTTCTTTTCTAAATATGTCATATCACAAGCGTTTTAAACTTCTGTTAACATCAAAGTTTTGTATTTTTGTTAAATAAAATTTTAACTTATATTTTATTTATAAATTATAATATCTCCTATATAATTAATAACAATAAAACAGGGAGAAAACAGGCGTGTTGGTAATGCCTTGTAAGAAATAGCTCTTATGTAAAATATTATTAAACTCAGTGCGCAGTTAAGACTTCGTTAAACATTGATTTAGTGAAGCGGAGGCATATCTTGAAAGTAAAACTTTAGCAGGGCTTTAGATAAGTTGGAAGTCACCAAGAATGGACAATAAATAATAAAATCTGCCTTGGTTTGTACGGGGAACTGAAGTTTACACGGTTGCAAAATAATAAAGCGAATGCCACAGATCACTGCTCATTAGGCAAATAAAACATGTTAATTTTTGTAATCGTAATCCTAATATGGGCATTTCAACCAGATGATTGCTGGCAGGCTCCAAGTCCAGGCGGGAACAATTTGGCAAACCGCTGCGTAGCGGAGAAAACAATAAAACAAGCAAAGCGCCGAGAACACAGAAACAAGCAAATATATGGTCAAGCGACGCAATATGGCGTCAGCCGAAACTCCCGCCACAACCAAGCTAATGAGAACGGTACAAAGTCATAAATATAACCCTTGGAGCCAGGAATCCGTGAGACAGGCCTTGCGTACGGACATTCATGGAATAATGGCTGGTGTTGTAGAACTTCATCCATTAACGTTGAGTAACTTATGCACCAAGTTGAAATTTTTATATTTCATTAATAAAATACTGTAGTTATTGTTGCTATAATACCCCCCTGTTATTAGACAATGCAAGAAATAATTGAGTAACAAGCTGAACGTAACAACGTGATGGAGACATAAACACTGAGTAGAAACTGGGAACAAAGCCCAGCCTATAGAAAAGTTGTCTATTGATTCTCAATGAACTGCAGATACGCTGGGACATATCTCTGTCCGGAACACGGAGAGGAAATTTTCCATATCTTGAACATTCCCGACCCGGCCGGGAATCGAAGCTACAACATCGGCCCACAATGCAGTCTTCCTGATCGTTGTATCATGTGATCTGAAGCCTTATACTTTCGTGAGGCACGGGATGCCGGACTCGATGTGGTTCACTCTCACCCACCGACACGACCATTCCTGAGCGTCAAGGATCATAATACACTAAGATATTTACTACACATTCATCTTAATACTTTCTGTAAATGAGAGTGCATAGCAAACACCCTACTATTAGCTTCAACTTAAGCTTAAAATTGTTACTTCATGTTTATAAAGGTTATGTATTGCGAGACAAAGAAAACATTTTTACAGTCGATTTCATACCGCGCAGTGACGCAAAATTAATTTTACTTTATTTTAAGCCTAGTTCTGTGCAACAATTTTGAAGCCGAGGCCAATTCTGCCTTAATTTATTATTTTGTGGAAATTTACCTGGTAAAATATTTTTTGAAGAACACGAAATAAATTTGTAGATACCACAAAACTGTTTTTAAGTGATTACGTACTAAGTACTTTGCTTTGTAATCAGTATAAATCATTTATGTAGTCACTGCTAAATGATTTTGCGCTGTTCTCAATAATACTTAGTCATAGTTTATTTAAAAAAAGCACTGTTTTTGTTATGTAAACGAACCCTTATTTTTCCAGTGCTTTATTTAGGTAAATGGCACATGCTGATTTGAATGCTACGAGTTCTTATAATTTTTGTTGGACTGTGGCTTATTCCTTTGTAATGTGGGCGGAATCTCTCAAGAAGCATGATGTATATTACAAATCATAGGCCCGTTGGTACTGTGATCAGTCACAAGGCCAACTTCGGCATTCCAGAGTCGGTGGTTCGCACCCGTGCACTTTACGTAGAACAGATAAACTCGGAAGACTCTGTGTTTTGTATGCTACCGTTCAATAACTGAATACTATATTCATACGGTACAAACTCTCTTCCATTAATTTGTGGATGGTCTTACCGCGGTTCACAGCCCTGGAACAAGCAACATTGTCTAAAACAGTTTTATTGTTCTATGTTAATTCCTCCCATTATGTAAGCTTGTAACGGTTGACTATAATGCCAGGTTGTCCAGACTTTTCTTTAGTATACGGGTTTGTAGCTTCCTTGCCTTTTACGTAAATAAGAGTGAAGTTTTTATCACATAATAGTCATTATTTTTTTCGAACGCTGAAGAAGGTACAATGAAGATACTGCGCTGCGGAGCGAAACAAACCAGTTTGAACTGTACTGATTCCGTATCAATCCCAGCAAACACTAAGGGTATTCTAGTCATTTCAAAATATAATTGGAGTGGTATGAAGGACTGACAAGTCTGTTGAAGATATATTTTGACAAAAAAGGAGAACACATCTTTTTCCTAGATACTGAAAATTAGTCAATATTTTCAATAGTATTTCGCTATAACGAAACTTGATGGTCAAATCATTTCAAGGAAACACTTATGATTTACGGGATGTTGCCAAGTTTAAGAATGGACACTTGAGCCACGGTGGGTACTGATATACCTTGGCAAGAAAGAGTAAATTTTGTGCTTACGTTATCACACTTTTTATAATCATACAAATTGTAAGAGGCTTCTGTTAAAGCCTTAATGAATTTTCTTTTAGTTTTTGTTTGTAGTAGGGTGTCATTATTTCTATCTTTTTTATACTATACAGGAGAGTTTGTGGTCACGTGTGTATTGTCTGATATAAAGAAACAGTACGGAATAAAGCAGAGAATTTAGTACCCATATTTTCTGAAGAAATATTTTCAGCTTCTAGTTTTGTTAAACATTTAAATTAAGAATTAATAAAGAGATTAGCATATCACATTTACTGTGATGTGTAATATTCTTACTATCTAGACTAAACACACTTGAGGTCTTTGATTCAAGTCTGGCTTCGGTTGAAGTTAATTAATTATGTAACGCTCTTCCTAATCTGTTACTGAATTAATGGAGCGTTGTTAACGAAAACATTTTTGTCAGTAAAACATATAAGGAGTTGTCCCACACCCTCGTGAGATATACGATGGGAAATAAATTCAAATGCCAATGTAAAATATGAACCTCATTAGTAGTTTTAAAATTTGTACCGGGTTATCATGGAAATTTTTATAAGTGAATACTTGGGCAATTTGTAGGGGAACGGAAATGTAATACATTTGGAATTTTGCTTTGAAGAAATAATTCAATGGCAACCTAGGAAAATGCTTAAGCATTAGTATTTAACCCAAATAAATGTATTATTTCAAAATTGTGGATAAATAATTGAACAGTTGTAGCTTCATTTATCGTTTATTAGTTACGTGGGAAAATTGAAAGTAAATGAGTGTTACAAAAACACATGCTCCAAGGTCACAAATAGAGATCTGTGAAAAGGATGGCATAAATGGTTTTAAAACCTGTAAAAATGTGAAAGTGTCAGGTGGAAAAGAAATACGCCACCAGGAAGATATTTTTCTTATGTTTTCCCGATGTTGTGTGTCGTTTGTTCGCAAGAGATTGAGCGCGACGCGTAAGCGAGGTTCCTCGAACAGTGAACTCCATGGCCAGAGTGGAGTCCAGCACTTTGAGAGATGGTCCCTTGTGTCCGCAGCGTCGGGCGGCTCGTCATTAGTCAGTTCGTAATTGAAGCGTTGTCTCCAATTACCCTCAATTGAACCGAAATGAAAACTGCTTAGTGCTGTCTTCCCTACTGGCTATTTATACACGAAACGCATGGCTCGGGTCACCAGAGGGCTGCTCGTCCCCGTTTTTAACCCAAAATATCTTATGTTATTAAACTGCGATTATGAATGCTCTTAAACCTCGTAATGGTGCCAGAAAATGTCCTACAACTACTGTTCCTACGAGTTAGAGTAACGAGGACTCTTTCTGAGAGCTGTAAAAATAAAGCAAATTCCAGAAAAAGAAACAAAACCGATTTTAATCAACGATTAGAAAAATTACACGTGCGGAACGACATGCTAATTACCGAAGTCAATTAATAAGTGGTCTACAAGCAAATTAAATTTATTCGGCCTCTTTATTGTGCGAGAAGAAAATGAAGTGTTTGGAATCAATTTCCCGTCACGCTTTTATTTATAAAGCCCGTCGCACACGCTCCGGTTCTCGACCGTCCGGTATCGGACGGGAAACTGCCGTCTGAAAAAAACAAAAACGCAATTAGCAGCTCTCAGGTTTTACTACGGTTCCAGCGGGACGGAAATATTCAGCTGATAAGTATATTTGCGAGTTCAATGGATGAGCTTACTATCCATTCGTCTGTACCGTACGGCTTTTAACCGAGCAGTTTGTAAAGGTCCATTCGTAGCAATGTACAACTGCCAACCAGTGCCCGTCCGGCGAGCGGAAAAAGTCGAGAGAGATTGCCACCGGATGATTACTTTCTGCCCGATCTTCACAATTATCACAATGTGTTGCCGAATGTCCGGGTTTCCCCGTCCCATATCGCACGGGCGAAAACCAGAGCGTGTTCAACGGACCTAAGCGAGAAAGTCCAAAATTTAAATTAACACTCAAGTAAGTAAATACAGTAATATATTCACCAAGGCTATAACAAGAACAATTATAGCACTGTGTGTAGTTCACTGACACTACTCGCTACATACTCGGTGCCTAGCATATGAGATAATAATAATTTTTACTCCTCACCTTCTAATGAATGTAATAAAAATAGTGTAATTTTATAAATCAACTTCACCACTCGTACAAAATTATACCACCTTCTCACAACAAAGGAAGAAAAAAGTTATAAGTTCGGCTTGAAACTCGCCCCCCCCTCCCTTTCTTTTTCTGCTTTCCCTCTTTAGACCCACGTGGCGGCAGGGGATGGACTGAATCAACAGCGAAAGGTCATAAAATATAAAAATGACTTAGATCCAGTTCTCATTTGCTAGACTCAACACACATTACATTATCGTCCTCTTCCTGTGGCCTATTTCATAAAACTACAAGTCTACAAGTTACAAGGTAATATCTTATAAGTGTGCAGGAAAGTTGTTTCAGAAAGAAAACTTGTAGACTTGTAAATGTTGGTGCACTTGTAAGAACAAATTTACAAGTCAGCTGGTTTTTGTTTTGAAGTGGTGAAGTATTTAAGTTATTATACGTTAGGCAATCATGAAATAAGCTCAAGGCAATCTCACTTGCATGGAAAACTGTCGGTGATAAGAAAAGGGTATGGAATGAAGTTGCAAATTTCGCAAAATCTCAGGGTATCTTGCCACAACACAAGAACTGGACATATTTCAGGGACGTGCTGTGGCAAAATTGTAAGAAGGGCACGTTGGTAAGTAACATTTGGTAAACCGTTAAAAAAAACAATTCTTAGTATTGGCAATATTGAGGTTATGTTCGGAATTATATGTGACAAATGCATTTACAAGTAAAAATAATATATTCAACAAATGTCGGTATTTAAATGTGTAGTTATGAACAAAGTTGTCTTATGTAATTTTCTAGATGAAACTTGACAACAGGCGGAAAACAGGAAGTGCGGGAGGAACTATCTGCAAGTTTAATGATGTTAAACATGTAATTATTGACAAAGTTGGAAAAGAGTCATATGTGGTGACTTCATTAGGAGTACCAGAAACATGGCAGTTAGTGTCAGACACTTTACCTGTGGTTGCTACAGGTACTCAAGAAAATAGGGATACAATCATACCAGTATTAACATACACTGAGGAGGAGGCAAATATCAATAAGCTTCCTTCAATTGACACACCAAGTACAAGTAAAGGTAGGCTACTTATACAATTCGATAAAATTCGCCTTGAAATACATCATTTCATGACTAATATATTCGCATCTTGGGCACACAGTATATTATCCAAGGTTTGTAAAGACAATTTTTCACAGACTTTTTATCGATTAGACTTGCTCACAATACAGTAAATTAAACTCTTACAACAAATTGTTGTCTTGTGCTTAATGCTATCTATTAGATGTCTTACAAAGTGTTACGATTTTACAGAGTTCACTATGAGACGACAGAAGTATTCAAAAAACTCAAGTTCCAGCTCTCGATGACGACTTTCTTGTTGCAAAACGAAATTTACAGATTAAACATTTGACATTACAAAATTATAAAACTAAAAATGAAATTTTGAAGTTGGAACAGGAGCTTTGCATTCTGAAATCACAATTTACTGCTGATATATGTGACAGTGACAAACAATTGCATCGTACACTATAGTTGATTCAGATGCTACTAAAGTTCAAAATGAAGCAGTCATACTTAACACTGTTTAACCTAGGCTAATCGAATGAATCTTGCATCCAGTTTCTGATTTACTTTTGTATCCTCATTTCATGAAATAAAGTTATGTTTAAATCTCAATATGTTCCAAACATATTTTATTTATTTAATTTTCAAGCCGCATTACACAATCAGAAGACATGAGTTGATCAAACATAATTTGTTTTAATTTTTTCTTAACAAGTTTTGTATTGGCATTATACCTAAGAGTTTTAGGTCGTTTATTATAAAGTTTGCAGCCATGAAAAATAGAGGCTTTTACATCACCTATCTAAAATAATTAATTAGCTGTTGCTGTTTTGCAAGTGCTGCCGGTAAAATTGGATCATTTTCCTCAAAAACTGGACCTTCAATATTTCCTTCTCAGTTTTCAGCCTCGGGAAGGTAAACATCTGCATGAGAGTCTCTTGAAAAGTTGCACAATGCAACACAACACTTAAAAAAAGATATTGGTTACAAATGTAGGTTGTACTCTCAAATAATTTAAGCAGGAAAAATTTTCTTTTAGAATTCCCCGAGAATTTTCTACTATCCTCCTCGTACGTTTATGAGCCCGATCGAAACTATTAACTTCGGGAGTTGGCAGATGGTTGCACGTGCTGGTACAATTATCCATTCTTTCAGAGGTTAGCCAGAGTCACCAAGAAGTACTGTATTCGGACAAAGTCGCCAACGTATGTCAAATCTGTGGCACAGAGTACTATTCCTCAATACTTTTGAATCATAGAAACTCCCTGGCCAGTTTGCACTGACATAGTAAAATTGATGGGTAGAACCGCATACAAACATACAGTTCATGAAGTGGTATCCATTGCGATAAACATAATATTCTTCATACACATAAGGTGCATCCATGAGTATCAATGTTCCGTCTACACAGCCACACACTTGAGGCATTCCAGATATTGCATGGAACTGTTGTACTACCTTTTCGACGTTGTCTGGCCATTAAACTACATTTGGAAGGAGAGTGACATTGACTTCATTTACAAATCTTTTCAAGCAATTATGTACAGTAGCTTTTGAAATACCATGCATATCACCAACACAGTGATACTGGCCTTCGTTTCCCAACCAGTGCAGTGAAACTAGCATTTGTTCCTTTGGGGTGCTTTAAATGATGACCTATTTCCAACAATAGTGTTTCCAGCTTAACAGATCTTATACGGAACCTTTAATTAAATTCAAATAATGAAACAAACCCCATATTCACCCTTGGTCTGAAATTACGTGCTCGCCTCATAACCTCAAAATTTTGTTCCTCCATATCTTCACCTGAATCAGTGAAAATGAGGTCCATTGTTTTCACACACACACACACACACACACACACACACACACACACACACACGCTATGATATCTGTTTAAAAAAAAAAATACTCTTCGTTATTCCAACTTATAAAATATTTTAAAACCGTACTTGTAGAGTTGTTTACGTAGGTGTTGATACTAGTAGGAACTATGCTACAAGTTACAAGCCTCTTTATTAAACCAAACTTTACAAGTACTTGTAAAAATCACTTGTAACTTGTAAGAATTTCCTTGTAGCTACAAGGTTTGTACATGTAGGTTTATGAAACAGTATTCTGTTCATTTCTTACAACTCACAAGTAAATTCACTTTGTAAGTTAAAGACTTATACTTTCATGAAATAGACCACTGATTTCTCCATCTGATAGTTTACTTCGTTAGTTATTATTTCGCCAATAATGATAATTTTTCGGCTTCTATTTTCGTTTATAAGTTTTATTTTGGTTAATGATGGCCAGTTGACGTGGCCACGTTGCAGATTGCAGCTTCAAAAACTTTTTTTAAAATTTAATTTTTAATATTTTGTTATTGGTACGGCAGCAGCATAGGTTCACTGGTTGTACGTGAACAAAAATCATCTGTTTACTGAATAAACGCACAGACAACTGTCGCTAACACACAGACGTGCCAAGTTCAAGGGAGGGGGAAATGGCGGTAAACTCCCGTTTTATTTGATGATAGTTCTCTTTAAAGTGGCGCCTTTCGGGCGAGGCAAAACACGCAAGCAAAACCGAACAATCTGTCACAGAGAATACTCGCTCACTCGTGCTCGCGCGGAGCACGCCCGTCGCCGGTACGAAGGCAAACATTCAAACCCGGCGCGAGATCTCGACTTTTCCCAAGTCGTGTTTGGTTTGCTGTTCTGTCATTCGAGCCGCGCGACCGAGGAGGAATCAAGAACCGAGAAGGGGAAGGGTTGAGGCAAACGCTGACACACGCGAGCCTTCGACGAAGTGTATGAAACCTGCGTAGTTTGTTACAGTCCATTCACGGTTACTTCCAACTTCTCTCAAGCCCTGCTGAAGTTCTGCTTTCACGCTATTCCTCCGCTTCACGCAAACAAAGCCTAACCAAGTCTACAACTGTTACTTCACACTTCTCTGAAGCCCTGCTCAAGTCCTACTTCAAGGATATTCCTCCACCTCGTGCAAACGAAGTTTAACTAAGTCTGTAAAATAACACTAAAGGAACAACGCACCGCAATCATGCGTACTTAGTGAATAATATTTTTACATAAGAACGGTTTCTAACTGGGCATTACCAACACCCCTATTTTTCACTGTTTTATTCATATTAATTATAAAATTAATTTTATAATTTATAAAAAAAATATAAATAAAATACTAATTGAACGAAAAACAAGGTACTTTTATGAACATAAGTGTAAAACACTTGTGGAAGATTGCATATTCAAGTAACAACCAACCGCGTCATACATGGGGTGATTTTTCAAAGGTTTGATTAAAAAAGTGTTAAGAAACTGCGATTAGCCTATATTAACACGACGCCCGTGTGTACATAACCGATCGAGTATGGCTGTTCGTGATCTGTTACGGGCGGGAAGAAATTAACGGCAACCTGTAACCCCTTACATTTGTTCAAACAAAATTTAATTTTTATCAGCAGCACACAGACACTCTTAATACAGCTGAAAGAGCTCTAACTTAGAAACTTTTAAATTACTTAATATTTTTATCATTATGCACACACATTTATGCGTGTGGTACCGTGCAATTGTGAATACAATTTGATTAAACTATTAAATTAATTGGCGTATTGCATGACCTTGTTAATTTATTAAGGGGGAGAATTTTTTAGATTACAATGGTATTTTGAAGTGAACAAATTTCTTTATAAACCGTATTAATGAATGTTCTATGGTCTCATTTCCTTCGAAAAATAGGCTTTTACGATCGTTAAACTGTGTTATCCTAATTACTTTAATTAATAAAACATGACTCCAGTAACGGTCGTTATGACGCGACATTTTATTAAAGCTTATCAAATTTCTACTTGAATGACCATAAAACATATCAAATATGGTGCAAATCTGCGTGAAGTACTTTAATGCCTGACGTCCGGTAGTTACCCACTACATTAATTATTATTTAATTTCTCCTTACAGGGTAAGACCTAATTAGGCACGCTACTTGCAAGCATTGTTAATAACGTTTGAAATGTATAATTATTTGCTTCGCCAAAGATTTATTGAAATGTCACTCTTCCCATTAGGTTATTTTTCGTTGCCCGGCCTTCCACCAATCAACACACTACATTCACCATCATCAGAAGTCGCCGCTGGGAGCTCGATTTCTCGGCAAAACCCACCACCCCTGTTGTCAACACCAGTGTACCAACCTTTACAAAAGAAAACCTTCCAACTACATCACACAGGAAGCTTCCGTCCCTACCACGGCTGTACAAATCCCTCTGCACAACGGTTTTCCGATAACATCATCACTTAAAATAGGCCACTACATCCAAAGAAACAATTCTTTCAGAATGATTATGAGCAGTTAATCGACAGTAGAATTCGATATATCACTGAACTATCGGCTACGTTTAGCCGTATTTATCTGTTGGACTCCTGATCAAACGAAGCCTCTTTGCAATTTGCTTGTTTTTTTTTAATATTTGTTAGAAATTTAGTCTTGTTCTACGGAACACATAAAACACGAGAACTCGTTCTTTACATTTGAATTATTTAAAATATACATTTACACACAAAATCTGTTAAATTTAGGCGAAAAAAGCGAATAAATGGTTAGGGATATGGGCGTTTATTCCCAAACTATTTCTCACATAAAAAATTAAAAAATCCGTTACGAATCATTACACGTGCTGCAAAGTGTACATAAATAGCAAATGTTAAAGTGGCGAATATTACATCATTTACATGATTGATTATAGTAACTAATTACGATTTTATAAAGGTATATTTAATGTTCTCTGTCATTTTCATGTAACGCATAAAATTTATGTGAGACTTTCCGTAGAGTAAAAATGTGTAAATTTAAGATTGGTTAGCTTTCCTATATAAGCAGATTTCTTGATTCCCACATTTCGATGACGAAACCCGTTAGACTTGAAAAAAATAAAGAAAAAAAGCAATTCATAATGAACACTGAAATATTTTAATTGTATTAACATAATATAAAACTATCTTTTTAAACCTATAGGACGGAAACTAACTGATGAGTAAATATTGTTCCTGCATAGAAATCAACGATATCATTGGAAATGTTTTTTACGCTTGAATTAATTATAAGTTGTTACAGTTTTTCTATTTAAAGACTGTAAAGAGTGTACCTACACATACTGAATTAAGGAGGCAGTATCCTTAATAAATTTGCTCATTATTGTCTATTTTCGTTCTCGATCTTTATTTAGTACACTATAAGGTCATAACTAAGTACTTACAAGTTCAGTTATTTGTTTGTTTAATACGCTGTTAAGGAATAATTAAAATTTTATTGTAAATTTATTTGCAGTTGCTTCATGTTCTGAGGATAATTTCACGTGTGAAACATCCATTTTTAAAATTAACTTGATTGTATTCTCTGCTTTAAAGTGCCTTATTTTTTTGTTTTTCATTTGCAACCCACCGAAAACGGTTCCTTTCTGTACTTCTCGAAACTTGAAATCTCGACGCGCATTTGAAATTACTACTACAGACAAACGAAAGGGAGCACAAATAAACTAAATACGGCAAATCACGAGGGAATACACACAGATTCAATTAGTGGCCTGAGTATCTAGTAAAAATAAGAGCTGGTGGAAATATAACCGCAAAATAGGGTTTTAGCAAAAAGGCTAGTGGGAAGTGGTGACCTCCTCACTCTGTGGCCACTGTCCGAACTCGTTGAAGGCCTTGCGTGTAAGCGTCCCCCCCC
>NQII01002949.1:257996-301600 GCA_002778355.1 Clitarchus hookeri
GGGGGGGGGGGGGGGTGGAAAGGGTGGCCGAGAGTGCACAGCCAGCAAACAGCCAGAACGAGTTTCGGTATTCCCGTGGTGTTGGTGGTTTTGGGATGGGGGAGGGGGTGGGTATTTGCCTGTAAGGCGTGGCGTGGCGTGGCGAGGAGCCTAGCAGTTCTCGGAAACGTAATGACGACTGACAATAAAAACTCTAGCCAGCCAATCTTCAGCTAATGTCTCTATACATAAATTCCGTAGGAAGGAATTGCACTCTATATAATTTTTTTTTTTTTTGTTAAGATTATGGACATTTTTGCATTTTAGTTTTGCATTTTGCATTTGTATTTCACACAGCATTTTCATTCCTGAAAGACAATCCCGAAAGTTCAAAGCATAGCAAATTTATTTTCCAAACAAAAATAAAATTTGAATATTCTAAACGTACGAGTATGTAGATGTACTTTACAACTTCTCCCATGCACAAAAAATCTTAAATAGCTATCTGAACCCAGTATTCTTAGATAACGAGTGGTGTTACAGATCACTAGAATTGCAATCAAAAATATAGGTAATAGGAGTGAATATAACTGTGCCGAATGAGCAGTCAAAGATTGATTCGGAGTTGCGTGTCGATTCGCTGCCGACACATGCAACACTATTTATAAATGTTCGTCAAGTATACAGCACTGGTTTTGGAAAACATAATTTTTTGTTATGGCGTACATTTTACGCTAGTCTATATTTTTGTCATATGAGTTTAACAGCAAAGCGGTTGCTAATTTTTTACGCATTTGGTCACATACTGCGCACAAATACTGCACAGACTGAACTATTCATACAAAAGAGATCAGCAAGCAGTATCTAATAATACGATTAATTTTTGCGTACCTTATACATAAGTTTATTATAGGTATTGATGATGTATAATGCATGTTTTTACTGAAAAACCTCAGAGATACAGCGAGTATGCAATGGTTGTAATAAATAATCAGTGAGGTTCTTCAATACATCTAAACAAAAAAATTTAAAAAAACCTGCAGGCTGATGTCGGTTGCGTAACGACAGTTGCCTTTTACTTCATCACTACCAAATAACAGTTTTTTTAAATTTATTTTTATTATAAAAATATAATGACTGATAGACCTATTTAAAAAGTAAAAAAACAAATACAGTTGTTAATTTTTTAGTTTAAAACTCAATCGGATAAAATAGGTAATTTTATTCATGTAAACAATTTATAATTATTAAAAAAAATTAAAAAATGTTGTTTTGTGATATTTTTTAGGAAAGTCCAAACGTTAAAACGGTAACGATGTTTCTTTGTTCCGTTTACGTTTTTGTTATATTTCAATCACATATTCTTGTGTAAGTATTATGCACTCATAAATGTGAACAATGTAAAATGCTAATACATTTACTTAAAAGGTTTTTTTTTTCCTATTAATCAGGTCCTCTGCAAATGGAAATCCACGAGCTCTGTTTTTTGATACGTTTGTGGAATTCTTCGAAGATATTTTTCTTAAAACTCGGTATGCTTCTCCGCATCTTATATGAAGGGTTCTAAATCTGTAAACATTGTCAAGCCCATGAGGGTGTTATCTCACAGCTACGGCAGATAACCGCATGAGTGCATTGGCCGATTGTCAGCATAGTACTACAAAGCGGCGACGCAGCGGCACCGGAGATACGTGTGCACCGACACTGCTTCATCTCAGCTAACCAACGATGCTGTTGTGTACCAAGCAGAGGTAGTTGTAACGGTACAGAGTGATTTAGGGCTGCGTGTTATCGCATAATCGTGAATTTCGTTTAAAAAATGCCTAAGACTAGAACGTGTCCGTCAAGAAGGAAGAAGAAAACCAAAGGCTCTTTACATAATAAAATGCTTCAATCAAAGAAAATCGAGAAGAGCACATGGATTGGAAGGTATGTAGCCATCAAAATTCAATTCATTACCGTGACATTCTTTCCAGTATGGCAATGTTGATATTATAAAAATTAATAGACCAACTCACTCATTTATAAATAAAGCTAATCATTATGCCATATACGTACATTAATAGTATACTTCGGAAACGAAGTTTCTTATAACCGTAAATATGCTTATAAACAATGTACACTTTTTTTTTTACCACATATAATTGATTTTTATAACAAATACTGATACCACAGGCTGAAAATCTTTGATCTGTTTTGGCTAATTATTACTCCCATTCACATGCTGTTTAGAGTAAAAAGAGTTTTATTTCCGATCTTCTTGTTGAATCCAGCACCAGTGATCCTTCCAAAGTAGTCCGAATTGAAGGACGCCGAATTGTTGATCTTATGTATTTCACCAAACCGTACCATAAATTGACACCGTATTACAAGAAATGTACAGGAGGACAATACACACTTACACCTGAGAAAAAAAAAGGACTTATCAGCTGCTTCACGTACAAATGTTTTATATGTGATGGAACCAGAAATATTTACACTGATCCTTATGAAAAGAAAAAACTGAATACTGCATTCGCGTGGGGGGTACAGCTGCTGGCATTGGACACACTCAAGCTGAGGAAATGTTTTCTGTTATGAACATTCCAGTAATGGCCAGACGACACTTCACCCACTACGAGAAAGAAGTGGAAGAGGCAAGTTTCCTTTCATTTTACTGTTATATAATGCTACCTCTATCTATACATACGTCTGGAAAAAATTCTCGTCCTTATTTTCGGAGAAAGGCTGTACTCAACCGTGAAACCAAATTGCTGATAAACTCAAAGCAGTAAATATTTGTGGACAAATTCAATTAATCTTTAAACAGCCATGATTTAGTATTGTAATACTTACTCTCATTAAAATTTTAAATTTTATTTTATTTCCTTAATCGCATTTTTTCAATCATAAGTTTTTTCCTTTCCATTTTACAATTTAACAGGATAATGCTAAGCCACTTTATCTTGCATTTTAAAGTGACAAATATCAACAAGCCGAGCAACGTTAAAAGTGAGCATTTATTAATACTTAGCGTAATTTTTTTCAGTTTTTTTTATAATAAACGTGGTTATAACACGTCAAAATTTGTATACACGAGAAGTAAAGACTTCTTCGTTGAGATATCTTTTCTTGCAGGTATGGAAACAAAAACTGATACAAAAATATCAGCGGCTGTAGAAGAAGAGAAAAGACTGGCACTCGAAAACGGTGACGTGGAGGAAGGGTATTCTTTCATAACGGGCATTGTTGATGGAGGAGCTTGGTGCAAGAGAAGTTATGGTCACGGATATTCTGCAAATGCTGAAACGGTAAGCGTGAATGACATAATAACGCAAATAAAAGATTTACGTCAACCTTTGCCGGTGTAAAAGGACAACTGTACTTCGGAGAAAACGGTGGGGGAACACAAATTATGCTGATCTGTCATAATTTCTTGGTGTGCCAATTTTTATATTTACGAAATGACCTATTTTTTGAAGTAGTTTGTGGTTTAATAACAGAGACCGGCGTACCGTGCCTTACATAACTATACAAATTTTTTCAAAGAGCGGCTTACTCCGTTTATTTAGTAACCATATTGTCTTTATTATTGTTCACTCCCTACTGTGTAAATTTAAATTTTTACTTAGAATAATGGGGAAAAAAGGTTTATATTTTGTATAGGAAACTATGTTTTTTTTTCATCCCAAATTGACAACTGTTTCATAAGCTGTTTATAGGATTAAAGTAAAAATAGCTGTTGGATGGGCGAGGGATACAGAATTATCCTGAAGAAACCCTACAAGTTTTCCAGATACGGAAGTCCAGCTGTTGCATTCGTGGCGGTAGCTATGCGACCACCTCTTTCCCAGGACAAACATTTTAGAACTATCGAACAATAGCGAGGTTGATTACGGAATCCTTAAAGAGTTGTAATTAGGAAAACAAAATTTTTGAAATTGTTCGCGATTATTTGAGATTCAAAGAGCCTGAAAAAAATAAATTGACTGAAAATTTATTTTAATTTACTACTTTGCGGATAGCAGCTCACAAAGTGACGTCATATATTAGTCAAATTTCTATTTCACAATACTGTTTCAAATTAATTTCGAACATTTTTGATGTAATTAAATATATCCAGATACGTAGCAGGAAAGTAGTTTAGAAACCCAATTTAAAAAATGTATCTAAAATGTGTAAATAAATACATAGAATTTTCGGTATTCGAGTCAAGAGTCTCGTGACCCATAGCTGCCACAATAACTTTGGTCAAAGAGGCCGCTAATGTCCGGCCCTGGATCTTCAAATAGGTATTAGGTACAATGGGAACTTCCTTTGTTGACATGGCTAACTTGTAGGCCTGAAGAGCTAATTTGGACATGACTTAGAGGTGCAGGCGTTCAATGGGAGTCCGGCGAGCTTAACCATTCAGAATGATCAATTACGATACAGCCGCCATTCTAGTTTCCATTGGCCTTTGACGTAGTAATTAGATGTTCACTATCCAAAAGTCTCAAAAATTACAACTAATAAATAAATCAGTAATTGTACACAGCAGTTATATCGATGATCCTATTTTAACTTTGGTGTGCCCTATAATAATATCAGCGATCCTGTGGTTCTCAAAGATGAACTACCTACCCCGGTACCGTACAGCTTCCGTTATTTCAAACAATGTATGAATAATGACAAAAGTCATTATGGAAATGCCTTATCGCAAGACAACTTGGAATTTTTATCATAAAAACTTACTATTTAGTAGAAAAGTTGCACAAAAGTTTGAAGAAAATTAATAACATTCGTTTTGCAGGCCACTAGTGGTCCGTTGACCACAGTTTGAGGACCGCTGCTCTGTTTTAGGGGGAAAACAAGTGTAAAGGAAAAGCTATTCGTACATTACTGAGTAAAAAAGTTTCATATATTAAAAATTATTACACTTCGCTTCGAACTGCATGTGTAGAGTTAATAAGCTGGAGTAATTTTTAAATGATGATCGAAAATGTTTATAATTTTTTTATTCACTCAATTGATTGCATTATTGACAAGATTGTTTCCCCCGGTGAGTTACATTAATGCCCAATAATTTGAGTGTCTATAAAAATAATTATAAATAACATGAAATAAATATTAATTTTATTTTGCTATTTTAGGAATTATAAAGGGAAGAGTTAAAATCTTGTCTCAATCATTCAAACATTTGGCTGTGGTGTTCACGCAATCAGTATATACAGCCATTTTATCGAGATAGTACATCTAGAGTAACATCAATGCATGTTTTCTATTTCTTTAATTTATTAACCTGTGGCCGACTACACTGCATCGTAATACCCTCGATTGGAAGTTGTGTTATTCACTGCTGCTGATGTTATTTTTACAAAATGATAGAAATGTGTAAACTACTGTAAAGTAAATCAAGCGTTGAAGCTGGTTAATGATGCCAAAACAAGGTTGAAACAGTCTGTTGTTAAATCAATTTGTTTTAGATTACGTAGTTTTTTCATGTTAATAAAGTCTAAGCTACTATCGCTTTTAAACGCAGTTTGTCGTATAATGCATTTTCCACCAGCATCTAGACACATTGGACTTATTGGAAATAACTTGTCAATAACGGTTGAAATGTTTGACATCTACTTCTGCATGGTCACCAAAGCAGGATATGTATGTAACGACCTGCTATAATTACAATGCAGTTTTTTGCTACAGTTTGAATTTCTCTGGTGGCCAAAAAGCCTCCAAAGATTTTGTATTCAGTCTATAATAGTTTATTTATTAATATATTTGAGGTAAAATATCAGAAAAGTAAGATGACATGTTTTTTCCCCAGACTTGCGTTATTGGCGGGAGAACAGGGAAGATTCTTTACTTGGGTGTTAAGAACAAATTGTGTTACGTGGTTCCACGACATCAGAGTCTTCCCAATCAAAACAACACACGTGCTACCAAAATTATTCTGGTTCATCATCCGGGATGGAGCAAATTATTGTTGTGGAAGGACTTCAGAGCATTTGTTTTCTGAACCCGGTGTATGGGTGAAGTTCCTAACAGGTGATGGAGACCCCATAGTTTTTGCGAGAGCTAGGGAGAGGGCTCCTTTTGGAGAAAAAATGAAGAAAATAGAGTTTGCAAATCACATCGTGCGAGGGCACACCTCTAAATTGCACACTCTAACCACAAATACCACTTTTGACTTAGAGGGGTGAAAAATAATTTGACAGAACATTCCTCGCCTCACAGCTGCAGTTCGTGGAGCAATTCGCAATTCCGAAGAAAATGTTGATAAGCTTCGGGAAGATCTACGAAACGGCCTCCGCCATGTTTTCGATGACTATTTCTCCTGTTGTACATCATATTGCTCACGACAAGATGAAACTGTAACTAAGGTGCCGTATTTAGAGAAGGCGAAATTAATGGATGAGATGCTTATGTTGCTAAATCCCAATGTCAGAAAGGCAAATTGTCTCGTTCTGAACAAAACGACAAATGTAGCTAAAAACCTAAACTCTTTAATTTGCAAACTGACAGGTGGCAAAAGAGTTGATCATGCAAAAGGGTCATCGTACAGCAAAGATGCTATGAGGCTGCTCTAGCACACATGGCTGGTTCATCTTATATGATAAGTCCTTGGGAAAGCATGACTGGAAACAGTCCAGGAAATATTTGTAAGAAAATCTGAGCGAAGCGAGGAAGGTCTCGGTCATCTAAAAGACTAAATTTTGGTGACGAAGGAAAATACCAACGCAAAAAAAAAGACGAGAAAGATCGACGAAATAACTGGTGACATTGAGTATGGTCCAAATGCTGCAAAACCTGATTTAGCTCCCTTTGATCTTCAAAGCCAGATGAACACAATTTTAGGGAAACTGCAGGAAGAACCTGGTTCTCTGACGCTCTGTTCAACATTAGAACGAGCTACCGTTGGACAGCGTGAAAATTCACTGTGGATGCAGGCAAAACGGCAGAGACTGCCTGAATCACGATTCGGGGTTATCTGTTGTATGAGGAATGTTACATCTTGCCACAATATTGTAAAAATTATTGTTTGTGGTACCGAACTCTATTCACCAGCTATTATTTACGGTCGAGTTCACGAAAAAAAAGCCATATCCGCCTACGAGAAAGAGAAGCAGACAACTGTAGCACCTTTTGGCATTTTTGTTCACCCTGAGATACCATACCTTGGAGCAAGCCCAGATGGAATTTCGGAGAAAGATTGCATTGTTGAGGTAAAGTGTGTACCATCTATAATAGGAAGCATGTCCATTCGTGAAGCAATAAGATTGAAGAATCTCTGCATAGAAATGAAAATGAGAAGTTGCAACTAAAAAAATCACATCGGTACAGATACCAAATACAAGGGCAACTCCAAATCTCGCACAGAAAATTCTGTGACTTGGTAATGTATTGCGAGAGTGGAACTGAAGTAATAAGGCAAGAAAGGGACGACGAATGTTGGGAAAAAATGATGTTACCAAAACTGCAGAGATTTTATATAGAGTGCTTGTTACCGGAATTATGGAATTAGCGGACAGTCGTATCAAAAGAGGAATTCGGGCCCGAGAGCCGCAGCATAAACTGCAAGCACAGGCAGCTGCAGAAAAATAAGTAACAGTTTAAAATGGCACATTGTAAATAGTGTTTTTTTTTGTCATTTACGCAAAATATCCTGTCACTTATGACAATTTAAATAATCTTAGTAAAATAATGTAAACAATATCGTTTATAAAGCCCTTGTAGTGTGTTCTTTAAATGGTGTTGAAAATACTACATTATAATCGACGTATATTGTTATTGATGTTGTAAAACCACTGCCTTGGCCAAAATAAATGTTAAATGTTAGTATGTATACGTGTGTATATATATTATATACATATATACATGTATATATCTATTTTTTATTGTGTAGTCCTTCGTCTGCTTTTCCCCTGTTGTTCTGTAAAGCTTTCATCTTTTCCTCCGTGTATATTTCATTTTAATGTTTGTGACATTTGTATTACATATTACTAGTACTCGCCTTTAAAATGCAAATTACATGCTGGTGGTACATGCGTAGTCATTTAATTGAACTCTTACTAACATACGTTCACAATGAAATCACAAATAGCGTGACTGTGTCAAAGTCTGTAAAGTTCCCGTTAGAGTTTGGTCAATGTCAAAATCTGCCGTACAGTTCAAATGAATCATTTACCAGACACGTACATCGATCGTTTCTGTAAACCCTGGAGAAAAGAATGTGTTGGAGATTTTCAATACATACTACACTATACGAGCATAAAATTTTAAATAAAAAATTCGGACTTTGGTTGGCTCGAAATTGAAATTTGGATCTGGAAAAATAGCAACTAGCCTCGTAGCCTTTTTTTGGTTCAGTGACCATAATTTATTAGTTATACTCACTTTAGGTGTAGTAGAATTATCTACCAGTATGCTGACACAGTTGCCCTGTTTTGGGAATAATTTCTGTTCGCCCAACCGGGATTTGACTGAGTAAAGCCACTACTAAAATTGATACCGAACAGGAGTGAAATTATGAACACGTACATCGGAGTTGAACAGCAACCAAGTACGTTGCCATTTTGTAACAGCTACGCTTATTGTGCAACAAAGAAACATCGAAATCAAAATCGGGAGTTGTATTATAAATTGTAATTTATTGGCAGTTTATTGAAATAAATGGTAAGATTTATAACAATAGCAAAAAATCATAGTCGACATATTACAATTACTGTATGGAAAACGATATTGTATCAGTGATGTTTTCATGTTTATCGCTCGTACTTTGTTCCATACTTCAACCAACCGCCTGACCGGATCGAGTGCAGGCCACACACCATCCGATATCCTAGTTTACTCTACATTCGCCTATGTTTACGCTTTGGCGACTGTCGAAAACTCTTATCTAAAAGTACATTTGCAGTAGGTTGGCCTATTGTTCCGTGTGTGCTTCGTGTTGCCTCGAATGGCGAGTCCAGTACCGATCCGTGTGACCTGAAATAGTTGTTTGAACAGACTAAGTATTTTTTGTATAGCCATAATTGACTCAAATGGCTACATTCGACATATTAAAGGCGATATGATTGAAAAACATATGTATCAGTGCAAGAATAAAGTCTCTTTAAAAAAAATGCATACATTATAATCCGTCAAAGTCACGTTTACACCAAGCCGTAATTTAACTATATCATGCTCTTTAGTTTATTTCGTAACGTTATTTATGACGGTCTTAATGATGTCAAACATTAGTTCTTAACTACTTTATCGTTAGAACACATTTCGGCATGTAAGGGTTTCCTAAGTTAGGCTATAACTTATTTCTTTTACCATTATTATTTTGTTAACATAGCTGCATACTTGACAACCAAAAATATTAAAATTTATTTGTGATGATATCTGGTTTTATATTATATACATCAGTGTTGTCAAAACATATTCTACACATTATTTGATAGACGCAGTCACACTGTGCCAATAAGTTCTCAAATGTGTTTAAAAATAAGTTAGCAATGCAATCAACATGGATTTATAAGGAGTTTTAATATTCACATACTTCGCCGCTATACTGTCCTTTTTTGTAACTACGGTACTTGGAGACTAGATAAACTCATGATATTGAATCATGTTTATACATTTTTTTCACAGTAAATATTGGGTTTTGTGCTTGCCATCTGAAGGAACGGGGTCGCGGCCCACTAGTTGGCAATATTTGTAAGTTTAGCTATCGGATCGCGGTGGGCAGCTGTCGTTTCTCCGAGGTATTGGTGGCACATCCATACCAGTGGTCTGCAGCCATAATTATTATAGCCTGTGGCAAACATCAGAGGCCTCCTTTGCCGGGTGGATCGACTACCCGCGTCTTCTAGAGGCTGGGGTACTAATTTAGGGCAACACGCCCGTCGGCGTCCCACTTTTGCCCCGGCAATTTCCTGTTCTTAGTTTCATTTCGTTCGCTAGGTAATTGAAGATATAGACGAACGTATCCAACGAACCGCCAAAGGGTTCTCTGGGCGATGGGCTGGTAGAATCGTGTGGAGTGCACTGGGCTGGCTCCGATGAAGGAGAATAACAGTAATTAGTTAACGTCCTAGTTCTGGTTTTTATTAATTAATTGTTTTATAGACGCATTACCTTGGTACCCATAGTATAATTCTGCTCGTTAGTCGATTCACTCGTATTCCGTTAGCATTGTCGCGACGCCCTCTTTATTCGTTCACTCCCCGAACTAACGCGTGTGCTAGCTTGGAAATGCTGTTAGAGAAATCTAAAAAAAAAAGTATTTTGCGGCTAAAACTTATTTAGTGTGGCATGAAGTCTAGTTCTGTGTTCCTTATACAAGGAAGTTTGTAAATCATTAAATTTTTACTTTTCTAAATTTAAAATAAATTTTTTATAAGAATTAATAGTTTTTCATTTTTAGTTTGCTCCTACGTACTGGATTATTTTCCTAATGGCTACTTGCCAACTTGAATGTACCTCCCGTTGAAGACCCGTAGAAGTCTGCGAGTACTCATGCTAACATCCCCTAGTTGGCTTTGATTAATTCCTCGCATTGTAATTGAATGTTTAGTACACTAACTCCAGGCTACGTTCCCCAATCTGGGGTTTCCCTAAGCAACCTTAAATACAATTTTTTATTAAGGCGATAATTCACGACCTGTTTAAAATAAAAATGTAAAGTTCAAATAAAAGAACAACATTTTCTAATTTCTGATTTTATTATGCCGTTACTGACCCATATATAAGTATTTGAAAATATGCACTAATGCAGTTTGACCATAAACAAGTGTTCTTCACCAACAGCGTCATATTACCAATTTAAAACTTTGGAAAAATAATTGTGTCATTAAAGTATAGTATTAGTAATGGTTTTAAAAAAACTTAACTTAATTAGCTTTATTAAAAATTTTTCTAATATGGAAAAGTCAAAGGAAATGAGTACTGAAAACGTCTCGTAAAAGAATAAACAAGGCCGTGGGCCACAACTGTCAGAATGTGTTTTGTTTGATGGATAGCTCATCGCTTCCCGCAACGGACAATCTCACTGCTTTCCTTTCTGAAGTATGAGTTGTATCAGTGACAAGGATGGGAATGCAGGTAGAATGGTAAGATCGAATGAAAGCTATTTTAGTTGTTCCCAGGAGGTAAGCTGGATTTTCCCTCTACCCCCCTCCATCCAACCAATGGCATTCCCAGGGTTTGCTTTCCGTTATAATCTACCAGCAGGCGAAAAAGTAGGGGGCATGTTTTGCTTTCGCCATCTCTCGTCGGAAGGCTGAACTAGCTCAAGAGTTCTTCCAGTTTCACTTCCAAATCTCGACAACAGGATCTACGCTAACGAGTTCTACCTTCTAACTAATTACGATTTTATAAAGGTATATTTAATGCTCTCTGTCAAATACTGTATTATCATGTAACGCATAAAATTTATGTGAGACTTTCCGTAGAGTGAAAATGTGTAAACTTAAGATTGTTAGCTTTCCTATATAAGCCGATTTCTTGATTCCCACATTTCGATGACGACACCCGTTTGGATTGAAAGAAGTAAAGAAAAAAAGCAATTCATAATGAATACTGAAATATTTTAATTGTATTAAGATAATATAAAACTATCTTCTTAAACCTATAGGACGGAAACTAACTGATGAGTAAATATTGTTCCTGCATATAAACCAACGATGTCATTGGAAATGTTTTTTACTCTTGAATTAATTATAAGTTGCTAAAGTTTTTCTATTTAAAGACTGTAAAGAGTGTACCAACACATACTGAATTAAGAAGTAAATTATGCTTCAATGTCGTTTCAGAACTTATTTTTTTAAGTGTTTGTGTTAACGACCTGTATATATTTATAAATACATTTTTTTTACTGTGTGTATCCGTGAATTTAATAAATAGTTCTTTTATAAAGCACTGAACTATGTAAAAGGGGGAGGGGTGTCCAGTTTTCCCCAGCTTTCCGTGGCAATAAATATTTAGGTCATGAGTTACCTTCCTGCATATGTGCATGTGCATGTGTGTGTGTATTTTTGTTTGCGATTATCTGTCTTTCCCCAACAGATTTCCCTCAGCTATGTTTATGGAAATTAATGATAAAACTTAAGGACTATTTTTAAAGGGGTTCCTGGTTTTATCAATGAAAAAGTTACCTTATAAACAATTTTTATGAAGGATAGACTCAGTTCTTCGTTTTCTAAATATTTAAATAAAACTTTCCCTATCATTCATTCAAAAAATATTTATAAAATTTACTATTATTGTGAGAACATTTATTTATTTATTTAGTTATTTATTTCGACTTTATTTATACTGGCGTTGTTGAGGCTTCAATGCCTTCTCTTACACCTAACCAGGTGTAACATAATGTACATATGCGTAAATATAATGAGCAAGATAGAAATATACTTAAATACTTAAATTAACACGAGGCAAAACATAAATATGATAGCTCAAATAGATTAAACTCTAAAAATGGTCTGTGGTTTCCAATCATATACATATCTTGGACAGGAGTAGAGACAAGGAAATGTTTAAAGAAATATAAAAAAAACAGTAGCATAACAATATGTATCTACAATAGAACAATAATGAGTATCATAACCTGCATTACCAATCAAAAATATAAATTTGCAGAACCTACAGAGTAGCTGAGAGGAAAACAAGAAGTTCAATCTCAACGCAATAAACTAAATAAACAGATCCATAATAACCACTTATAGATTATTGAAAATTGAATGCAGAAACTCCTTGAAATAAATTGACGAATCAACAGCAACAAATTATACATTGATTAAAGTGAATGTATACACAAACAGGTGTTGTTAGGTCGTACAAATAGTTAACGGGAAAAAATGCTAAAAAAATTAAAATGCTACGGAATAATGACGCGCGTACATGCGTGTGTGTGTGGAATCATCGACGCATATTCTCAATGTACTTGGCAGCTCTGCTCCTAAAAGTAGTTAGTGTTTGATAATTCCAAGCTCGTGCAACACAGATGGTGAAAGAATTGGCATATACCTGGGTTTTGTGAGCTGGAATATTTAAGCTAGGAGTATTTTTAGGACCCCTGTTAATAGTGTGATCATCCCCCAAGATTTTCAGCCGAGTACGTAAGTATTCTGGCGTTGTAATATACGAGGATAGTATTTTGTATGCTAGTGTGAGACTGTGGATCTGACGTCGTCCGTCCAGACGTAACCAATTAAGTTTATCAAAGTAAGGAGACAAGTGATCACGTGATTTTAGGTTGAACAAAAATCGAACACAAGAATTTTGCATGCGTTGAAATTTAGCTGCCAAATTCTGCGTGATGTCTCCATAAACCATGTCGCAATAATAAAAGATAGGGAATATCAGCGACCGTTCAAATGTTAATTTGGCTTTAAGAGGTAGAAAATTCTTAAGCCTATAAAGGGTATGTAGTATAGCGTATGACCTCTTACAAACAGTGTTTATGTGACCCGACCACGGGAGTATCTCGTTGAAATCAACACCCAGCGTTTGAACCTTATTCAACAGAGTAATAATCCCACCGGCTAACACACTATCAGGGAAAGTCAATCTGTAACATTCATTTAAATTTCTAAGAGTACCTAATAATAAACACTGTCTCATCATAATATTCAATTTTAACTTATTTCTGCTGCACCGAAGGTGCACCAATTCAATGTCATTATTTATGTCCTTAATTAAAGATCTGATAAGTATCGGAGAAGCAGATGAATACAACTGGAGATCATTCGCGTATAAATTATGACGACATTTTCTTAGCACCGATGATATGTCATTAATGAATAAGAAAAAGGAAGCGGCCCAAGTACACTACCCTGAGGAACGCCTAAGTTCATAGGTTGCCAGGTAGACTTTTTTATCATTAATGACTACACATTGATGCCAACGAAGTCATCCACTGTACTACATTATCTGAGAAATTAAAATATAGTTTACGTTTTTGCACTATAATGTCATGATTTACCATATTAAATCTTCACTGAAATCTAACATGTCCAGTGTAGTCACCTGACTTCTATCTATGGCCATTCTGATAGAATCTGCGATATCTATAAGAGCAGTGCAGGTGCTATGTCCTGTATGGAAGCCGGATTCGTAACTGTCAAATAATTTGTTGTCGTTCACATGCTTATACACTTGTCGGTGTACTAGAAATTCTAATGCTTTCGACAAAGCTGGTAAAATACTAATGGGCCGGAAATCGTCTAACACAGTGGCCCTGGTGCGCTTAACATTATACAGTTTGTTTGAATATATTTCAAACTGAATTGAGTTTAATGTGCATGGAATCTAGAATTGTTGCAGTTAAATGATCATAGATTATTGGTTAGTTAACCTAGTACTTCAAATGATCTCTTTTAGCAATTTTTTTGGCATGACCTCCTGTGTAAATAAAGTAATCTTATTAAATGCAGTTCATTAAATTATTTATTGCAAATTATATTGTTACATTTATTTTAAATTAAACATTATAGAAGTATTATGCAAAAGTAACTGAATTGCACAAGTGGATAAAATGTTTTTTTTTTTTTTTTTTGGAATTGCGTTAAATTCTGGTACGATTAATAAAAACTAACATCATTCTTACTCTTACGGAACGTACTACACATATTCAAACAGTATGTGATGCAAACAGTATATGTTGTCAGACATGCGATGAAACTTTTGATAACGGCCGTACACCGAAATCACAGTCCGATCAAACTTGTGTGGCAATGAATCTAATTAGGAGATTGTTAAAATGTCACCTGTCGAATGACCTAAGATTTGAGCCCCGAATTGGCAATAAAAATATTTGTAAACGGCTGTAATGAGAAGCCGCATTGACCTTAAGCTTTGGTTTTTAAACGAAGAACGGAAGACCGGAAGCATATAAGTACCCTTCACCATCTTAACTGCGACTCTGTCGTAATAATTTGACAAATAAATATGTACACTATACAGTACACATTAAATCGGTAACAACTGATATGAAATATAAATACTTAACAATTATTATTTTTAAATAGAAATACAGCAAGCCTTTAAAATATTTAAGTAAGCTAAGAAGTCAGTACTACGAGTATGTGTACTTTAAATCTTTTATCAGTGTTATCATTAACACAATACATTTGAAAATACTAGGAATTAAGTGACCGTACCAAATATACTGAAATTCCCCCTGCCAATTTGCAGACCCTTTACCTCACCTTCTCGCTTTGTCAGATTCTCAAAAATGTTCATGTAATCATAATTGGTGATTTATTTAGTCCCAGTTAATAATGAATACCTTCAAATTCAGTTTCCATGCTCGTAAACTCTCGGAGAAATAACTTCAAATATGCTTTAATGTTCATGATTGTTATGCCTACAATAATTTCGGCAGCGAATTGTAAAACAAAATCGGAAGTCTTAACGTCTTATTAGACGTGTAACCTGCCGCTTAATTAGGTGGCTATTTAGGGTGGATAGTTAATTTTTCGTGGAATTTAGCGTATGGAATGGCGTGATGGAAATATGTTTGTGTTTCGAAAAGCAATTTCTGTTTTTCTTAAACAAAGCGTGGATACAATTTAACGTTAATATTTGCACGTGCAGAGGTTTACATCGTGACTACGGAAAGCTAATCAGATCTCGTAATAGCAGTAAGCTGATAACCGCCAACAAAAAAATAGTCGCTATAGCACCACTAACAAAGAGCGTATTAGTACCAGGCATTCATTGTACACGTGAGTTATTACACACCATGGAGACTAAGCCAAGTTGACGCATGTGGTAGTGTTTTATTCCTCGACTTTGCTTTGGGGCAGAATTACCTACGTCATTACAGGCTGTTCATGGCTACCTGAGCAATTTTGAAAGCGCTGTTTAGGGTCTACGTTACTTCTCATTTTGCATCCTTCTGCTATATGTGAGATTAACATTGCCGTGGACGTGTCTCAAATTTTTCATAAGCCATCCAAGTGGGAACCATGGAATGTTTTGAAAAGAAAATGTGTTAAAAATATAAAAATTCGTACTCTTACGTGTTCAAAATAAGAAACACTGACCTCAGTAGCAATAAATTTGCATAATATACTCTCAATACAACGTAGAGTCTTAGCACTAATTTTATCAATTCGCTGCCAACGCAACTGTGAGCTTGTATGCCAGTGTTCACAACAGCATATATGTAGTTATGAGCAGTGGTTATTATTTTTTTTAATTTGATCTCAAAAGTGTTTACTTTACTGCGAAGAGCCTTTAAATGGTTGACATCTCACACTTAAGAAATGATTTTGTTGGTTCTAGCAAAAGTTGTTTACCACAACTATATCGTTTGTTTGTTTAGCGGCAATGAATTATTTTGTTGTTGAAACCAAATTAATTTATTTGTTTGTTTGCTTGCAAACAAACATTTGTCTTGTTTGGTAGAACGAAATATTTTGTTGCCTTTGCCAAATTATTTGTTGGCTCTACCAAATTATTTGTTGCCTCTACCAAATCTTTTGTTGGCCCTACCAAATCTTTTTTTGGTGGTTTTATGTTGTGGTTTTTTTTAGGTTATGCGCACACATTTATTACTGGGTTGGCCTTTCATGCCGGGTTATCCACGAGTCACGGACTCTGTATTTTACGTGTGTTTTACATTTACCACTACGAAACTGCTAGATAACTGTCGACTATTCACGGCAAAGTGAGCAATTTTGAAAGCTCTCTTGTTTGGAATAATAGTCAATAAATATATTTTATTTTAGGCTTAGACGTTATATTCTGGGTGAAGTCGAATATACACACTGTGTTTATTACTAACATGGCAATATTTATTTAAAAGGTGGATAAAATATGAAAAAATGGCTGAAAGGATAAAGTAACTAGGGCCTCAAAAGTGCTCACTTTACCGTGAACCACCTATTACGTAAACTATTCCACTATTATTAACACTACCACCTGTTTTATGACAGCGGATTCTGGCAGCGCTCGCAAAGTACCCAACTACCTTGCCTGGTCTGAGTTATAGTGAGACGGGTGACTGTGCTGCCCTCTGCAGACTTGGAGTGACTTGTTTATCTTTCCATTGAATTCTAACACTGAAAAAAATTAGTCACTACTGAGTTTTATACCAATCTAGATTATATAATGCTCTTTTACATACTTCGAATTGTAGATTGGTCTTATTTTCTCGATACCAGCACTGTAGTACATTACATATAATCGCTAAGCATGGTCAGATTCATGATGGAAAGGTGTCTTAATGAAATACATGAGCGAAATTAAATTTCCTAATTTATTTGCAGTGCTACAAAAAAAAACCTCCATGGCTATATCTTCACCAATGTACTGCTATTGACTGCTCTGTTACAATATTACATTAATCTGCCCAAACTACCTAACTATTATATTACTGAATGTCTGAATATGTTAATCAGTTGAATAAGTAAATCAGTATTGCTATCAAAAACAGCGTAGTATACTTCTCTAAATCTGCGCAGTTGCACCAGTGTGTAAGTCTCCATGAAAAAGTAAGGAGCGTTGTTATACTTATAATATCATTTAGCGAAATGCAAAGAAGTTTTTTTATTCCTGTTCTGCCGATGAATTTTACCGTCGCAATTTGAAGAGTAATGATTGTAAGAATCGAATTTATATAATACTGTTCTCGTAATTTATTCACTATTCCATGATATTCATTGTTTTGATGTAGAATTATGGGAATGAATGTACTATATATTTTTCTCGGGGTAGCAAAATATAAAAATTGTTGGGTCAATTAGCATTAACTTTATACTAGCCAAAGGTATCGTAGGAAAGTTTTTAATGGTCATGTGCGACATTTCATGCATTTGCTGACATAAATTGACATGTTTTGTAACTATGTCAACGTTCACCAACTTTCAAGAAGTTATTTCGCATCAGCCCACTGTGCAGACGAAGTACTTATGTGCCAATAGAATACCCTATTTCGTGGCATCGCAGGCTAAGATAGAGTTCCAGGTGTTAGTTTACACCACCAGCGCAGTCGTTTCGCTATGTCGTTCACAATTCAATCATATACGCAATATACTGATTTTGGTTCATGTTTACACCAACTCCTGCCAAATATCTTTTTTTTTTTCAAGAATTTAGCGACCTTCATAGCACATAAAATCTAAGTGTATTTGGAAGGCAACAAATATATCTTAAATTACTCCTTTCTAAATACGATGTGTACAACCATCCAATCCGAGGTGAAAGACGAAGCACGATATACTGGGAGATGGCTTGACATGAGAGTACGAATTCGTAAGAAAAACTGAGTGCTATAGAATAATGATTTTATACTTGATACGTCTGTTGGCAGGGGGTATCAAGAAATAGGAAGTTACACGAAAAAGCCATCGTCAACGCCGTTCTGTTTTGGCGCCACAGGCCATTAAGAGTATTATGTCAACCGGCTACCCTACTCACTAAGAAAGTGGCCCTTTGCAGTCGTTAATTTAATGGAAAAAAGTTGAAACCTTAAAGCAAGTCGGTAACCGTAAAAATCAGATATTTCATAAAAAAAGTTAAGATAAGATTTTGATTTTTACGGAATGTTTATTTGGAAATGCGGAATGAAATATTACAATTTTGCTGTCATACAGACTAACTGGTTACAGGCTTGTAAAATCACACTGAGTATTATGACGTCAACTAGATAAAAAGTAATATAATAGAAAAATCTGTACGTCCTTGTTTAGCTGTGATTAATGAAGCCATACCAGCAGTGAGAAAGCCGTACTGTCTAATAACTTACATATGACCCAGGACGCAAAAGTAAAACTATATTATGCAACGTTTCGTTATTGGAGGATATTGGATGAT
Source organism: Clitarchus hookeri (assembly GCA_002778355.1). Lineage (NCBI taxonomy): Eukaryota > Metazoa > Arthropoda > Insecta > Phasmatodea > Phasmatidae > Clitarchus > Clitarchus hookeri. The sequence goes on from NQII01002949.1 coordinate 276,744, forward strand.
ATCTGAAGTGAACAGAGCGTACGGAAAGTGGCACGTATGAGCGTACACGCATATACACCTCCGAGAAAATATCGTAAAACTGCGTCCATAGCAAGTTGACAACCAAGTTACACAAATTACCGAATTCAAAGACATGTATATAGATATGTACAAATGAAAGCTGTCCTATTATCAGTTCGTAATTATGACATTATTTTGTATTTGTAATTAGAAGTTATAAATAGTACGTTATGCGCCAGGGAATGGGGGATGGGGACAAGGAGAAAAGTCAACCACCATCTTAGACGATGACACGAGGTGACCTCCTGCTCTGTCATTCCTCGCCGAAGGCGGCCACTTTCCCTTTTACCCTCGGAATTACCCTCTCTTCCCTCCAAAACTCCCAATATTTTCCGAATTTCGCTCAAAACCAGAAAAATTTCCCGCAGAAATCTTCCTTATCAAAATTCATATGAGTCTCACAGTCCGAAAATAGCATGACACTACAATGTGGCTAAGTGACTCCATTTTGAGGAATGAGGGATTGGGGGTTTAAGAGGTTACCCTAACATTCATGCTCTAGCATTCCAACTTTGGTTTTCTCATATTCCTTCTGATCTTTCACCTAGCATCCTGGCAGGGACGAGTCTCATCCTCTATCATTTCACCTACGCAACACGGAACGAAGCCTGCCCAGGCATGCTAGCATAGAGTCGCACCGCGCGCGCGAAGTACGTCCTAAGCCCACCTATAATCATAGTTGACTTTAATTTCCGAACCGTTTAAGATACAGCTACCAAATTCATAACTTAGATATCACCCCGATGGCAAAAAGGGCCGCAGGGTCAAGTATGCTCTAAGAGCATTTATAAGCATAGTTAGATGTAATTTCCGAGCCATTTAAGATAGAACCACCAAATTCATAACATAGGCATCGCCCTAGATGCTGAATAGGATGGCAGAGAGAATAAGACCTTAAGCAATCGTATAAACACAGTCTGTTGTAATTTCCGAACCGATTAAGATACAGCCACCAAATTCATAACATATACACACCACCCGCGACAACGAAAAGGACCGCAGGATCAAGTATGCCTTAAGCCCTCTTATAAACATAGTTGCTCAACGTTTCCCACCCACCGAATCTACGACCACCAAATACATATCACATTCATCACTTCCGACTGCAATCAAGGAGATAAGGGCAAGTAGTCCTTAAAGCCTGTTACAAGCATAGTTGGTCACTATTTCTAAACCTTTGAAGTTCGGGAACATGAAACAACCGTCGAGGCATGTATAGAAATTATAGGTATACATACAATATTATACATTGCAATATTACCCAGTCTAACGATGACTTGGACCGCTGACCCCTCACTGCCGACCCCTCACTGCTGACTCCTTAGTGCCAACCTCTTAGTCCTGACCCCTCAGTGCTGTCTTCATGCAATGCCGACGCCGAGCAATTCTGTTTATCAACCGGTCAGTTTTCTATAGTTGCAAATATATATATATATATATATAATCATCCAACCAGTCGAATAAGAATCTATTATGTCATTCTCTCTGTAGTGGGGTAGAGGGAAATCGGCATGCACCTATTTGCTAGACGAGTGATAACAAAATAACGGAAGACTTCTTTCTAGATTTAATAAATTGAAGTAACGTTACGTGGAAAGTAACTGCTGGGTGCTATTATTTTCCATGTACGGGAGGCATTAAAAAAAATAATGGACACATTTGGCTGAGAAATATAACATTAGATTTGGGCTATTATTGGATGATAAACTTTTCTTGAATAAGTTGATTTAAAATTGAAGGTTGTACTACACTCAGCTATGAGCCGTGTCGCAGTGATTCAGTTGTCACTTAAGCTGAGGTTGCTATAGCGCAGTGTTCGGGTGCAAATTATTTGTGTTCGAGTCTTTGGTACTGCTCTCACTTTTTTTCATAATAACCGAAACAGTTAAACGTAAGTAAAGCAAACACATCTTTAGTTACACTGATCGAATCTTACAGTTTGGTGCAACCAAATGAGAACAACAAATTAATTTCATTTCTACAGCAAAATATTTAATTGCCCCTATACAATTTGGTTGTGCCAAACAAACTTTTTTTTATTCAAAATTCTTTTTCTCAGTGTGGCTAGTGTCGTTGGGTAGTCATGGCTCAAATGCTGACGGGAGAAGGGGATTGATGCTAACGGGAGAAGATGATTGATGCTGACGAGAGAAGAGGATTGCAGTGGTGTTGTGTTTTAACCCGGTGCTTTGGCGAGGAAGTGTATGTAAAGGATGCTGATACCACAGCTGAGAGGGTCACCGATCATTTTCTTATAGGTGGAGGAGCCCAGCACGCAGGTGTCATCAGCATGCTGCACCAGATGTGTACCAAATGGGGCGGTGAGATTATGGATGTACATATATGATGGGCTGAGTATTGCTCCTTGGGGCACTCCAGCACAGACTGGACGTGTTGCAGAGAGGGTCCTCTCTACTCCCATCTGGAAGGAGCAGTTCTACAGAAACGAGTAAGAGAACCTTACCAGGTGGAGTGGGATGTCGGTGGCGACGAGTCTTGAAATGAGCAGTGCGTGGGGGAAGGAATGGAATGCACGGGCGATGTACAAGATTGCCATGGTCAATTGTTGGTGCCTGGAGAATCCTAAGATCATCAGGAGCTTCACACTGGTTTTGGATGGCATGGCATGCGGAATGTTTTGGGTGAAAGCCAAATTGTATCTTGAGCATTACAAATTACGACCAGCTATTCCAGTAGAACCACTCAGAACCTAGCTCTTTTTAAACAACGTAACAGCTATAACCCACAGAGAATGTAATCATCGTCAGGAAGCAAAGAACTCTAAAGCAATTATCATCTGACCATTGGGTTATTCTAGCTAAAACATTTATCACACATGGAACTAGGATGTGTCTAACGAGGACACACCATAATGCCTTTGAATGGTTCAAAGAAATCTTCTTCCTCCTGGTTCGAAAAGCTAGTGAAGACAACCGCCGTTAAAGTGATGACCGTCAAACCTGATAAAAAGTTTACCGCGAATTAAAACCGTTACCAGTCCAGAATGACACAGCATGTGTAACTGACTATCGTTGCCTTTATCGCTCATTGCGGCCTCTGTGATTGTGTGTCTTTCTACAATTCCTATTTTCGGACACAGGTATATTTGTGATGAAACTACAGTTTAGAAAGTTAATTGTAATCTGATGTATTTACTCACTTCTATTCACCCCTTTCTGTCGGCCCCCGTACTGCACTACCTATATTTCACTGCAGCTTAGAAGCAGAATATTTAATAATTACATAAAATTTAGAAAAATCTTTAAATTAATTATTTTCTAGTTAAGTATAGCATAATGCTTAAACACAACCGCAATATTTTCAGCTGCTACGAAATTCTGACAAATCATTACGGTAATATAGGCTAGTCACGGTAAAATGAGTACTTTTGAAAGTGCTCTCATTTGGAATAATGGTCAATAAATATATTTTATTGTAGTCTTAGGCGTTAACTTCCGAGAGCGGTGGAATATACACTGTGTTTATTACTTACATGGTAATATTTATTTTATAAGGTGGTTATGGGATAAAAATGGCTGAAATAATAAGGTAACTAGGGCATCAAAAGTGCTCACTTTACCGTGAACAACCTATAGTAGTATATATTTCCTTTATAAAGTAAACCAGAAGCTTAACGAAACTTGAAGAGAAGTGGAGAGGAGTACTGTCAGGAACTGGAACAGCATTCTCCTTGGAACGAAGATGGAAAACAACTGCTCTGCGAGGGTTTATGACTTCTAATTTCCGGGTAAACATCAATGTTTGCTAAGTATTAAAACTTAGTTGAACCTTTTAAGACGTCGCTTGAAAACATCTCAGTGGCTCATAAACATCGGGGACGCAAAGGAACACTTCAAAATAATTGTACAAACACATATCAGCTACAAAATTTCATTACAAAAATTTTAAAGACATAACTACACTAATGTTATAAGCAAATCTGTGTAAAAATTATAAAAAGCTAAGAATTACAAAATCGGTAGTTTTAACACCACGACAATATCCAAATTTCAGTTTTTTTAAAGAAAGATTATTATGATAGATTTACACCTTTTCAGGCCTGTGATGTCACGAAAGTTCAGAATGTAAAAAAACGCGTTAAATAAGAGAGAAAAATATATTAACAGGCGTCTAAATGCTGCATATTTACAATATTTATTTTTTATCTCATGTTAGTCTGTGTTTTATGAGACACCACCTCTGCGATGACGTACACCAATCATACTTTTTTTTAATTTGATAACTTGAATCTATTCTAAGAGTTATTCAGAGGACACAGTAATGTTTTTAACTGTTACCATAATAGCAGCAGGAGTACTGCACTGGACACTTGCGTCCTGATGTACTCTTACGAACTACATTTTTTTAGGCATAGTTCATAAACTTTTGTAGGATATACTCTTGCTATATGTATGCTAAAAATATTATTTCTGTAAGATGAAATTATTTTAGTTAATATATGGCCGTTTTTTTTTTTTTTTGCTCTTGAATGGAATTTGGAAAATTGCACTTTATCACGTAAATAAGTAAATGTGTATGTTTGCGTGTTTGTATTCGAGTGCGGGTTTGTTTGTTTGAATTAACTAAATACGATCAAGTGAATTTAGCTCTCACGAAGACCTTATCGTAATGCTTTTCTTCAATTTTGATTAATCTTACTATTTTCAATTTTGTTAAAACAATAACTTTTACTGCTGAAACGGACAGGCCACACGTTTTGCTTTGCTAGATTCGGTTGGTAAATTACTTGCACAATTGAAACAATAATTACCTTAGAGAAGAGTATGAAATTGTAACGGTGTCCTCTAACTTGAATCTTGTCCGGTAGATTTGTCATGAAGTATCAAAATCGTAGTTTTATTGGCTCATTATTCCATCTGTTTGCGCATTTTTAATATTCTAACAACCAAATATTTTTTTCTGTGAGAGGTTTTTCTGATCTTCAGACTGAAACGTTGTGAGATGATTCTTTGTGCAAAGTGAGAATAAAACCATGTGCAATGCAGGTTTCCCTTGTTATTAACATACAAAACTTCGGAACTCTCTTGAAATAAAATGTTTTTGTAATTTGTACGAATTAAAATACATAAATTAGCAAATGATTACCTTGTAATTCTTTCATTCAAATGGTTCTCGAGAAAACAGTAACGACGTTGAAATATGTTTATTCCCCTGTCAAATACTTAAGTTGTCAGTAAATGTTTTTTTTTCTTAATGATTACCGATAATATTTCACTTCGCCTTGATACAAACGGCACATCTCTGCTCAGTAGGTCATTGTTAATTATAGGAATTTGTTGTTTCTTCACATCTGGTAACGTATTAACTTTTAAACAGTCATTTGATAATCTTAGTTTTCAGGGACCCGTTCCTCCCTTCCTATTTATTACATGTCATAACTCTGTTATTACACGTATTTCATTGTGCATAAGTAATCATCTCACGTCTTCCTTATCTGGAATTTAAATAATTCAGTCTAAGGACAGTTGGCAGGAAACGGACAAGTGACCGGGATAATTTGTATACTTCCCTTCACAAAAGTGAGAGTGCGACAGTTTCCGAGTGCTCGAGTAAAGTCAAGACCGAAAGTAAGGATTGTATTCACCGCGGTATATCGTTCTGGTTCAGGCATGCACTGTAGCGCCGCTTGCTCTACCAACTCTGAGCTTGGGGAAGTGAGCTGACGAGAGCTACAGCGGTGGCTACCTCCTGCCTGGGCACGGCGGAGAGGTCGTACGGAGAAAACAATTGGGTTGTTTTCGTTTTTCTTGGCACTGGTGTGCGCGTGATCGAAGAGATATTATCACCTGGCTCATGCGCTAGGACTAGGCTCGTATGAAGAAATGTCGGCACTACACATTATTTAATTGTGTAATTATCTTAGGATTGAAGGGATTTGGGCGGCTATTAACGAGGTCTTGAGAGCTGAGCGTAAAACAAAGTGGAATGAAGCAAAACCAGAACGCAAGCACAGGGGAAACGGGAAATCCCCGAGAAAACTCGCCGACCAGCGGCCTCGTCTGACACGATTCCTACGTCTTAAAATCCGGGAGTAACCCCACCGGGAATCGAACTCCGGTTCGCCTTAGTTGGGGGGGGGGAGCGTTCTAGCCACTATACCACCAAGACCCCAGAATCTTACGAATCTTTATCAACTATGATCGAAAGAAAATATACTTAAGGGGTTCGAAAATAATAGTTCAATTGAAAGGTTTACAAATTCATTGCATGAACTACTTACTATTTTTTCACTTGACATAATTTCTGCTGAGCGTTCTTCTTTTCTCCACGTTTAATAACAAAAAGTTGATTCCTCTGGCTCATAGTGTGAGCACTTATTAAGAGAACTGACGCCCTTTAAGTGACAGTCCGTAAGATTTCCTGTAAGCCGATTATTAGTTATTTTAATTATAGAACATGTCGTTTCACAGAGGTACAAGCTTCCGGACATACTCATAATACATGCGTCAAGTCTAAATAGATTTGGAATTTTTCGTTCTAATTTATTTTATGCGGTCATATTCGGAGATGTACAAAACCTGCCTTTCAAGGTACGGTAACGTTACATTTCTGTAGATTCTGTTTGTTATTTGGCTGCCACATCAACTGACAATGGAGTTGCAAAATATCTAATAATTTGTAGAACTACTTAATGCTCCCGCCTACCAGGAACTATTTTCCGCGTCTGAGGCCGAGAGGCGCGGAGCGGTAAGGGCGACTGTGCCACTCGCATCAAGTGCGCCACCGCCACTAAACGCAAGACTTTGAACTGGCATGCAGTGTTCTTGTCGTCCTTCGTGTACCTATGGGACCTTCAGTGGTGTAATTTCAATTTTATTTGTTGAAAGTCTGTCGCAAGGTTCATGGCCCTTGAGTTCTTTTGTATGTATCTGACGCGTATACGGCACTTCGAAAAAATAAGTTGTTAGCTAAGTTGGAGTGCTCTGAAATTGTATTTCTAATATGCATGACGTCTTGAAAATACTCAAAAAGCCCTCGTTTGTTGAAGTGTGCGTTATTTTCGTACATAAACACACTGGACGCACGTTTAAACGTGCATTTTAAACACATTGCAACACAATTCAAGCTCCAGGTAAGCCGAAGCCTTAAGTTCCTAAACAGCTGTACAAATTGATATTTAAAAAATCTCCAAAGACAGATTATTTTGTTTTCACGGTTAGCACGTCTGAATTAAAGAAAATTTAGTTTACTCATGTAAGATAACGCTATTATGGAGATGCCGTATAAAAATGAGCTCTCGTTGTGAACATGCCAACAATAGTGAGCCGAATATCCTTCAGTTGTTGAATATTTTCTCTCTGCCACGACCGTCAGTGCACAAATACACCGTTCTCGTTCACAGGATATGCAAATTTTTCAGTTAAGTGTATTACTAAAATTCTCCTATTTCTGCCGTGGATTAAGCCGTTAGTTACATGGCATTTCCTTCATTTTCGGACAACCCTTTCCTTCCCTTATTCGAATCAACACCGTCGAACAACAAAAGGAAATAAACAACAGCAAGACCGGTTCAATTGCATACTTAAACGAAATGACGCAGCTGAAGTAAGTGACGGAAGGCTAGAGAATGTCATGTAGGGCGATGCTATCCTTGTATAAGTAAACGAGAAGTTGAAGTTTCAACACGGAGCTGCAGGTAAGAACGAAACTGAGCACTGCCTCTCCTATCGCCATGTTCGAGTGATAATGTTCTAGTAGAATACAAACAGAGTAGTGTACTGATATTTAGCTGCACGTTTACCAGTACACACGCCTGATGCCTGCTTGAAGGGTGCAATGGTCACTAGAAGGTATTTTACATACGTTCGACATAACGCGAAGCACGTAACAGAATACCATGTCGGAAGCTGGATCTCCTTAGTAATCAACTGGTGTAACGATTGTGGTATTATCTTGCTAATTCTTATTTAGCCTGTAGAGTATCCTACAACGTGTTGTGTTTCTCTTTTATTTTCGTATGCTGATATCCCGTTTGTTGTAAAAGCGCGACGGACTCCTTTAATTTAGTTTCTGCGTGGTTTGTTGTTTATCTAACAAACCTACGCAACTGCCTCGAGGTAGTGAGTCTGTGGCTATGTCTCTAGCAAGCAGGACGTTTCGAGCACCGATTAGATAAGCAGACAGAAGCGATTGCTTTCACGTGGGCGTGCCTCTTCGCTGATTGACTGCGCGAGGCTCTGGAATGGGCCTTGCGTTCGACTGGCTACTGCGTGCTGCGAGAGATCCGCTATTGGCTGGGCTGCCGGCTGGCGAGTGAGTTACCAGGCGCTGATTGACGTACGAGGTTCGGAAATTATGCTGGCCTGTGACGCCATTTCTGCTGCGGTGTACGTCTGGAATTCGCGGTAAAAGCGGCTATTTCACATCTGTGTATTCATAAGTACTCTGAGGTTCGAGAGACAGTTATAGGCGTCTTTTAAACGGGCAGATGTTTCCGCCGTTGACGCTGGCCGACGTTTCGGAATTTCAAAGAGCAGTGTAAGACGATGGATTCGACAATGTCAAGAACAGGGAAAGAGGGATGCATCGCGAGGAAACGGGGCGGTGGAGGGTGTTAACTCCAGCTGGGGACGATCTTCTGTGTATATGGATACCGTGCAGCTGAAGAGCTACACAATTTCCCGGCAGCTCGATAATTGTGCATCGGCGTCTGATTGCGGCAGGGCCAATAAATACCCCTTTGTACTGCAATGAATCAAAAGCATAATGGCGAGCACAGAGTTTATTTACTCGTATTTACCGAGAACATGGGTCTGGTATGGTCATATGAAATCTACCACGAGTGTGTGCTTTCCTCGTCCAACGATGGGCTGGCAGTAGTATTCAGATCTCAGCGGGCCTGACACAATGCGGATTACATAGCCGAGTGCTCGCGCTCCGATCGTGTTTGCATTGCGTATCGGGGATACACGAGTTCACGCGGGACATGTGTGTAGCACAACACAGAATCGAAAATAGAGATTCAGAATGCATGGAATTTGAATGGCCGGCAGTCTATGCACATCTATGAGAATGTAATTGTCCTTTCGGTGCGGGTGTTTTACACCGATGGTGTGTTTTCGCTTTCAGCAAGACTACTCTCACATTCACACGTCCCAAAAGGTGCAAAAATGGTTCGCAAGGCAAAACAAAAATAGTTTATAGGTTGACCAACTTCGGTGCCGAGTTGAAAACTATTTAGAGGGTTTGGTTGAAGATGGGACCTTTGCTTCTACGTGGGCTAGCAGTGAACGTCTGGGATGAAGTATAGCTAGTAGCAAACACTGCATTCTGGCCGCTTCTCTGCCGTGACGATTATTACAGGAGGGGAGAAATTAGGGCTACTGTCCCGGCTATTTAGGTATCCACAACAGCCCTTCACAGAGCCAACGTCACAAATAATTAATTACACAGAAAAAAAAAACACAATGGGTAATAACAATCAATGTAAATGAAGAAGAAAATTCTATCGCAGAAGACTTAAGCTAGGGATTTCACGTTTTGAAGCTCGTAAACTTTAACTAATATTTTTATTCTTACACTTATATACACTTGCAATTTTTATTAATTTTATGCGACACGCGTAATGTTAACTGCTCTGCCTACCAAGCGGGCAGCCGCGAATTTCAAATAGGAAAAAATGTTAAACGAAATTCCTTCTCATCGCGTAAATTTTAAAGATAACTTTTTCAAACAAAAAACGTTTTAACGCGATTTTCTCAGAGTATTGCTTTATATATAAATATATATACATATATGTATTTGAAAAAAAATTTTGTTATATGTAAATTTCGATATTATATTTCAGAAAAGAAATATATTAGACAAAACAATTGGCAAGATGTCTTAACGTAGTAACATTCCTTAAGAAATTTCACGTGGAACCCTTTATATTTGAAACAGTTATTTTTAAAATTGACGCAATGAGAAGAATTTCGTTTAACATGGATTCCCCATTTGAAACTTGCGGCTGCTGACTTGGTAGGAAGGGCTGTTAAAGATAAGTTATACCACGTTTAATCCTCTAATAACCATACAGTTTCAGTATGCATATATTAAGTTATGACTCAAGGAATATTTCAGCAACTACGAAAATAAAATATATAATAACTAACGAACCGGCCCGGCTTCGCCCGGGTACAATTGAGTTTTACAGTGATACACTAATAAATAAATTGGGAAAAAACAATTCTTTTATGTGAAAACAGAATTATAAATTTATACGATGTTGGCCTAGGTTTTTAACTAATTACGGCAACCCAAAATGAAGAAAATATTTTATAAACAGATAGCCAAGGAGTTTTGTATTGTTTTTGGAGTGTATCTGTGCAACTATCGCGTAGTTACCACATTTCCGCTTTCCAGCGTCGATGTATGAGAAATCAAAACGTGAGTTTCATCAAGTTGTTGCTTTAGAAATAAGTGTACCTAAGTACTACTTTTTGTGCTTGGCTGAGGGTTCTTAATCGATAATCAAAGTTAAACAACGTTCCCAGCGGCACACATTTGGATGGGTGACCGTTTAGTGGCATAACATCTGAGCGCTTCCTAGCTACGGAGGGCACGTTAAATATTCGGTCCTGGTTGTTACCGATTGATAGCAGTCGTTAAGTCATTTCAGAGGTCCTTGGGTGGCCTGATAAACTATGACACGAGAGGAAAAAAATATTTCAGTCACGTTCCCAGCCGTTGCAGAATTACGTTTTGTTGTTATTTCACAGGACCCGTACAATTTACCGGGATAAAATGTACCCTATGTCCTATTCCAGAACCTAAAGTACCTACATACCAAATTTAATCTAAATCCGAATTGCAGGGACTCGAATATTGTTCGCCGTTGGAAAAAAAAAAGTGAGTGGATTTGACACTACACCACCACGGCACCGGAAGACTCACTTAATATTTCAGTATTGCGCAGGTGCAAATGTACTGACCAGTAATTTGTTATTTGTGCACAGTAATGCTACATTTGACATGGGCAGTCAAGCACGGTCTACACTATGCACTTGACTGACACGTGCCACTACCGTCAGAATAACTTGAGACATATGCTTCACACGATATAATATTTTTGTAGTTTATCTCTGCATACGAAATGAAGTGCCCTCACTCACTGACTGACTCACAGCTCATAAACCTTACTGCTGGACCTAGAAGTATAAAATCTCAAATGATGCTCCCTTTTAGGGCGTAGATACCCACTAAGATGAAATTAATTAAAGTTAGACCATCAAGGGGATGAAACATTTCCGGAAATTTGACATAGGGAAGTGAAAAAGGGAAAAATATGTTTTCACGGAATCCTCAATATCACTTAAATCTGTAGAGATACCAGCGTGCATCTTGCTTCGAAATGTGTTTTCACGGGATATAAAGAATTTATGAGCATCAATATAAATTCAGTATTCCAGATAAAACATTTAAATTTCCTGTCGTGAAAAGGGGAGTCGGGGGGCGAAGCAACGAACAAAAGCTCTGTTTAATTTATGCCTGCCACACACTAATTCAATTGTGGCCAGGGCTGTGGGGAACCACGCACAAATTCCTAGAGGGAAAAGCTAAGGGAGGAAACTTTCTTTACTTTAATTAAGCCAACCACAAAAATTTTTAACCCAGCGGGTGAAGTTGTGGGTACGGAACGTCGTATTATATTAGTGGAGACCGTACTTTCGAACTATGAAAGTGCCTATAGCATGCATCAGAAGTTTAACGTCAGTTGTTTTACACACCAGTTTGATCGGTTTTGTGTCACTAAGTGTACACCTCTCCGTACCGTGATGGGGCGAATACCTTATCATATTACACTGAAGAGCCAAACAATCTGGTACACCTGCCTAATATCGTGTAGGGCCCCCGCGAGCACGCAGAAGTGCTGCAAGACGACGTGGCATGGACTCGACTAATGCCTGAAGGTATGCAGGAGGCAATTCACACCATGAATCCTGCAGGGCAGTCCTGAAATTCATAGGAGTGCGAGACTGTGGAGATCTTTTCTCAACAGCACGTTGCAAGGCATCCCAGATATGCTCAATAATGTCTATGTCTGGTGATTTAGGTGGCCAATGGAAATGTCTAAAGTCAGAAGAATGTTCCTGAAGCCACTCGGTAGCAACTCTCGACGTTTGGGGTGTCGCATTGTCCTGCTGGAATTGTCCACATCCGTCGGAATACACAATGGACATGAATGGGTGCAGGTGATCGGACAGGATGCTTACGTATCTGTCACCTGTCAGAGTCGTATCTAGACGTATCAGGGGTCTCATTTTACGCCAGCTGCACACGCCCATACCATGACAGAGCCTCCACCAGCTTGACCAGTCCCCTGTTGACATGTAGGGTCCGTGGATTCATGAGAATGTCTGCATACCCGTACACGTCCATCCGCCCGATACAATTGGAAACGAGACTCGTCAGACGAGGCAACGTGTTTCCAGTTATCAACAGTCCAATGGCGGTGTTGGCGGGTCCGGGCGAGGCGTAAAGCTTTGTGTTGTGCAGTCAACAACGGTACACGAGTCGGCCTTCGGCTCCGAAAGCCCATATCAATGGTGGTCTGTTGAATAGTTCGCACGCTGGCACTTGTTGATGCCCCAGCATTAAACTCTGCGCCAATTTGAGAAAGGGTTGCACGTCTGTAACATTTAATGATTCTCGTCAGTCGTCGTTTGTCCCGTTCGTTTACGATCTTTTTCCGGTCCCAGCGATGTCGAAGATTTGATGTTTTACTGGATTCCCGATATTCACGGTACACTAGTAAAATGGTCGTACGCGAAAATCCAAATTGTATCGCTACCTCGGAGATGCTATGTCCCATCTCTCGTGCGCCGACTATAACACCACGTTCAAACTCACTTACGCATCGCGTTACTCTGATTGGTTCCATACCTCTGTTATTAGCTTACGCACGCCTCTACCGGTTTTTTTGGCTCTCCAGTGAATAAACAGAAGTCACCTTAAAGCTGCCTTCCTTTTGTATGTAGCTTGCTTGTTAACAGGGATTTATACAGAACCAGTTAAAAGGCAATAGATATTTCCTTTCTTATCGATTAAGTCACCTAACTTTTCTACCGCTTGATTTTACCTGCCCATGTTTATTGACTGATAAAAAGCCGCTAAAAAGAATCATAAGAACTATACTGTAGTTTTGTGTAGGTCTGATTAAAATAAGGTCGAGTTGGAGGCATGACAATGATAGAAATGTGTGTTTACGATATTCAACAAATAATACAAATTTTTTTTTCTTATATGTTAGTTGATATAATTTTTTTATATTCTAAAATATAAACACAATTCTTTTGTCAGTTTTTACGCACAGAACTTGTGGGCTTGACCTGCATCAAATAATTCTCTCTGAACGTTTCGGTAATCGTTGCAGCTGCCATTTTAGACTGCCTCAACATGAGAGAGAATTATTTGACGCGACTCAAATCCAGAAGTTTTATGTCTAACAACAATAGCGATGGAAGCTTGGGATCTACTTTTGCCCGTTTGTTTAAAGATAATTAAATACATAAATTAAGCGAAGTTACATGTTAAATTTCCTTGATTTCAAAGAAGCAATCTCATCACTGTCTCCTGAACCACTTTTTGACAAGTTCTATGGGAAGCACCCTTGTGCTAACGCATTGTTTTAAGCAGAGAGTATAATTTTTTATGACATGTCAACTGTAAAACACGTCCTTGCAGCTGAAACTATATTAGAAGAAATCTTTATTGCAAATAAGACTATTAATAATCATTAGAAAGATTATGTGTCGGTCCGAATGGTAAAGTTGTGAGGTGCGGGACTCCTTTTAATGTGGTATTCTGATGCTTTCTGTCGACCCTGAGTCATGAAATTATCAAATGATACCTTAAGGGTAAGCACTATAGTATATTGAAAACTGTGCATTCACTGAACGCCATGTAATTTCGGTCGATCAGCGTTTGGTGCTCTGTTGTGGGGTGTAGTACACAACTTCTTTGATATATAATAGTGAATCAGTTCCTTTGTGAAATTATAATCTCACTATGGTTTGCCTAGAATATGCAAGACATTTTTGAAACTATACGTTTGACGGAAGTGACTGAATGCCTTTGAAAACTTCTTCGGGCTTCTTCTCCAGCTGCAGCTGAAGTACCAGACTCTCAGAGCGAACGGAGAGGCCACACACGCGTAGACGAAATTCAGTGATAAAAGTAGCCCGTAAAACGCAGGACGCAAAGGCGAATTCAGCATTATATTGAAGAAGAGGAAGTGACCTTATGTCGGAGAAGAATTCTGGAGCACCGCTCGTCAGCAGTTCGCTGTGGAGAGGAACGAGCTGTATAGCGCCTCTTCTTGGCCGCGCCTCGTGATATTGCCCTCGCACGGCCGCTGACAGGCGGCTTTATTGCCAGCCCGCCTCGCTGCCGACCTCTTCTACCAGTAGGAAAAAAATGGGGTAGAGTACGTGCCCAAGGTGCGCAGTTGTTACTCCGTGTCCAACATTGGACTGCTTTTTTGTCAACACGACTATCATAAACGAGGTGGATAGGACTTGAGATTACAGCACTGTTCATGCAAACGAGTGCTTTGAGATGTTTGTATATTTACTCGTGTATCGCAAGCATGTTATACTTATAACATAATTCCACTAAAAATGGGTTAGAGAAACATATATCACACACGTCATACATGTTGTTTATTTAAAAAAAGTGTGAGGAAACGGCGAATACCTTATAGACGGACTATCGTCTTATAATATATAGGAATACCTTTTTTTTTATTTATGAAATTTAACTTTTACTTATATTTTATCTATAAACTAAAATATTTTACATTTATAATTAATATAAATAAAAACAATGGAGAAAATAGGCGTGCTTGTATGCTGGCATGTTGATTCTGTGTAATTGTTCCTGTATTTATATTTTGATTTCATTGCTGTATTTATTCATGTTATTGTAATAAAACATTCATCAATCAATAAAACAAAATATGTGTTGGTAATACCTAGTAAGAAATAGTTCTTATGCAAAAAAAACCATTGCACTTGGTGCGCACGAATACGGTGCGCTGTCCTTTTGCAGACTTGGTTAAGCTGTGTTTGCACGAGGTTGAGGACTTTACTGGAAGTAGAACTTCAGCAGTGCTCCAGGAAAGTTGGAAGCAACCGCGAATGGACTCTACCGCATGTTCCGTGTATGCTTCTACCACGGCGCAGCTCTCATCTCGGCACTGTGCCAGATCCGCTTCTGGACGAAGTTTCCATACTTGAAATGAACAGGACTCACAGTTTGTCTAGGCCTCTTATACAATAAACTAATTTTCGCCGGCGGATTAGCCAGATGCTGCAGTGTGTTATACTTCCTACGTTTTAATTAGGGAGTACGGAAGTTTTATGGCAATTAAACTGGAATAATATAAAGGACTGGCCAGGGCTTTAATTTAATTACATCCTTAATAAACACCTCACAAAAAGTTTAAAATATACATGCAGACTGCAAACTAAGTATGGCATATACATAAAAGAAAGCATAGCGATTAGAAGTTAGCGACGGTACCGATACAAAACGTAACATTCCAAGTGTTTCTAACAATCAAACAACTTTCCAGTATCACAGACAAATAAGCACGAAAGAACAAAAAACTTAACTTAATGGTGTCTTTGACTAGGAAGGGTTTCTTTCTTCCCATTGTAGCTTAGTACCGTGTATGGCCTCCATGTGCTCCGTACAGGTCTCTAACACGTCGTGGCATGTTTGTAATCAATGTGCTGATGTCATCTTCCGGATGAAGTTCCCATTCCATCCTAGCAGCTCGTATGAGATCTGGAGGTGTTTCTGGAGGTTGTGGACGATTATAAACTGCTGTTTCAGTTTTTACCATGCATCCTCGATGCGTTAGTGCGCTCTCTGCTGATCACAACAGAACTACATAACCCCTACCACCCAAAATGCCATATATCACAATATTCCAAACTTTTTGTGAGTTGGTTTGTTTACATAATAACCTGTTGGCGAGGGAGAATCAAGACGTGTTGAGCCACTCAACTACAATACGACGACTAACCTAAATGCATCGCTACCGTAGGCTGAATGTTAGGACGGGAGACGACAAGCGGCACGGCAAGTTGACGCTGCATCTTGACGTTGCTGTTCTTGTCGTGGGTCCACAAGCAGAACACTGCTGCAGAGGCTACACGTTACCCGGTGCCGGTGACACCACCAGACAGCCGTTACTTAGGCATTATCTGTAATAGAACTGTTCACACTATCCTGTGATACAGCCGGACGCAGCCCACACAGTGGTTGCAATTCAGTCGTGGTTTGGAAACAGCGCGAGAAGCACGTGTAAGTTGGAAGTTGACACAGAAATATTGATAACACTAGTAAAGTCTATTCCCCGTTTCTTCACACTTTTTGAATCAAAACTTTGAAAATCCCCCATGTATGACGCGTTCGGTGGTTTCCTATATATANTATATATATATCGTGTATCACAAGCATTTTATACTACTTATGTTAACATAAAAATACCATATTTTTGGTTAAATTAAACCGTTTACTTATATTTTATTTATAAATTATGATATTCCACTTATAATTTATACTAATAAAAAGTCAGAATATATGCATGTTGGCAATGCCTAGTAATAACTAGTTCTTACACAAAATATTATTACACCGAGTGTGTACGAATGCGGTGCGTTGTCACTTTAGTGTAATTTTCTAGACTCGTTTACGCTTTGTTTGCCCGAGGTGGAGGAATATCCCTAAAGTAGAACGTCATCAGGGTTTCAGAAAAGTTGGAAGTAATCAGGAACGGACTATAGAGGAGAGGCCAATAATATGGGAAAATACATTAAGTATTCTACAGTAAGCCCGTCAACGTCGAGCTCTACGTCGGCGATGAAGTAAATACAGCAATACTTGTAAAGGAACCATCTTCACTGAAGGTTTCTTGCACTTCTGGAAACCAAGCGCTCGGTTGAATCGCCGGGCAGGAGGTTTAAGTGGATGGTGGGTAAACAACCGCACTTTTAATTCGGGCTAACGGTTGATCCGACGAAAAACCGTATAGTGTGAAAGAGGCCTTAGTGGTTGATCACCAATTTTCCCACTGATGTCCCTGGGTCGATTCCAATTCAAGGGCTCTGGCGGGGACTCTAATGTGGGTAGTGTGGCGTGTGGGGTTTTCTCGGGGTCCTCGCTTTCCCTCCATCGCATTCACTCCGTCGCTATTCCACCCACGTCTCATCTCTTACCGTATCTGTTCTTTGGGTTGGTTGGAAGGACTTAGGGTAAGGAACCCATACTGACCTTTCCTGATGTTACGAACAACGTGCTGATATATGTAGGTACATTTAAATGGCAACTATGCCAATATCGACACAATGTATCACTAAATCATTAGCAACCTAGTGACGCTGCAGTATATATTGATACTGAAGGTGATCTCTGTGATCGAAATTTTAGAAGGCGTGATTAAGAAATTACGGGTTGGAATACGTTAAAATTTAAAAAAGTTGTCGAAAATAGTTGAACGATACACAACTGAATGAATTTTCTTACAGCGTTTCTTTAACAAGGGTTGAAACCCAAAAAATTATTCAGTACCAAAAAATAGCGCGATATAAATGCTTTACGTGATATTGATATTGTTTTTTTGCACTTCAGTTAAGTAGTTGTGGCAGGAGAGAGGAGTGTCGTGACTAGAAATAACACCGAGGAGAAAATAGCAGTGTCGTGCAGCTCTGTGAAAAATTTAACCAAATAAATTCATGTTTATCGTTGTGGTCCGAGTATCTGCATCACAAAACACGCGCGCGCACGCACGCACACTACACGAACACAAATTCTGCATGCAAAAAACTTGGCTTTACCTCGTAAAAATTGAAAAAATGTGGCTTTCGAGGCTTTACCTCGAAAAAATTATAGTGGTAAATTGAAATAATTTCAGTTAATCTGTACCCCGTATTTTATAACCTGCCATGAAACCGTGACAATACTTTGTCTGGCATTACATAAGAATGTATACCAACCTCAATTTACTTGCATTATGGATTTTAACCACGCCACTTACAATTTCTTCATTTTATCTACGTCCTTTGTTTAAATAATTATTACACAACGTTTTGTTGTTCTAACTCGAGTACTTTTCAGGGTTGCTACAGCCCTCAATATTTAAGTTCGAACTTGGTTGTCATGTATTCGTTTTCCTATTGTCTGGTGAGGAGAAACTTTTCCATATTTTTACGCACTTTCAGAAACACTTTGTAAAACCAGCTAGCAAACTCCTCATTATTTTGCAAGATACCCGAGAATAAAATATAAATACAATTGCAATAAGCTCTAAATTGCTAGAATTGTCTGTGCCATAACACTGACAAAAATGGCTTTGTCGTCGATATCTCATTGTGAGCAATATATTGAATTAATCGCATCGTAGCTATGTATCGAAATATTGCATAGCGAGTGATAAGTCGAAATAGCGTATCATAAACGATATGTCGAGATATATTGCTGCAAGCGATATATGTAGGTTCTTCTCAGTGCTAGTGGCTGTTACTGGATTGCTGGATGTGCCAGGTGTATTTGCGGTGACGTTCTGGACGTTATGATGGAAGTTTGCAGCTAGTGGCTCCGAGCATTCAAATATAGTTTAAATACTCTTAGTTTAGCTATTCAGCGACGATATATATGAGCTGGATTATTTAATAAGATTTAAAACGTAATACATACTACACATTCTGCGGTCAATGGAAAAAGAGTTGTCCTTAGAAGTGTAGAGATTTGGGCGGCTCTTAAAATTGAGGTCTTGAGAGCCGATGAGGGTGAAGTAAGCTGAGTATGGAGCAGTGCCGGAATGCAAGGGCAGGGGAAATGGGAGATCTCAGAGAAAACACGCTGACAACCAGCGGCATCGTCAGGCACGATTAAAATATGTGAAGTTCCGGGAGCGACCGCGCCGGGAATCGCGCCCGTTACACCTAGGTGGGAGGCGAGTGGTTTAACTACACCACTGTGGTCTCTTGTCGTTAGGCTTCTTTTAATAAGGGAAATATAAACTGTATGAACGTGATTTGCGACTTTTTTCAACCGTTATATTTTTATTCTCGACTGCTAAGATTTTGTTTTGAAAACAGTTTGCAAAGAATTAGTTGTTTCTAAATGCACATTTTATAACAGTTGTACAGCATTATTTTCTGTGCATGCCTACACCAATTTAGGGGATTTTATTTATAGTTTAAACATAGCATTAATTCATAATGCCTCCTTTTTATGCCAGCATGTTAATCCAACGACATCTCAGATTCTTTCAGCGACGAGATACAAGGGCTGGGAGAACGGAAATTCCCTGAGAAAATTCTTCATTGAATGATGTCAGCCAAGTTTCACACGTGTGAAAATCTGTATGACACTACAATGAACTGAAACCGAACAGACGACAAATGTGGCTTCTTTATACTTTTGAGCTTTCGTGCTAATTCTAACATTGAAAAATTCAGTACATTAAGGTGGCGGCATGGTTGAAGGAATTTTGTACGTCTGAGGCCTAAAAGCTTGGGAGCGTTAGGGGCGCCCGATACATGCGCATCACTCTCTCATTGCCTTAACGCGCAAAGCACTAAACTGGCGTGCAGTCTTGCCGTCGATAAAGCGCCTCTATGAGAATTTCAGCGGAGACCCTACCATTTAATGACTAAAAAAATAAAAATAAATGTTTGATGCACGTCCATATTCCTTTTTTAAAGTTTCGTACCGGAATGTTTATACCTAAAAATAATCGTGAAAAAACCCGTTTGAGACATTTCCCCAATTACAAAAACATGCTTTCGAGAGAAATGGAGTAATTGAAAATCGTATACAGACGCGTAACGTTTACTCAGACACGTGGGAAAGTTTTTTAATAAAACTTTTTCTGCTGGAGCTCTGCCCACCGTTCGGCGGCCTACCCAGGCGGCCACATTAAACCCCAATCTGTACAAAGAGTGTAATTAAAATAGCCACCTTTGCTAATAGGGAGCAGAGACAACTGTTGTCCGTTCTTTTAAGAAGAACCCTGAATAATGATATATTATTTTTAATATATCATAGTCGCCTAGCAATCAGCAGTAAAATCCGTAACGAGAGTTGCCTTAAAGCTTGATAAACCGACGTAAAATAATTTAAGCGAAATTCAACACGAAATTAATTAATTATCTGGTGTTTTAATTAGCGGGCATCATATTGCAATGAGAATTCATCAACACAAACAAATTTCTGATAACCACTTTTAGTTCAGCCGACAAGGGTTTATTAATACTGCAATTTTGATTTATCACACACAAATTTCATCAGCAAATGCCGTTTCAACTGAAAGGTGAATTTACACTGGTTGTTAATGTTCGTCCATAAACAAAACATGTAGCTTCAAAATTGGCGAGGTTTCCGTTAAACTCACATCAGTATTTTGAGTAAAAAATGTATTTGTAATTATATGGTTATTGATACAGTTTATATATTTCCCCCGGATATGTAGTGCTTTTGTCAGACTATCGCTGACTCTCACTTAGGTAATATACGCACACCTTGTAAAAGCCCATAAAATACTTGGGGATAGTCAGATGGACATGGATAAGAAAAATAATCATGCTTTGACACGCGATAACATGTGTGAACTCCCCGTGACATAAGAGCTTCCGTCCGTGTTGAAACTTGTCATAGTATTCCCCTGACCAACAAACTCGATAAATAGCGGTCGTGTTACTCTTATATTTCCCTGTGCACTATTTTTAAGCGAGTTGAACTGGATGTATAATTATACAGAATTTTTTTTCATATTTATGAGCAAACTGAATAGTGAATAATTCTTAAAGTTAAATCATAACTGGTGTAGGCTGTTCACGGTAAAGTAAGCGCGTTTGAAATCAACCTTCGAAGAAAAAATCACTGCCTGTTATCTGCATTCTGTACTTCCGTATACACTGTTATGTAGGACTCCAGTTAAGTTGGCAGCGTATTAAGGTACATAGTTCCAAGTCTTGCGTTACATTGCTAGAGTAATGATTCAATTTATGGGAAATCAAGTTTTTTTCTGTCCAATTCCTTGTACGTTACCTTAAGATCCTCTTTAGTGTCTGCACATAAAGGAGAATAAAATAATTTTTATTTTGCTACGTACTACTGAAAAAGTTTTAACAGTTTTTTTAAGAAAGGAGCTGTGTTACATAAAAATTCCTCTCATAATTGCTGGACCAAAAACTGCCTGCGATTTGTTTTCCTTTGAAGAATATTTGGATTGTTTGGTAGCAACACCCACGGCTTAGGCCAGTTGGCTTATCGGGAAGGGTAAGTGTAATTAGAACTAAAACGAACGTAAAATTATATCCAAACACGGTACACGTTATCATGCACTACCAAGGATTTCAACCCAGAATCTCATATTTCGCAAGCTGACGTCCCAATCAACTGGCAATCGAGGTGAGTTTCTTTGTTGATATTGCATCTTACATCAATAAACACACAAATTGCCAAGATACCAAAGAAAAGCCTTACGCTTAAGTACAACTAACTTAGTGCGTGAATTAGCGCTTACCTAGATATCCGTGCACTTTGAGGGAAGAGCAAAGTCCGTTGAATTCACGACTCTTCCCACTTTAGCAAAAACTCCAGGGTGAACAATTTTTCATTAACACAAGTTGAGGCACCAAAGAACTATTCATTACTTTAAATGGCTCTGTGGTGTATTAAAAATACATGTATAAAATTAATGAAGATTTCCTTGCTAAGCACTTACACCTTGTTTTTAATTTAGAAATACCTAATTGTTATTTTGTAAGGTACTTTTCAGGTTAATAATGTTAATTTTTTTTAGTCAAATGTAAAATGAAATAAATTATAAAGTAAAAATGCGAATTGAAATTAAAATATTGGTATTTTTACATGTTAAAAGTCACAGGCTTTTTTTTTTTTTTTTTTTTTTTTTTTTTCAGTGGAGGCAAAGCTATTAAAACTACTTTGTTGGGATCAGGCGCTTTATCGGATTTAGTTTCTGTAGTTTCTTTCTTGTAAGTCATGGCTGCGGGACAAAAGAGCTCGTTAATCACGAGTTGAGAAGAGTTTAAATAATCCTGCAGATTAACTGCGCAAAGGCGCTACAAGATTGGCCAGCCATCAAGGCTAAAGTAACGGTAATGGTAACGGTAATGAAGATGCACGCAGTTTTCAAGTTTCCACCGTTTTATTCTTCTTACTTCTCACATCTTACTGAGCTGAGACAGAAGACGTGACCACTAGCCCGTAGCCGATGTTTCGTTCCAAAACTCAAGAACAAAAGATGACCTTCAAGAGTCTCCGAGGAAATTTAGAGCTGCATTACACTTCAATTGCGAAAACTTCGAATTAATTTACCTTTTATTTGGTGAAGTAACTGTCACAAAATATCCAGCAATCCTTGTATTGCTAGATATCATGATATGGCGTATCCATGTACTGAACTGCTAAAAAAATTAAATTTTCTTTGAAAATGTTAACGATTTTGACAGGTGACGTAGCTGCAATCATTCTATTTTGCATAATTTCAGAAGGAAAAAAAAAAAACCTTTTAAATGGGGAGGAGAATTTAACAGTGCGTATTTGTAATTTTGCAATTAATAAAGTATTGCAATATTTCCAATAATAAAATAAAAGTTTTAAAACTGTTATTTTAATTGAAAATAACGGTACTAGTCATAGTCAGCTGCTTTTCGCGGAAGGTTTATTGTTTAGTTACATTTGAAAACACCTCAGCTCAGGTCCACTTTCGTGTTTGGACGAGTTCAATTCTTTGGCGTCTAATATTAGGGGTATTCCCGCGAATCACAGACTTTCGGTATCGGAGTGCTATAATCCCGTTTGGACCGTTAAAGTAAGAAAATAGCTTCTAGGAAACAACACACAGCTGAAAAAAAAAGAAAGCTGCATGTGTGCATGTAATACAATGATAGTCAGGGCTGTGTGAAAATATTTTCGCTAAAATCAAATCTCTATCGTGTTAAAAAAATTTCCTTCATTGTACGTAAAAATGTTGGGAAAATGTTTTAGAATCCTGTGTAAAGCTATGGACACGTTGCTTTTCTCAAAAACAGACATTCCATGAATTTCATAGAACTTTCCATGAGTTCACGGAATTTTTGGATATGCATGTGTTATGCTGTGTATAAAAAACAAATAAGTTAAAATGTTTTATACCGGGGCGATATTTAAACCCGAATCAAAAGTTCCCGTTACTATGACTCTTACTGTTCTTCTAAGACTTTCTTATTAAACCAGTGTGTATAATTCGATGTTTCCAGAAGTGACACATAAGTAACTTTTAAAGTTTCTAGATGTTTGAGTGTTGTAAGTGTTGCTAACTGTTACAGGTGCCTGATGGTGCTTTTTATGTTTGAAGGAATAGGTCTAAGTGGCGTGGATATCGTAACTGCCGCAGGAACGATGATTTTCTGATTACAGTGGCGAAGAAAGATTCGTGTATACTTGGCATTGTTCGTTCCCGAAAACCGAAGCTATAGAAAATACGGTGACTTTCCATATTTTGTATTACGGAGCTGAGTCCCCTTTTCGGCCATTACGAATCGTGTTTTCGTAAATTTACTGCACATTTCCTTATTTTTTTTGTAAATGTACAGAAATTTAAAACGGTTTAGTGACACTATTTTTTTGCAATCAAATGGAGTCTAGTGCAGAGATTTGGGTGGCTCTTAACATCGAGATCTTGAGAGCCGACAAGAGTTAAATTACGCACGGAGCAGCGCCGGAATGCGCAAGAGCGGGAGAAACCGGAGATCCCCGAGGAAACCCGCTGACCATCGGCATCGTCCAGCACGATTCCCACATGCGAAAATCCGGGAGCGACTCCGCTGGGAATCGATCCCGGTTCGTCTTGGTGGGAGGCGAGTGGTCCACTACACCACCGCGGCACCCGCAATCAAACGCAAAGAGTTTTAACGATAGCAAAGTTTTGGCTTCTATCTCTTGTAATTCGTCTGCTGTGTTGTATATGATTGATTCACAACTGCACGCCAACATGTCAGCAATACCATATTTTTTTCGAACCACGCATCTGCAAACATGCACACGTAAACACGAAGCAGGGGTAACTGTTGTTCTTAACATTTGCGGAATATTTATTTCGTCGAGCTACAGGAAAGTCACAAAAGAATCAAATGCGGAAACACAAAAAACAAATGGCTCCGTAATAATATATTTATAACGACTCGCAAGAGCACACAATAAGAGGTAAATTTCACTGGAGTGATGGTCAGTGCAACAAATATGCGTCGGTGCATTTCGGGTGGCATCATGCAAATATTAAAGAGGGGAATAGAGGTGTATATTAATGTTACGAGCGTATTGTGTTTTCAATTGATGTGATCTGAACAAGGAAACCCTGAATAACTTTTAGTCATTCAAACATTCAACTCCGATTTTATATGGATAACCTACTGGATATGCTGCAAGTGATATAGGTTACTGGAAATGTGAGATCACCCCGAGNCTCCGATTTTATATGGATAACCTACTGGATATGCTGCAAGTGATATAGGTTACTGGAAATGTGAGATCACCCCGAACTGTGGTTTTGGAGGAAGGTGATTCACACTGTTCTCTAAAGGTCCAATTTCCTACTGAAGTAAACACAGGGCGATTGGAGTTCAAAAAACAATCTAGTTTTATTATTCCTTGACAAGTTATAATTCACTCACGAGCTCTAGAGACAACTCCTTCCCGTTTATAAAAAAGGGGGGGGTGTAGGGGGGTAGTACTCTTCACACACGCTGGATGACTGTACTTATCTGTCCTGCTGTGCT
>NQII01002950.1:0-14390 GCA_002778355.1 Clitarchus hookeri
CCCAAGGGGCTGGGGGCTATCAGTCTCGCATGCAATTGGAATATTTTGGGCTCTCTGTGTGTGTGAGTGGGTGTGTGTTTGTGGGTGCATGTATGAGCAAATGGAGAATTACAGTTTTTTTCCCCCTTATTTCTTAATTTCACAGAATCACAATGTATCTTTGGTTTCGCCAGAATTAATAAAAAATGTCACGTTTAATTTTTTTATACGAAAAAAACAAAGGTGGAGTTCAAGACAGAATTTATTTACAAAAAAAAATTTGTACATATAAATAATTTTTTACATTTGAAAGGGATTAATATAACTCTTAAACTTCATGGTTTCCGTAATGCACTGGCTGCAATTTGTTCTAATTTTTTCGCACTTGTGAAGGCTTTCCTTATATGTCTCAACGAGGTTGAAGGGTGAGAATGAGAGCTGTATGTGAGTGTCTTTGTTGAATTCGTATTATGGTATAAATCTGTATGGTGGACTAGCATATCAGGAATAAAACTATGCTTTAGTTCGCGTAATTGATAAATATTGAATACAATTGACATCTGCTAGCGTAGAGAGCACACACATTTACATACACTATTCGCATGCCACTTTACATTCTGTTAAATTCACGTAGCAGTGTGTTTGTGACTGGCGGTGATGGAAGTAGATAAAGGGTGGGGTGTTTTACAGCGGATAAGATATATCTCTTAATGGAGCGAGCGCACGCGAATGTATGAAAATACTGAAATTTTGTTTGCCGAAGGGAATAGTTTTTTTGTGATTTTGTACTTGTGGTGTGTGTGCCTTTACGCTAGCGTTTCCTCTCGGTATATAATTTTTCCCCTGCAAAACTTACTATACGTCCATTATTTATGCGTATAAAAAGTTGTATATGCTAAAAATAGGTGCTAGAAAATCACCGCACGTGGAGTAACAATATGGGTATTTTATCCACGCTGCCTAAATTTCCTAATGTACTGATTTTAAACTTGGAAGGAAGTGTTATTTATGATGAGCGCCTATGTCTATATGAGGGGAAATGCACGGGCTACTTCCCTGTGCATATCGCCTACCGCGGGGACAGCAAAGTTGTTTTAACCCTGTTTTTGGATTTTTCGAGTAATGATTACATTATAGAAAGCTTCATAACGCATCCGTACACGGAACATGATTTTTCCAACATGAATTATAAACAAATGTTTTGCTGAGGGGGGCAAGCTAGTGGTTTAGAAGGGAAGGGGCACTAGGTGATTGATTTTTCGTTAATATTTATTCCGAAACACGTTGTTTATATTCTTCTTTCTCGTGACATATATTTACAGTATGAGATTTAACAATATATTCAATATCTTGCCTTTCGATTCGAATACCTTCCTTTCGTTGAATGGGGTTGGGTTTTGCATTGCTGCGTTTGAGCCATTCATTAAATTTTATTGATGGCGCGTTTATGTGGAGAGCCAACAGCGATGTTTTGTTCCATTCTAGCTAAAAAATAAGCAAACATCCTACAAATACCCGCTCTCGTTGTGAAGGCATAGTTATTTAGACTGTGTTGGAATGCAGTTTGGACCTCCACGAAACATTGTCATTTACCAACCTAGACCCTGCCACGATTCTTGGGCGTGATGGTAGCAGGCACGATGGATTACACTCGTACGCTGCCGTGAAGGAGACAGTACCCGATGGATTTTGTCAGGTGAAGGTCCAATAACTACGCAGGTTTTTTGCATGCCTTTGCAAGTTATCGCATTTAGTAAATGCCTTGCCACAGTTTCCACACTTATATGCCACTCGATCTGCATTATTCGAACATCACTACTTTTCGTGTCTTAGAGCACATTTGGTGAATGCAAACGAAGTGTTCCAGTAGCGGCACGGGCACTGAGGTAACGTTATTACAAATTAGATCAATGGTAAATATTAAAATAAAAAAAACTAAGTTCTAGTACCGTATTTTATAAGGTTGTATATTCCTCCAGAGACTTGCTGGCCCGAACCGATACTCCAAATATGAGCAGATTTTTAATTTCGCGGGAATATATGTATATGCGTATTACGTGCATGCTTGATAATATCCTGCGACCTGATGGAATTAAATATCTGAACTTACCCGTCAGAATGCTAAAAGACGAGGGGTGAGAGAGCGATCTGTCACCTTTGGGATCAGACGAGAAGCTGTGCCAAGGGTCGACATTGTTCCCATGAAATACTTTCCCCACACTAGCACACTCTGGCGGACAAAGCTGAAAACAAGACTGTTAGTGATAAGGGATTAAATTATGACCAGACTAAAGTGTTGGGGTGAGGGATAACAGAATAAATACTAAATTTAAATGGTAATTTAAATAGCATTAAAACGAAAAATGTTTTGGTAGGTCATAATTAAAAATGATAAAACACAAAAAAAAAAGTCAAGACAATAATTTATGTTTGTTGGTATACTGCTGATTGGAATTTTTCTAAAAAAATAGGAATGAATAATTACTGATTTTTCTATGACTATAAATATCAGTGCCGACAGCTCACTTTGCTGCTAAATCGTCAGAATGTGCGGGTACCGGCAACTCACCTGGCAGTAAAATAGGGAAATTAAAACCACCTATTTTTTGAAAATAGAATCTAACTTGGAGGGTGCCGCTTGGTGGCTAAATCGGCAGCTCGCCTGATGTCGAAATCAAGAAAATAGCGCCACCTAGGTGTTGAAAATAGAATCCAATATGGAAGGCGCCGACACCGCATCTTATAATTTAAAAACATAATCATATCCTATGACTACCACCTGGTTGCTCAATCGACAACTCACCTGGTGGATAAATTAATACACTTTCGCCACCTAGGCGATGAAAACATTTGAAATCCAGAGACAAACTCCAGTAATTTATGAAAAAAATGTCAAACAAAGAAACAAAATAGCGGACGGTGGCTGTGACGCCTACCAAGATGGTGGACTGCACCTACCAAGATGGTGGAACGTGTATGGGTGATGGGGTTGAGGGACCTCCGTTAATTTAAGTTTTTTTTAAAACATTTTAAATACATTTTTAAAATGCATTTTTAAATAATTTTTTTAATAATTGTTAACATTTTTTATACAATTATTTAAAAATCTTTTAGAATTTTTAAAAATTTTGTGGTCAAAGCTTAAGGTCAAGGTCACATGGATCCAAGATGGCTGACTATATGGCCACCGGCGAACCGGAATGTCAGAGCATGCACTGCTCCGATGCTCCGATCTCCCAGAACCATATGCTAAAGTCGTCATTTCTCCTCTACTACTCTGCGTACTAAATTATTTGAGTAAGGAAAATTTGTATAAATTTTATACAACACCACGCAATGAAAGGATGTTTAAAGAATATACTATCGCAGCCAACTTCCCGTGGCGTAGTCGGTTGGTGCGCCGTCGGTCTGCGTTGCGGGAGGTTCCGGGTTCGAATCCTAGGTAACGAATTGCTCTTAGTTTATGTTATGTTATAAGTAAGTTTGTAAGCTGTCCTCTGGATAAGTCTTCAGGAACTGGAATTGCACCGGGGGACGATAATAAGTTCTTTCTAATTATAAATATTTCATCACTTGAGTATTCTGTACACTGCTAAATTGGAGGGCAACAAAGTATTTTTTACGCTTTATGAATGTCAGCAACAGTGAAACTACTAACGAAAATCTGATAAGACTGCTTGTACTTGACGCTAAAAGGAAAACTTTAGGTGTGTACGAATGTTAATAACAGTTACACGCGTCAAAATGTCTGCCATTAGCAGCAAGATATCGTCTGCAACTCTGAATGACAGAACGACAAACAGTAGCTACGGTTTCCATACTAGTGCATTCACAGGCGGTCACAATCACGTATTTCACGGCATCCACTGTCTGTGGCTTTGTGGCCTACATTGTGTTGTTCAGAGTTCCCCACATATAAATTTCTAACTGCGTTAAATTAGAGATCTGGGTGGATACTCAATACTTCTTCGTCGGCCTATCAACCGCTTAACAAATGTTTCATCCAGGAGCGACCGTACATCTCGATGGTATGTGGCGGGGTACCGTCCAGCTGGAAAAAGCAGTCGTCATCTGGGTCGAGTTGCTGAACAGCTGGCCCAAAGTTTTCGTGTAACATGACATGCTAACTTTCACCTGTCACCATCCTGTCAAAGAGCAATGGCCCCACAAGTCCTCTGGCAGACATACCGCACCATCCTGTCAACTCAGGAAGAATAACTGCTTGGTCAACAAGATGAGTTTGTTCATCGGCCCAGTACACACATTTGTGGTGGTTGAGAGTTCCATTCAATTTAAAGTTTGCTTCATCGGACCAAACAATTACGTCAGTAAAATGATCGTTGTTGCGCATGTTTACAACCCACTCACAAAATTCGACATGCATAACTGGGTCGTCTTTATTCGTAGCGTGTAGTAACGTAGGAATGTAGGGCCTCCGTTTTACTTGCTTTAAAATACGATCGACACTTGATTTACTGACACCCGACTCACGCGCATCTTGCCGTATGGACTTAGACTTTTCGGGGAAACGTGTGAATGTGTGCAACACAGCTCTCACACTTCCATCGTCCATTGTTTGTTCTCTTCCTGTAGCACCGTCCTTTATTTACATCAGACACAGTTCCATCCCCCTCGAACTTGTAACGTAACGGTGCCATTGATACAAATGACGGTGGTTCAGTATAGAATTTTGTCCTTTATCATATCTGTACCTCAATCATGTCCTCCCATTTCCAGTAACGCTTTAAAATCCACTTACTTTACTCGAAAGAAAACCTTGTTACGCCTGCCATTCCCTCTACAATTTTAGCACTACCACTCGTAGCTGCAAATGGAATTAACAATAGGAGAATGACTACACGCGCTCGCACATTCCCAACGTTATCCTTATAGTTTCAAATTTAATTGTTTCTCTGTTATTCACGTTCAAGTAGCGTAAACATTAATTTTGGACATCCGGCATTTACAGGTTTTCAATTGACTCACCCTTGAACAAGAGTAGCTGTGACAACTAACGTCAGAGTGTGTTGAAATAGCTTGGTTACAAATAACATAAATGTGTTTTAAATGCCTTGTTTCAGGAGTCTTCTGCGAAAGCTCTGAGTGAAGTGTGCTGTTTCCTTGTTGCAGCTTGGGCTCGTCCACCGCTGACCTGAGCGTGGAAGCTGGTCAGTTGGAGCGGGCCATTCGAAACAACGATACGGTGAAGGTGAAGCGCTTCCTTGAACTGCACCACGATAAGTTCCAGGTTAATCCCCCGATACACTTATCAAGATTTTTTTTACTAATTTTTTGTGTCCGCATAGAACTGGCGAGAGCCTTGACCTGGTAGACCCAACAAATAGTCGTAAGGCTTTTATAAACGACACATTTATAAAAAATCTATATACGTATATAAAATAAAAAAAATACTTCAGCAAAGAAATACAAATGCTTTATAGTGAACCAAAAAAACGAAGTTTAAAATGACCAGCATTTTAATGTCTGTGAGACAGTATGAGTAAAAAAATTGAGCTGGAAATGTCAACATTGGGGCAAGATAATGCAGTTACTATATATACTAATAACTTGCGTTTGTTTCTTGTATATATTTTGTACCAGCGTCACGCAAAAAGATAGACTTGGTTAAAGTTTTCATGGTAATGTAGGTCTTAAACCAACATAAATACTATATACAGGTTGAGTATAAAAGAATACCCCAAATTTGAAGGTCTTTAATATCAAAACCAAATAACCTACAACCTTGATTGACCAATAAAATGAACCATAAAACCATGACGTTTATTTACCATGCATTCATATATGTTCAATGTGACCACCACGAGCGGCCCGAACGACATCTACGCGATAATCAAACTCGTTCCACACTCTTGTCAGCATGTCCGGTGTTACGGTTTGGATGGCGTCCGTAATTCTCGTTTTGAGGCCGTCAATGTTAGATGGCAATGCTGGACGAAACACTTGATCCTTAATGCGCCCCCATAGAAAAAAAATCGCAGAGGGTAAGCTCAGGGCTTCTTGGGGGCTATTGATGATGAGCCTGGTCACTAGTTGCTCCTCAACCACTCCAGCGTTGCAGCAACGTCTCGTTCGGGTATCCGCAAACAGCTAGGTGCCAATGGAGTGGCGTACCATAAAG
Organism: Clitarchus hookeri; assembly: GCA_002778355.1. Lineage (NCBI taxonomy): Eukaryota > Metazoa > Arthropoda > Insecta > Phasmatodea > Phasmatidae > Clitarchus > Clitarchus hookeri. The sequence continues at coordinate 6,119 of NQII01002950.1, forward strand.
GAAACATCATACTTTCCCCTTCACATTGACGTGTCGAATGCGAGATCGCTACCCCCTCATCACCGCAAACCGAGAGTTACGAACGCCATCCAAACCGTAATACCGGACATGCTAACAAGAGCGTGGAACGAGTTTGGTTATCGCTTAGATGTCGTTCGGGCCGCTCATTGTGGTCACATTGAACATTTATGAATGTATTGTAAACAAACTTCACGGTTCCACGGTTCATTTGATATGTCAATCAAGGTTGTAAGATGTTGGGTTTTGATATCATAGACCTTCAAAGTTGGGGTATTCTTTTATATTCATACTGTATAATACCGACTTGAGTGTTGAAGAACAATCTATAATTCATCCTGATCATTTGAGTAATTTCCATTTTGAGTGTTGCTGACGTAATATTACGTTTTTCGCCCGTATCTTCAAATATGTCGTAATTTTGCAGTTAACTCCATATAACTAAGTTAAATTCAGGTGACGAAATATTACGTCACGTCGGCAGCACTGAAAGATTTAAAAATTTTATTAGCAAAAATTTTTCTGGTGACTTAAATATCGTCGGTCTCTGAAACTTTCTCTACCGTGGATGGAATTTTATAAAAATGTTTTTGTTCAATAATGTATTCCCTGATATAGTTACTTGGTTTTTACATTACTTTGTTTAATGAAGACCGATCTGTGTAAAATCACGATCAAATTTCGAGCGGACGTGACCGTGGACAAATATTTTGTTTTACTTCAATATACCACGCACAAAATTCAACTAAAAATTCAAATTTAGATGAGCAATGTCACTGTAAAATTATTGTTATTTACATTCAGTTAACCAAGCATACAAAATCAAATTACGGATGGGTTCACTGCATGCTATTTAATTTTATATATTATTATTTTCTATAATTAAAAATTTTCACGCAATTTAAATTATAATTTCAAACTCCAAACAACGGTAGAGACAGAAAAATATTTTTTTTTATTTTAGTTAACTACATAACAATGTCAATGAAAAATCCAAATTTCGAGTAGGTAAGGGCATGACAAATAGAAATTCATTGACTTTCGATATGCCAAATAACACATTTCGAATTCAGGGTGGGCGGAGTCGTGGGTTACAGATAATTTGCTTCAATTTCGTTGGTGTTTGTAGCTGGTTGTTTTATATAATTTTGTCTAGTGTTTTTTTTATTTTTATCCTTTGATATTTATAATTGATTTCAATATTTTGTGCAGAGAGAAGTCAGCAGCTATTGTGGGCAAATACAGCTGCAACTTTTATAATTAATATAATCGAAAATAAGCAAAATACTCTTTACCCTCGGGTAAATGCTACTACGATACAGAAATAGTTCAAGCACGGGAAATTATTAGTACCCTTGGAGACTAATATTTCACGGTGTAAGGAAAATATATTATAAATATCTATTGTACCATTTGCCGGTGTTATACCGGACTCATAGGCTCTTGTATAGCTTTTTGTTTTTTTTTGGTAAAATTCAATTCTTTATAATTCTCAGGAATATGTACCATCGATAATCGTTCGTTATTCAGCCGTAAAGTTTGCGCCTGCGACAAGGTCATTTGAAAACTTGAATGGAACTATTCTTACGAGATGTAATATCAGCCAGATCATCGATAGCCCAAAAATATTCGCGACAATATAAAAATTGGCACTTTAAATAGGAGTTACTTACTTCAGAAAACGACTCAGTGAATTTGGTTGCTCTACAGGATGTCCAAATCGCATTTGGGAGGTCGTGGATTCGAACCCCGCTGACTGTATTAGGGATGGCTTTATTGAGTGGGTTTCTATCCCCATTTCTAATAAATGCTCCATAATTGTTGCCTAATATGTTTCCTTATCGTCGTCCCCCAATATTTTTTTCTTTCTTTATGAAAGAGAAGAAAATATTTTTTATTGTTATTTTAAATACTGGGCAGATATTTTAATCTAAAATGTGGAAGATTTGTCTACGGCTACATTTTTGTCATCAGCATCAAATGCTAATTTTTTGATACCTGTAAATTTTTTTTACTCAGGAGTCCCATTGAAATCACGGGATAGGTTTAAAACGACTCCCTGAGTCTCGCTGGACCAGTACTTTGAAGTAGGTCATCTGAAACAACTTCCATCATAACCGAATAGTCCTCCGGTGTTCTTTCAGACGTTATCGATACACGTGGACGACGGAACATGAAAGGAAATAATACTCTGCTTACCACGAAAGGGACCTTCTGCTGCCACACTAGCCAACAGCAATATTTGTGAAAAGAGCAAAAGAGTGCTATACAACTCTGACATCCCGCGGGATTTTTCTTTCACGAACGAATATCTTAATCTATTTTTAGTAAAAACATCCATGGACATCCATCGATTGATGACGTGCGTAGATTATTTGGAAAATATCCCCTATACTCATCATGTTCAGCTACACAGGAATACACCATACATGCTGAAAGAACTCCAAGTAATTGCATTAGGCCTAGGCTGAAAAACGACGTGCTTGTCGACGTGCGTCAAAGTGCATGGGCATGCCTCATTGCGAGAGACAGCATGACTTACTGCCCAAGTAAAAACGAGCTTGGATGTGCCATTGATATATTTAAATATTTAATTTCCAGGTAGAATCTGTGTGGTTATGTATTGATTCGAAGTGGCAGTGTTTTNCTGTGTGGTTATGTACTGATTCGAAGTGGCAGTGTTTTCACCTGTAGACAGTGAATCTTTTTACCACTGTTATTAAAACGAAGATGGAAATTAAAGTAAAACAAAACTTATAAATCTTATAACAATCTGTAGTTGCTTGTAGGCTGTGACTACAGCCAAACGTCATGTTGACTTCCGTGAGCGAAAAGTTAAGCAACTATGTGCAAGCAATAAAACCCATTTAATAAATATTTTTTCTTTAAAAATTGTATTTACTTCTTCACTAGCAAACATAGGCATGACCCTAGAGGTTTAACATCCGGCTTCGCTTACTCCAGCCTTCTCTCGCGTTATTCATGTTGACCGTGGATGAGCCAGAAACAGCGTACGGATATTTTTTATCTTCCCCTAGGGAGTAGTAAATGAAAAAAAAAGGCGCAGTTCTCTTGCATTCCCAAGCTGACGACATTTCTTATTTCCTTAATGTGTTTATAGCGTCAACCTATGGCATCTCCAGGGAAGTAATTCCGTGTGAAGAGTAGCTGTGCTGGCGTTGCAAAATACTGTTTGGGTAAAATATCAAAAGCCACCATAAATAATACAGTTAATACGAAACTGTTGATATGTCCTTAATATATATGCTACTATTAATAAATGTNGAAAAAAAAAAGGCGCAGTTCTTTTGCATTCCCAAGCTGACGACATTTCTTATTTCCTTAATGTATTTATAGCGTCAACCTATGGTATCTCCAGGGAAGTAATTCCGCGTGAAGAGTAGCTGTGCTGACGTTGCAAAATACTATTTGGGTAAAATATCAAAAGCCACCATAAATAATACAGTTAATACGAAACTGTTAATATGTCCTTAATATATATGCTACTATTAATAAATATATATACAATTGAACCACGAATATTAACTAGAAGAAAAGAGAAAGAATTGTCTTCTCGTTAACGTTTATTGATTAGGGACAGGGAAATTTCGCGTTTTAAACTACCTGTAGGCTAGACTCCACTGTCCTATGTACTTTCGAGTGCCAACTTTCTGTTGATTGGCTGCTGCCCCAGTGTGAAGCCAGTCTTACCTCAGACCAAGTGGCNGTATATACAATTGAACCACGAATATTAACAAGAAGAAAAGAGAAAGAATTGTCTTCTCGTTAACGTTTATTGATTAGGGACAGGGAAATTTCGCGTTTTAAACTACCTGTAGGCTAGACTCCACTGTCCTGTGTACTTTCGAGTGCCAACTTTCTGTTGATTGGCTGCTGCCCCAGTGTGAAGCCAGTCTTACCTCAGACCAAGTGGCACGGGATTCGGTGCGTGTTTCCTTGCGGGTCTGTTTATTGGCTCAGAGTTCACCTGGGCGTGTATAATAAACTGTGGACCAATTGCAAACACAACAGAAATGTACTTGTTGTTGAGGTCCAGCTTGTCCTGAAACGAATTTGCAAAATTTCCCAGTCCCTATCGATAATACACAAATCTATCCCAAAAAGGATCACATACTCTTAGAATCCACTAAATTGAAATCTGGTAAGGGATAAGCAGGAATTGTCAAATTTCGTGCGGTCAGAACACTAACCCATCAAGTGGAAATTCCTTGAATATTTTGGGAAGCCATACACATCTAGATAATTTTATCAACGCACTGGAACAGTATTCTTGACCACCGCCTTAAACAATGTAAGTAAATACCACACAAAGTAAGTAAAAGTGTTAACACAAAATGTTTGAAAATTTACCTACGGACGTTATACGGGCGGGAGAAGGTAAAAAGTAAATATGCCATTCTTTAAACCAATTCCGGCAATTGTGGCGTTCCGTCATCAGAGAGCTGCGAAATTGCGTCGCACTGCTCCTGTAAGTAGCCGAACACTGGCACGCGACAGACCATGGAGGTGGTAAAACAGCCTCTGCACTACGCCAGATTATACATGGCGTACTAACAGAACTACACGGTGTTGCCCAGGTATCGTTCTATATTTTAATTAACAAATGTATACTTTTAAGTCAACAGTTATANTGCACTGGAACAGTATTCTTGACCATCGCCTTAAACAATGTAAGTAAATACCACACAAAGTAAGTAAAAGTGTTATCACAAAATGCTTAAAAATTTACCGACGGACGTTATACGGGCGGGAGAAGGTAAAAAGTAAATATGCCATTCTTTAAACCAATTCCGGCAATTGTGGCGTTCCGTCATCAGAGAGCTGCGAAATTGCGTCGCACTGCTCCTGTAAGTAGCCGAACACTGGCACGCGACAGACCATGGAGGTGGTAAAACAGCCTCTGCACTACGCCAGATTATACATGGCGTACTAACAGAACTACACGGTGTTGCCCAGGTATCGTTCTATATTTTAATTAACAAATGTATACTTTTAAGTCAACAGTTATATCTTACAGAATACAACCTAAACTTCAAGCCGTAGTCTCAGAAAGAGACTAATAATTTGTTTAATCACAACATTAGGCTATATACATTCTTTAATGCAGATAACCTTAATAGTTCTTGTTGTACAATATTATATATTGTAAGTGAGGTAATTAATAAGTATTTTGCAATAATAAACTTACCTTTATTCCTACAAGTAGACACAAATAAATTCACTAGGCTGAATCTTAAAGTGCTGTACTGAATAGCGGAAATTCTGTTCCAACCTATGCCGGAGTATATTTTTAATCATAACAAAGAAAACTGCATTCTGCAATGAAGTAACCTAACCACAGTGAATGTAACTGAATGTGATGTAACCTTTAATGAATCAGTTTTGACATATGTCAATAACAATATAAAATTCATTAATGTAATAATGACAACGCAATCTCGTTACTTACCCATAAAACTACAATTTTGTTTAAGCTTGATAAAGAAGAGTCATTGTGCCGCGCTTAAACTGTAACTGCCACATATAACTAAGTTTTTAGTGGAAGAAGCCAATATTCGTTTGATTTTGTTTGTATAAATGGGTTAATTGTCTATAAAAAAAATTCCACAGCACACAAAAAAATCAAGTTACAATTTTATAACATAAAACTAACGAAATGTTTCAAAAAGTATAATGAGCTGAGATAAACATGAACTTAAACGGATGATCGAATTCAGCGTCGGGAATACACGGAAGTCGTGAATGAAAGATACACGACCACGTTTTTGGGGTTTCGGTTTTTTTTTGGGAGGCCGGAGCATATTTAGGATTACGTTGTATATTAAGTTGGGTATTGAAGGGCATCCCTGTCAAATTATATACATATTCTTCGAACGGTGTAGAATAGTATATAAATACACATCTACACTTATTTAGGCATACAAACAAACTCAGACTTATATATGCATAGATAAAGACGTCGGTTGATATCATGGTGATCAAAGATACATATAATGTGCAGCTCGGGAATTTTCGCTATTGAAGAATCTCGCAGCGCGCGGGCTTCAGAAACATTAAAATAAGAACAGCATTTAGACTACTTAATATATATCCATGGGGTTTATTTTAATGGCAAAATATTTATAGTACTGCTTAATATAAGTTATATACAATAAACTATATATTTTTAAAGATGTAAACCAAATAATAAGTAAATATGCCAAAGCAATTGTAGTAAAACTAACAAAATCATATTAGGCACATTAACATTTACACACCTTGAAAAAAAAAAAATTTCTCAACAAAAAAGGATTTTAAAAAAGAGAAATTATGTAAAAATTAAGTTTTTTTTTAAATTTTGTTACTATACTGTACTGTATATTAAAATTATATAAATAAAAAATATATATTCATTTACATTTCCGCATCGGCTGATTTAGTAATTTCTATTCGTTATTATTCGAAAAATAGTAAAAAAAATTTATCCGACAGTTTGTACNCTATAGTACTGCTTAATATACGTTATATACAATAAAGTATATATTTTTAAAGATGTAAACCAAATAATAAGTAAATATGCCAAAGCAATTGTTGTAAAACTAACAAAATCATATTAGGCACATTAACATTTACACACCTTGAAAAAAAAAAAATTCTCAACAAAAAAGGATTTTAAAAAAGAGAAATTATGTAAAAATTAAGTTTTTTTTAAATTTTGTTGCTATACTGTACTGTATATTAAAATTATATAAATAAAAAATATATATTCATTTACATTTCCGCATCGGTTGATTTAGTAATTTCTATTCGTTATTATTCAAAAAATAGTAAAAAAAATTTATCCGACAGTTTATACATTGTACAAACTATTTTCTTCAGTACGTGAGGGCTTTTTTTTAAAAGTAAATATTAAGTAAGTAGAAGAAACTCCATCTAAATAGAATAAGTATTTCCATTACTGTTCCTGATGTTTGGTTTTGGGAATTCGCACATAGTGTCCGCGACCTTTCCATAGCTCTTAAACGAATATCTGACTTGTCGGCCTTGCGTAGCGCTTCACTGCGACCGGGCACATTTCCCTCCAAACTGGATATAAGTGGTATAAAACTGTGATAACTGTATTCGTATTTCCAGTGTTTTTCTTTCGCAGACAAGACGCGCATTAATGTTGTTTCGTATACATGCGCTGCAACCAACACAGTTGACTTGAGAGGCTTTGATCAGAGTTTAATCTTAAAGCTTTCAGCAGCGGTGCGGGTGAAATGAGGTGCGGATAGAGCAACGGCGGAATGAATGGGCAATGGAAACGGGAGTACTCCGACAATATCCGCCGGGCAACGGCGCCGTCCACCACGTTTACCACATGCGGGAATCCGGTGACCCCACCGAGTATCGAACCCGGTTAGTCCTGGTGGGAGGTGAATAGTCTGACTATTACACCACCGCGGCCCCTTGTAGCCAACAGGCTCTCGCGTGGTGGTGCTTTGAACGTATCTTAACTCACATTGAAGCTGAATATCTGCTTTTCTGGACATGGGCAAACATAATAAATAGTACAATTAATTTTTTTCAATCTCCCATCCAATGAGTTTTAGTATTTCCTTAGTTACTTCACAAAAAAAAATGCTGACAAATCAAAATTCTTAGATAAGAGTAAAAGGCGGTGAAAAATACACATGTCTGTCAAACAGTCATGAAAGGAGTTCATTTTAAAAATGCACATGGTAGGGGGATAATTTTTTGATTTACCATTGACTTCGATAGTATGAGATGTAAGGATAAAACAACACTTAGTCCTGGACCGGGAGGGGGGGAGAGGGCGTGTAATTTCTCCGATACAGTCAGAGAATTAAACCACGTAAATTTTTCCCGGCACAGAATTGTCCAGGCCACCGGACAAAACACTCGGACATTTAAGCAGTGTTTGTATATATGTAATATAATATATAGTCGCGAGCTTGTGCAGAGGAACAGAGAGACCGATCCACTTGAGCGTATAGAGAAATCCACATGATAAAATAGTGCGCAGAAGTCCAAAAGGCATCGGTCGAGTCGGGAGAGTCCATTTACGCTGTACGAAGTGGTGAGGTTGTTCAGTTCAGTGCTGACAGCGCTCAAGTGCGGTTGGGCGAGAGCTGCTCCGGGTGTGCATATTACCCGTCGAAAAAAAAGTAAGTCGCGCAGCGCGGCATTTAACAGCGCGGAAGTAGAGAACGATTATATAAGTTTGGTATGCGTAGAGCCAGCAGTGTTA
>NQII01002950.1:23812-48411 GCA_002778355.1 Clitarchus hookeri
CCCTCCGTTTGGTTAGAGCACCCACGGAAGTTCATGAATTTAAACAGAAGTAAGAATTTTTAATGAACTGCCGCTGATACAAAGCCATTTAAAATTTGACGTATGAAATATCACAGTGAAGATTCAAACATCTGTCTTTTTTAATATTCTTGAACTTCGCAAAGAAAAATTTACAACTCAGTCTTTGAATAATTTTTTTCGTAAAACTGCATAAGTATAAAATCACATAATTTTAATTTATTATGTGTAAGGCACGAAAGAAAGGGCAAAAGGAAAATATAATGGGGCCTTAGTCAAAATGGCAGATAGTTAACTCTTAGAATTGGAGGCGATTTAACATTATAATTAATTTGCTTATAGTCGTTTTATATTGATTTTACTTAACTTGAACCTTTTATTACATTATATATGTAAGTTATAATATTTAATTTAGAATTAAATATGAATAATAACAGGGAGAAGAAAGCTGCGTTGCTGTAACACCTAGTAAGAAATATTTATAATGTAAAATAATATTACATTGAGTGCACACGAATCCATGCGTTGTCCCTTTGGTGTAATTTTCTATACTCGGTTAAGTTTTGTTCGCATGAGGCGGAGAAATATCCTGGAAGTATAACTTTAGCAGGGCTTTGGAGAAGTAGGGAGTAACAGAGAGTAGCCTATATGTTATTGAGCCGTATAGATTCCGAACCAGACAGAAGAGTCCCACTTTGAAACGGAAACTGAAGCGTAATGAATAAACGGATCGCGGAGGTCAGTGGATCTTCGAGGTCTCTCTGTCCATTATCTCAGCTGCCGTCGTGTAGAGAAGAGAACTTGGACGCTGCGTTGCGTTGCCTTATATTGCCGTGATATTCGCAATCGTGGCCAGGCTGGTACTCAGTCTGGTGCAGGGGATTCTTGCAGATTTGGACAGTAGCGTCTGGATTGCTGCTGTATGCTGCCCGCCGGCCTGATTACCCAACTTATATGTGATGGCGCATTTAGACAGGCCACCGAATTAAGGCCTGACCACGCCATCGTAATGAACCACCCCTTCGGTTGCCCCCATTCACCAATCTCAGAGTTGGTTTCAGGGTTCACCCATCAGTTCGTCCAACGCCCTCTGAAATCACTAAGAGTACTTAACATATAATTTAGGCGTAGTGGAATACTTTAAAATATGTTTAAGCATGGCAACTAATCACTTTGGTATGCTTATAATTTATTACAGACAATGTTCTGACAATATTTACTTTTCCGATGGTAACTCGTTCGTGCTGGCGGTGCCGAACCTCACTCATTGCTTGCCTGTCGGCCTCTGCCCCTCTCTAGCACGATTTTTCTCCATGCGTAAAAAAAACTTCGCAGTATCACGCCAGCGCTAGTTGCGACACACACAAAAAAAAAAGCATTTATAACTTGTGTGAAAAGTCCTGAGTCTCCGATTATTTCCGACATCCAAAACCCACTTTTTGTTGTGGAATTTGGTGTCGATAGGTTGGCAAACAAACCAACAAACTCCCGAACCTGACACCGAGTCCGACATTCCACTGCAAACATAAAATATTGAACGTTGTTCCTCTTTCCCGGCTGTCTCAGGACACCATGAAGCTAGTATGGATGAACTCCACAGAACCACCTTGTTTGCTCCTTTATTTTTATTCCATATCAACCACTGCTGATGAGTCTATATTCCGGTCGTACTAAACTTTATTTTGCTTCTGTCTAAAACATTTATATTAAACACCTTTATACACCCGAGTACACATCATGAAGGTCTTTTCATAGGCATTTTCTGTCATGCAACACATCTCCCATGAGTTTCTCTTATTGTGGCAACGATTTACCCCGCGCACTTACTATATTTTTTTCTGTTTCCACACATAAAATTCCACCCCAAACCACGTCAGTTAATCAATATACAGTCCTCGTGCCCGCCACTTAAACTGTAGCTTCATTACAATACAATTTAAATACACAATAACATCATACAGTAAACTTATTATTTCTATTACCTAAACATAACTGATATCTAACAGAATAAACAGTAACAGTATAGCAGTTTATATCAGGTGACACCTGAGTGTCATAGTAATTATTATAAACAAATACAACACCTACTTAAATTGCCACCGAATAAAACATTAGACTTTAATAGAACATTTNTAGTAATTATTATAAACAAATACAACACCTACTTAAATTGCCACCGAATAAAACATTAGACTTTAATAGAACATTTACATATACAGGGAGTTTTTATAATCACTGACAACGCTCAGTGTACAATACAGGGCAACAAATTAAAAATTTTTACAAAGAAACCCACGTACGGAAATGCATGGTTCGGTCGCTATAGCGCGTCAAAGTATTACTGCGCTACGGACGCAGGGCGTNGAAACCCACGTACGGAAATGCATGGTTCGGTCGCTATAGCGCGTCAAAGTATTACTGCGCTACGGACGCAGGGCGTGCGGTTAGCTACAATTTTAATCAGTAAGACAACTCTGCTAATACAGAAAGACATCATGGATTAAAAAGGGGGTTCGAATTGTCGACCGGCAGTTTCACTACCGAACGTTCATCGGCGGTGTAGAGTTCAGCGCACGCAGTCAAATGGGCCGGACTGTGCGCTGCGAGTTTCAGCCGCGGCGTGTGTGACAAGCTCTTCCTCGGGATGTTGCTGGCGGCTCGTTAACCACGTTCTTCATAGTTATCCCAACAAAGTAGTCGAAGGGTGCAAGATCTGGTGACGATGGTGGCCGTGCGCGTTGTCGGTGTTTTCTTCAATAATCCTGCGGAAACGGTTAGCACGAGTCATTGCCAAATTTATTGTAAATAATATATCCGGTGTTTATGGTAAAATATTTTGGAGATACGTTCACGGACAATTTTTCAAGTGGGTGTTTGCCCAGCTGGCGTGTAGCACTTTCATTTTATGTATAACAGACGGTGGCACCGACTGCATCAGTGAAGCTCTCTTTGATGCTATTCCCGCTCTGCTAATGTCCCGTCCCTAACCCNCCCCTCCTAACATATACAAACCCTGAGAAAGCGCTTCTAATTTTTCGTCTGCTAGAGGACAACAGTAATTTGAGAATTTTTCCAAGTGCTTCGGTAGTCGCTGTAGTATGCGGTTCTTCTGTCTCAAATGTTCTTGAGTTTTGGTGTCGTTTGAGATTAAGAATTTTAGATTTCGTGATTTGGATAAGCTCGATTGTTATTTTTTATTTTGGTCGTGGGCGTTTTGATGATGACCATTATAATCGCTATAATAATTTANGATAAGCTCGATTGTTATTTTTTATTTTGGTCGTGGGCGTTTTGATGATGACCATTATAATCGCTATAATAATTTTTTTTTTTACTTCATCGATACGCACTCACACATTGCCTCTCTTCTCTTCCTTTCTTTCCCTCGTCACTTATGGGCGTCGCCGAGTCAAGACGAGTCATAATGAGATGTATGGTTTGAAACNTCTTCCTTTCTTTCCCTCGTCACTTATGGGCGTCGCCGAGTCAAGACGAGTCATAATGAGATGTATGGTTTGAAACTGTTGGTATAGTTAGACTTGAGTGATGTCTCTTGCTGTGGCCCAGGTACTGTAAAATAGTTGGTTTCTCTGCTGTGGTGTCGTGCCCCTGACAAAACTATTTTACGGTGATCCAATATCAATTGTTTTCTGACGCTTAATTGTAGGCCGCTTCACGGCAGTGCACATCCTTTATTTTTACCTAATGTTTTGGCGTACCCGTATACTGGCTTTTTGAANGTAGGCCGCTTCACGGCAGTGCACATCCTTTATTTTTACCTAATGTTTTGGCGTACCCGTATACTGGCTTTTTGAAAAACATGCACGTACAGTATGTAGAATTAGGGACCGCCATTGATGTTTCGTGTTTTATCTACTTGGGTGTACGCATATAATGGGTCTACGCTTGAAATTGCAGCGTTTCTCGTAATTACTATAACATTTTTAACACTGCACTCGTGGCTAACTACGAACACCCTTTTTCATAGTACTTTANGTAGGCCGCTTCACGGCAGTGCACATCCTTTATTTTTACCTAATGTTTTGGCGTACCCGTATACTGGCTTTTTGAGAAACATGCACGTACAGTATGTAGAATTAGGGACCGCCATTGATGTTTCGTGTTTTATCTACTTGGGTGTACGCATATAATGGGTCTACGCTTGAAATTGCAGTGTTTCTCGTAATTACTATAACATTTTTAACACTGCACTCGTGGCTAACTACGAACACCCTTTTTCATAGTACTTTAGCGTTCGGGCAAAACATGATTGAGAGTTTAATTATAATTTTGTATACACCATAAATAACGTCTACTTCTACTTTTATTATGTTGTATAATTTTAACGTGTAGAGAGTCGTAGGGAGGATACTTGATTAATTCCGTTTTTAATATTGGTGTTTTAACGTGTACAGCTTTTTTGATATTTTATCTATCTTTTTAGCGGCTTGTGTGAGGAGCTTTGGTAGGGCTGTGATTTACACATCCGCTGGCTTGTACATGGCCGAATGGTTAATGAGGTATTATGGAGTTTGTGTTTTTGAAACATACTATTCAAGTTCTCAGTGCGAGTAATGTCTTTTAATACGATATCTAATGAGTATAATTGCTAAGAAGGAAAACGGTTTCCCATTTTCGTACATTTATATATTACGGAACCTTGTAAGAAAACCCTTTGGAAATGATTGTTTTTTGTGCTCAGACTGTTCACATTCTGTTATTTCAAAGATGGCCCGTGTTTCAGACGTGTTTGTAATATTCTGTCCCAGGGAGTAATAATTTTTCAAAGTTTTGTTTGAAAAGTGTAGAGTTAATCTTGAAGAAGTTTGGCGAGAATCCGAGATGTGCGTGCCGCTCCATCTACGCCACGTCGACAAGCCTCCAAGCGTATGCCAACGAAGCCTCGGCGTTGACGGTATCGACAGCTGCACCTTCCCGGGAGAGTTTTTACACACACACCTTTCCTTCCCCTTCCCTCCTTCTCCCTCTTAGAGAAAAGCAAACCTTATTGGACACGTACAAGATTTCGCACCTCGCGGAGGAGAGAGTCGCTGACGGGGTTTACGAACTCAAGTGCCGAACAGGCACTCGGGCACTTAAGCGTAATGCGTCGAGAAAACACCGAGACGTGGTGCCAGCCCGTACAGTATCCGGTATTCTCTAAACCGGAGTACACGTTCTTCAGTAAAGTAAGTTGTAGTTAACTTCAAACGTCTATTACTACTTTTGAAATAATAGAGCGAAATGTTCGCTGTCCGTAACTACGTGTATTTTAACGTAAGAGCTAAGAAAATTTATATTATGGTTAGCGTGAATTAAGAACTGCGACTCTATAGGATGATCAACATTGAAGTTAAAGTTGCGTTACCTTAGTGTTATCATGATATTCACGTATAGATTGAGTTAAGAGCGAAGTAATGTTAAGCTTTCCCGGCGATAAAAAGACTCAACTTCAACATAAGGGCCTAACGTATAGGTAACGCAGATTCAGCCAATCGGATTCAAGACACAAATCTTTTAATTTGTTTTCTGTGTTCACTTTCATTCCTACCAACTTCCGTCTACAGTCCGCTCACGGACTCTTTGTCTCTGCACGCCATAGCATGCCGTGCAGAGACAAAGAGCTGATGCGTGGACTGTAAATTGTGTATAATATTACGCCATGATCCAACAGACGGAGTTTTTCTTTCGTTTGTGTTAGAAAATATGTGGAATTACCTAGGCGAGCCGGGTTCGAATCCTGACGAGTTCGCTCCCGAATTATTTAATCTGGGAATCGTGCTTGGCGATGCCGCTGGCCGGCGGGTTTGCTCGGGGATCTCCCGTTTCCCCCTCCCTTTCATTCTGGCGCTGTTACATACCCACTGCACTTTACACTAATCGGGTCTCAAGACCATGATGTTAACAACAGGAAAAAGCTCTCCACTCACCTATTTCACTCACCAAGAGATAAGCTTATTTCACACAATTGTATAAACAAACACATTTACATGTATAGCCAGATTTAAATTCCGCTATAGTTCCTTAACAATTATTTCCTTACGTTTACAATTATTATAAGGACTAGCATTTTACTAACGATATTTAATATCACGAAAATAAATATCTCACCTATTTATTAATTTTTCTCAAAATGCAACTATTCTAAAAACGGAAAAAATTGCTAAATGTATATGAAATAAGATTTAAACACCTCGTACAAAAATATGAAGTCGAGAGTTTGGCTCTCCCTTTCACTTTATCTCTAGTATAGAACGGCACGTGGAACTTGGAAGGGATACATAGGTGATACTTATCGTAATATTCAAAGGAGATAGTGGCATTCCTCAAAAATCCGCGATAAAATGTATCGTAATTTTCATGTGTAAAATAAGCTGTAGTGATTTATTAAGATTACGTACTTGAAACCGTGGCTATAAAATTCTGTCGTATATAATACACAGCAGCACACGTCGTATTTTATACTTAACTAGCAAACTGACCCGGCTTCGCCCGGGTACAATTGAGTTTTACAGTGATACACTATTAAATAAATTGCGAAAGACAATTCATTTATGTCAAAACAGAATTATAAAATTATACAACGTTGGCCTAGGTTTGTAACTGATAACGGCAACCCAAAAGGAAGGAAATATTTTTTACCCGATAGCCAAGAGGTAGGGTATTGTTTTTGGAGTGTATCTGTGCAAATATCGCGTAGTTACCACATTTCCGCTTTTCGGCGTCGATGTATGAAAATTAAAACGTGAGTTTCATCAAGTTGTACCTTTAGAAAAAAGTGTACCTAGGAACTACATTTTGCTCTTGGCTGAGGGATCTTAATCGATCACCAAAGTTAAGCAACGTTCCCAGTGGCACACATTTGGATGGGTGACCGTTTAGTACCATAACATATGAGCGCTTCCGGGTTTCGGAGGGCACGTTAAATATTCGGTCCCGGTTGTTATCGATTGATAGCAGTCGTTAAGCCATTTCAGAGGTCCTTGGGCGGCCTGATAAACTCTGACACCAGAAGAAAGAAATACTTCGGTCACATTCCCAGCCGTTGCAGAATTACGTTTTGTTGTTATTCCACAGGAACCGTACAAATCACCGGAATAAAAAGTATCCCGTGTCCTATTCCAGGACCTAAAGTACCTACGTACCAAATGTAATCAAAATCCGTTTAGCCGTTATGGAGCTGAGTGATAAGAATTTTAGTTTAATGAGATTGATCCTCAACACAAAACTATAATTTTATAGTTTTTATTATTTTTATAATTGTAGGAAAGAGTTTTATCTTTGAAGTTAAATGGCAATTGTGAGTTCATATTATTATAATGGTTTGATTGGACTGTGTCCATTGCCGACCGAGAGACTAAATATAAATCTCCCACACACACACACAGTCCTCAGCGAGACAAAAAAAAAAACGAAAAAAAGTTTACACCACTACATACAGATGATTAGGAAAAGCTGTTCCCTCCTCAAAGAAAAATAAACATGTATATAACTTATCGACGTTTTTTTTTGTTAGTTCTGTGTGTGTGTGAGATTTTCATTTATTCTCATGGTCGGCAATGGATACGGACCGACCATACTTTCATAATAAAACATAGGAAAGAGATTGAGATACAGTATCTATTTCATGATGCAATTATGTTTCCATATTCTTCATTATAACGACAATTAAAATTTGTCGATATTATTAATAACTAAAAAATTACAGACATTAAAATCGAAAAATTTTAGTGTCAGCCATGCCTTGCACATGGCGGTGAAAATTTGCTCACATCTTCGCTAACCGGGGTTACCTTCGTCACGAAACTGTTATGCGAGAGTGGGTGATAAATTTCGTCAGGAAGTTATTACAGAGTTAATAAGCGGAACCCCTATTTCATGTCCGTACTTAACGACTCGTCTCTAAGTAAACGCGCCGTGCATTGTAGTGGAACTTCAGTTGCTAAAGTACGGCGTATGATCTTTTGAGGCTTCACTTCGTTTCTTTTTAAGGGATTTCTTAGACATTGAACGCGCAGTTAATACTGGCAGGTACCTTGGCAAACTGTTAACACTGTCAAACATGTACTACAAAACCAACTTAAACTTTCTACAAAACAGTGCACGTGCAATACACTACACTACTTACATAGAAGAGAAATACGTCCCCTCGTGCACTGTATCGTTATGAAAAGAAAAGAGTTGTTATTTCATTTTGTTGGCACACACTGCTTTGTATTATTGGAAATGGCATGTTTTTACTGTAAGTTACCTCCTTGACATTCATCAACGCTTATTTTTCTGTTTTTGTGGTGCGATGATTCTCCACTTGCAGTCGACAGCATTCTCAGGCACGATATGCCGGTACCGCAGTGCCAGGCACTTAGTTACTGCCTTTAGAGCGGCAACCATGTTTCATAATTATCCATATGATTCATTATACAATCATTACGATGCTGTAGCAAAATACGGTCACGACCACACATTGTCAGTGTTAGCATTCAGGTTTCGATGCAGAAACTAAAAATGGTATCTGAAATTATGGCTGGCGCATTGTCGGAAAATGCGTTTCCAACGAAAAGCTCAAAGTAATTGTAAAGGTTTTACTAACGCTCCCCAGTGTTATGCCTGAAGGCCTACCAGGGGACGGCTTACAAACTAACTAATGACCTAACTTAAACTAACACCCATGCCTTACTTGAGATTCGAACCCAGACACTTCCATGACCGAGATCGGCGGCGCACCAACCGTCTGCACCACGGGAGGTTGGCGAAATACCCAAAGGTTAATAAATAAAAAAGAAGATACGAATGAAAAAAATGGTGGCGTGGCTGCGTTGGGACACGACCGTTAGATTTATGTGTATACGTTTAAGTTAGCGGGTATGTCTAATATTTTCTTTGTTGTAGAGATATCAAATGAAAGTAACGAAACGGATATTTGTCTTTTGTGGCTTACATCGACAGATATAAATGAGAGGTTTTGTTTAGTATCAAAAACAGTGAGTTAGTATATCGGAGTCACGAAATTTACTGTCGGGAAACGTTTGCCCCCGCCCAAAATGGCCGGCTGTCGCCACGGGCCTCCGCCCACGCCTCGCGCTTGCCCGGTGTTCAGTGAAAGGATGTGATCGCATCGTCGTCGTTTACCCAATCGAACGAGACCACATTTATTTCAATAGCATTATTAGTCACGAAGATAGTGTCGGAATGGATCACCTTGCAAACTTCACATCGCCGTTCGGTCTGATTTTATAAACGCATGAACTTCGAAAAGAAACGAACTGCGCCGTTTCATTTACAGCATTTTTTATACTAAATCCGTTGGCCTTGCTTTGAGCATATAAGAACAACGTAGCAGTCGAAAATTGTGTTTCTTTTCAAATCAGTAACGACATCTCTCGTAACGTTATGCCCAAGCCAAGTATGGGAACAGATGTGAAAAGTAGGATTTGTTGTTTACGTCAGAATAAGCGTGCAATTATAACTGCTAACATAATTAATAGTAAAAGCTGTGAGCATCATCATTGAATTACTCGTACAGGTTTAAGTACAGAATTGAGTGTAAAATCATGGCGTCGACTTAGGCGTTAAAATCATTTGCTATCTCTTCGCATTCTTCCAGCAATTACTTACGCAAGGAGGCCTCGTTAGCTTTGGCTCAAAATATGTTACTGAGTAATGTTTTGTGTCATCTTAATTTGCTGGAATTTAGCTATTGGGATACACACTCATAAGTGTTTACAGTTTATCAGGCCATGCTAAATTACAAGGCATTATTATTAGAGGTAAATTTTTACCCTTCTGCGTTCTGTCAAATATTATTAATTACTAAGATAATCTTGAAGTAAAAAATGTTATTTTACAGTGGGTGATTTAAAAACCACAAAACGTTCCACTATAACTATTTTCTGAGAATAACGTACCCGCATTATATTGAGAGTGGTTTGGATTGCCATTCGCAAACGCAAGTTCAGTTTTGTTTGACATTACAAAATGAAAAGGGGCTTCTGTTCGCTATTCGTCGCCTTACATTGCTTGTACGCCAGTTTTCCTAGTCTCATCTAAAATATTATAAATAAGTACTTATGGGACACTTACAAGCAGGACATGCATATAACATTCACCCCCCAAATCCACGATTTTAATTTTCATGGACTGATTTGTAAGTCGTTATTGCCATGGGATNCATTCACCCCCCAAATCCACGATTTTAATTTTCATGGACTGATTTGTAAGTCGTTATTGCCATGGGATTAAATGTGCACATGCGTGGATAGCCCAGCAAATTGTCACAACTCTCATGGGCAGGTAGGTTTGTTGATAGGGTTTTACGTCTCGTTGACAGCGAGGTCATTAGAGATGGAGCAAGTTGCTCAGACATGCAGGAACAGGGATGGAATTAGTCATGGTCGGTATGAATTAACCATTCCATCATAAGACTGAAGAAATTTTGGAAATCAAAGGAAAAAAGGAAAATCAGGATAGCTGGATCGGAAAGCTAACTTGAGATATCCCGAATGCGCGCTCAGTGTGGTTGTTCTTATTAAATAGGTTTTAAACGCAATAGCACACCTTAGGCTATAGCGGAATGTATTTAATACATTCCGCTATCACTCGCGCTTTCCTGCCTTATTTAAATCCTACAACTTATTCTCCCAAAACCTGTACTTTCAGTAAGCATACATTATAAGAAAATTCAGTCTGTAAAATAAATGCAGTTAGGGTATATCTAAATGTATTGGAGAACTTGTAATCATTTCTAATATGAGTGACGTCTTGAATGTACCACTGCCAATTGGTATGAAGAACATGTTTTTTTTACAAGAAGTTTAACGATGAATAATTTAAAAAAATCCCCGTATTCCGAAAACGCTGCAATTCAGTTAAAGTGCCGGATATGTGTGCGCTTAGGGATTTCCTAATGTCTAAATAATTTTGTAATTTATTTTTTAGCATTTAAAAATTTTATTTTTATGTAATATCTAAAGGTAGACTATTAAAAATGGAAAAAAAATATTTATTTTCAGAAAGACATTTTATAAAACAAATAAGAATTAAAAATATTTATAACTGCAGACAAACAAACTTTAAAACTAAAACAGTGGAAATATGTTTTACTACTGCTCAAAATATTTTTCGTTTTCATTTTGTTTCCAGAATACCATCAAAATTATATTGGGAAATTCAATGCATGCTTTGCTCGAATTTTTAAGTTTTAAAATAACATTCACGAACCTTTCGCTACATATCCACAAAGTGTATAAAATGCCAGCGTGGCTACCGCTATGGTATGTAATAGGAATATTCCACGCCAGCTCGCATAGAGGTTGGTATACTGGCTCAATTACCCAAAAATTAAACGTTAACTGCAGACGTATCAAAAGCCTGATTTAAAAGAAAATGCGCCATAAATATAATGTGACTTAAACTTCAGCTGAAATGAACATTGTGTTTATATATAGACTACTCGTGATCAACTGAGAAATTTAGAAATACCCGTTTATAATTTATTTGGGCACTGCTGTCAATTTTGTATATTTACACCACATGAGTAGATATAAATAACCGATTCCAGGACAAGGGCTGGGGGCTGCGGTTGTGCGGATCCACCACCATCTTGTACTCTGCCATCATTTCCTACAAAATCACTTGTTTTACATGAAAAATCACTTCAGAAATCAATGATATTACCAACATATCACTTCCCCCTCAAGATGTTTCTTCCCCCACCCCCCAACCATCCACAAACCATCCTAAATTTCCAAAAAATTATCGAAAGACATTCTGAACTATCCATCTAACTGGAGGAATATTTCTGGTTCAGCTCTTGTAAGGAGCCCAGCTTATGCTCACAGAAGGCCTTCTGTCATACATTTTAAATGTAAAATATGTGGGAGCAATCTGTGAAAACCCTCATACTCGTTCATCCCAAAAAAAAACACACTAATACCTTCACACATGAATACATAATATATTACATTACAGTATTTATTATGCCAGTAGGCATATGTATACATATATAATTTTATATTATTAATTTTAATTTATTCTGTATATTTTTTAAATATATTCCTGATATTTCTATGCATATATACAGCTGCCCTGATATTGGGTTACATAATGTATGTGACATCACAATCGTATGTACCTTGAAAAGGGGAAACCGGTGATATATAAGACTCAATAATTATGCCCTTAAATGTTATAACTATAAAAATGTAGCTAATTTTAGAAAATTATTTTGAATGTATTTTTTTTTGTTGGCTCCTCCTTGTGGCTGAGTTTCGGGATACCTCAGCCACATTGAGGAATCAGTCAACCGCAATGAGGAGCAAGCACTTTTTTCACAATTTTTTTAAATTTAGGAGTGTTTAGGGGGGAAGGAAACAGTTTTAAGGGAAAAAAAAGTGATTTTTTGGTAAAATAATTGATTTCTGAAGTGATTTTTGGGGTAAAACAAATTATTTTGTAATAAAAAATGACGGAGTCCAAGATGGTGGCATATCCGCATCCTCCATCCCTTATACTCTAATTGGTTATTTATGTTTACCCACATGTAGGGTTAAAATTGCTACGGACCGACCGATGACTTTATTCACGCGTCGCCCAAGTGTAATTAATAAAAATGTTTGGTATATTAATCTTTTACTTTTCTGATAATTCTCACTGTTATCTGCACGAAACAAAAATAAATTAATTAAAAAATATCAATGTGCGGAAATTTAAAAGTTTTTTTTTTTTTATGTGGGATGTTTATTATACTCAGGTTAGGAGCAAAACAAGATTCTTTGTGGGGGAGTTGGGCGTTGGGAAAATTTCCCCCGCGAGATGAGCTGGTGTTTCCTAGAGGTCATTTCCAAGCTGGCGGTAAATGGTGAAATTGTATTTATTTGTGTTTAAAAGTTCGTGTTTGGTAAGAATTGTGATGTACGCCCCAGAAAATTTTTTAAGTATAATTTATTTTTTAACTATTATTCACATCCTCCAATGGTGATTACAAGAGAAAACAGTAAAAATACAAATGTATTTGGCATTGAGCGTTCATAAGCAAGCTTATTTCATTGAAAAAACATTACAAATAAAGTGGGAAATAAATGTAACTGTCTTCAAAAGGAAATTTGCAATATCTTTTTGCTTTCTCGTAAAGAGACGGTACAGGAAAGCCCAAAAAAACTGCTATTTTTAACCATTTTTCACTATTTTTTTTAATTCACATTTTTTATGTAAATAAAGTTACTATGTAAGCCAACGTTTTGCTATAAGTCTAGTTTTACGACAGAATATTGAACAACAACATGTGGACATATTTCTTCATATTTCCACTCTAGTGTGAAATTCAAAGTTTATCATTTACGTAAGTCATAGTACAATAAAAATTGAAAAAAAAATTACACCATAACTTTTTAAATTTCAATTATTGCATTTGCTTACATGCAAAACGGAAACATGCGGTACACATGCGACATCACTGCACCCCGGCAGCAAAAATTTTTAGTTGCCAAAAGAATAATAAAAATAAAATAAAAAAAGCATTGAGTTTCCCATCCCGAGCAGAATAAACTTTAAATGGGAGTACTTTCCTTGCATAGTTGCCAACATTACTGGAACCACATGCGACTCGGTGTAACCGTTAGCTCTTTCATGCCCTCTTTCATTTATGTCTCCAGTTGTTTCAAAAGAGAATATTATTGATGCGCAATGTANATGCCCTCTTTCATTTATGTCTCCAGTTGTTTCAAAAGAGAATATTATTGATGCGCAATGTATGTAAGCCAACAGATCACTTGTTTCGTTTCCCCAAGCAATCAGATGCAGACTTCGTGTTTGATTGGAGTAATATGACCCATTAACAACAGAACAGTGGCTCAATGGACCAGTTACAGTCTATTCGCGGTTTCTTCACGCTTTTTGAATTAAACATTTGAAAAATCACCCCATGAACGACGTGCTTGGTTTTTTTTTCTAAAAATGCCATGTTCACAAGTGTTTTATTCTTGTGTTAACACAAAAGTATGTTATTTTTGTTAGAATGAACATTAAATTAAATTTTATTTATAACTCATTATATATCTTCTATAATTAATCCAAATGAAACAGGGAGAAAAAAGGTGTGTTGGTAATGCCAAGTAATAAATAGTTCTTATTTATAATTTTATTACACTGAGTGCACACGAATGTGGTGCGTTATCCCTTTGGTGTAATTTTCTAGACTACGTTAAGCTTGATTTGCATGAGGAATAGGAATATACAAGAATTCGAACTTGAGCAGGGTTTCAGGAAAGTCGTTAGTAACCGAGAATGGACTATATGCACAGAGCACTGGACTTCGAGCCACGTAGTGTTACATTACCGAACAAAAATTACCTTGCTCTGTTTTATGCACACGGTTGTGTACATTGGGTGTGTGAATGGGTTTTAATATACTCGGATAAGACAGATCATTTTCAAAGGTTGTTTTTAAAAGTACCCAGTTACACGTACAATAGGCGCAATATATTTAGTTAGTTTAAAACAAATTTAAAGTTAAAAGACCTTATAGAATAATTATAAATAATCTGTTAGAAATTATTTTCTACTAATTTAGAGATTTATACAGATTACTGCTAATCTCTTCGGATGTTAAGATTATCATCTTTAATGTTTTTTAATATAGTGTAATATAATAATTGCAAAAAAAAACATTTGACGTGAGTAGAGGTGCGGACGCGTATTGTACTATATGTTTTGTGTTCGGCCGGAGGTACAATCACACCACTCTCAAAAAATATTTGTGGTTTATAGATTACAATTATTTAGCTTCTATCTACTGATAACAGTTGAGCGAACAAACAGTGTGGCAAACGCAGTAAAAACCTCTTTTCACACCTTGGAGACCGGGGTTCGAAAAATAATTAATACAATTTTTACGCATTTGTATACGTAGTCTTCTGAAGAAAAAGCACAGCGATTTCAAATAGGGTTCTGAAGATATTGAGGGTTCCGTGGAAACATATTTGTAAAACTATTCTCCTCTTCAAGGGACGAATTTTTTAATGTTATGAAATCAATTTGTGTAGGTAGCCTTCTGAAGCAAAGAAAAATCCGTGATATCTCATAATGTTTGACATAGTAAGGAATTAATGTAAATATATGCACCCCTTTTCACGCTCTTGATATTTAAATTGTTTAAAATATTCATGTTTTTAGTTTTAGCGATTTGGGCTGCGATTTAGTATCGGGCGGTTAGTGGGTAAGTAAAGGTTTTCCCTTTATACACATTGAGGTTATATCGGTACATAAACTCCTTTACCTCTGTAATTTTGGAAGTGCCGCTTTCGTTATGATATACATACATGAAATACATTTTCTATTATACAGAATGCGGCGGGATTCGACCGACAAAATTCGTGAGGTGATTATGCAAAATCGAGTGGGAAATATACAGGGCACTTTATACCTAAAATGAATATAAAGGAAGACATAAAATTGAGATTTTTAAATGCGTTCTTGCAGAATACCGGGAACGAAGTGAAATTAAACTACAACTATCCGAACATCGGTTTATGTTATTGGGATCTTCATACTTAAAGCCTACTCTAATTAATATCGCCCACTGATAATGAAAATAACAGAGATAGCCACCCTCTTATTGCAGGTAACTTTTCTATCGTCAGGAATCATGAACTATTGACGCCGGTTTATTGAGCAATGTAACCTAATTAACAAAAATGGTCCTTTTGTCGCTAGTACCCGGGCTCCCCAGTTTTCATGTAAAAGGCACACACAGCTTCGACTGCAGCTACACGCATCTTAGCACTCACGCAATACTATGCGTGTACAGTGTGAAGGTGAGTCCAATGCAAAGACAATGGCGAGAGACTTTTTTTAACGCTTATTGTAAGCAGCATGTACCCTGCATAAATGAGCTTATACTCTACTGAAGCAGCCTGTTCGTTTCTGGCAACAGTCAATATGTGATTCTCTGCTGGAAGTGTTGGTTTTGCCCACACGCATGGAACTATGTCACTGCCGCCGGAAGTTTCGTCTGCGTTTTACACGAAAACGGTGGGTCTTGGGCAGTTGCAACAAGAAGGCCATTTTGGTTAATTATGCCATACTACCCAACAAGCAAGTAACGTTCATAATTCCTGGTGGTTAAAAGGTTCCTTGCAAAAAGATGGTGGCAACCCCTGTTATTTTCATTACGAGGGTAAATATTAATAAGATTCTGCTCTTATGTTGAAGATCCCGATATTATAAACCAATGCTCGGAGCATTGTAGTTTAATTTTACTCAGTTTCCAATATTTTGCACAAATTCATTTTAAAATCTAAATTTTTGAAGACTCCCTAATATTCAATTTAGGTATAAAGTGCCCTATATAGTTTTAATTTGATTTTGCATAAGGAATTACCACACAAAGTTTGCAGGTTGGATTCCGCCCCATTCTGTATATGGTTTATCGAGTTCATAACCACACCCCATCCTTAAACAGGCAGATCCTCGGAGATCTAAGAGACCAAAGTTACTGTTTTTCGTCTTCTCTACCATTTTGTGCATAGAAGAAAATAACTTATTCGGCAAAATTCTGGCGAATTCCTACGATTTAACAGAAGAATTCTATCAATGTGTCACTACGACTTTTTAGAGCGGGTTGTATCAGCTGAATATTATGTAAGTACGCTAACATCCATGTGCTTGTCAATACTTAATTTTATTGTTGCATGCTTAGGAAAGGTCTCGCAGTGCACGAATGGTCAAATCAAACAACCAGGGACAGAATTTAAATTCCTTAATATATAGGTGTTAGTTATTGGCAATGTACTTGAATGCAGGTAACTACCATACGCAGCAAAAGTTTTTTTATATACGGTATTATTAAAAAACAGCCAACAATTCTTTTTCGAAAACTATACACTGCATAAACTATAGCTGCATATAATGTTTTTTTTATTAATTCACACACATATATATAAATAAAAATCAAACCCATAAAAAAAATTTATATGTACATATAAAGTAATTCAAGTACAGTTCTTGATCTTATATTTCGGAATGCCACGTAGAGCGACACATTTCCATAGCTCTGGACTTCTGATAAAAGAAGCTGCATTTTTCCATTTTTAATGACTCAGTAAAATATTTAGAAAAAAAAAACTGTGCTAAAATATGCTAGGTAAAAGAAATCTCTTCATTGTTGGCTATAACACTCCACAATGTTTTATTATGATGTCAGTTAACAGCAACCAGGTTTACTTCGTTTTCCATGGAACACGGGTATTGCGCCTCGGCGTGTACGCACGGTACGGCATGTTGTTCAAGGCGGCAGTTACACGGTGTTACCGCTAGGAGGCCCTTATTACACGCTGTCGTCTTCCGCCCTGGCGATATGGTTGACGAGGGGGCTGACGGGCATGGATGCCCGGCGGCGCAGTCACGGCGAGGAAATGTGATGATGAAGACCAAGATGGCGCCAGAAGGCTGTCATTATTCGTCTCCCGTCTGTAACCCCGTGTCCTCCCCCGCCCCGAACACTTGTCATCCCTTCTTCTAAATTGTACATGGATGCCCCTGGCTACACAAAACACAATATTTCATACCATTCTGCACTTCTGGCGAATTTCTATGCCCTTTTTACTATAAAACTTTGTTCGGGAAAACAAAAACTTTTGCACTTGTGTAGGTTTTCCATAACTTGAAGCAAATGTGGAATTGTAAATAACTTTTTTTATGTAGTATTTTATATTTTATTTTTTGTCCAAATTTTGTTTAGTTTTGTTTAACTATAACCTTTTAAGACCACTCAACAATGCAAGCTATTTTAAAGATTATTTTTGCCTAAAAAAACTAAATTGCGAAACAAGTCGATTTGTGAAAGGAAAAAAAAGCATTATGTGGTTGTAATAGGAAAACTTAATAACAACCACCACTTCAAAAATATTTATGTAAAATGTATTCATACAAACAACACTTTATTTATTTCATAAACATATAACAATATTTTATGAAAAGGCTATGTAATTGGTTGTCTGGTTGCAAAAGTCACAAACTTAAAAGTCCTTTTCACATCCAGCACACTCATTGTGTGTGTACATTTTTCGGTTAATACGGCACCCAAAGGTCTCGGTGATCTGTTGAAAAAAAAACATTCTGAGAATGGGTGATTAATGTCGTGTTTGTCGCACAGTTAGTATGCTGCCCTGCGTGCATCCTATCTTGTAAAACCATAAAATTTACTTCTCATGTTAAGTATTCACTCGACTTACTCTATTTCAAGCTTTTTACCCATTACAGTTTTTATTCTTAATTTCAATGATGCAGCTTCTTCAAGTGGTTGAACCACTCTGGCATTCCTATGAAGGCTTGGTTTTTGGAACATAAATGGTTTATGATGTTTTCTTCAAACCCATTTGCTGGTTTTTATTTTATTTTTCCCACAGCTTTCGTTGACATTTTTCATGATCCCTTATACATTTCTTGTCATCTGAAATATAAATCAGATCCTGCAATGTTTATAATAAAGCCCCTTAAAATTACAGGTCTAATATTAAGTATGATTTAGAGCTCATTTTACGACCATCGCCATTTTGGAAATCATTCATTAACCATTCTCTTCTAGGTGCCAAATTACATTGTACATACTGGAAAATAATCTCTGAAATCGGCCCTATAAATACAATGACTACGGATAAATTCAGATAAAGAGGTTGTGTAATTAATACCAAAACAATCATCTTTCCAACTTTTTTTCAACACGAGGAAAAATAAAATGCACTGCCACTATCGAATACATAGCAATAAGTGAGGCATGCCACTTTTGCGTTGAAACGTTGAACTAAAACCTGTAGTTTTAGTCCGAGCGGCCAGCGTTAGTGCACTGTATGAAGAGATACTAAATCGGCTCGTATTATGTACATGGTTCACAATACCTCCTTTAATTCTTTATTCACAGGGCGGAAATAACCCTGTTTTGTGTATCACATCTAACGAAGCCTTGTCAGCTCCAAACATTTTGAAGAAGTGTAGCTGGAAAGTTATTTTTCAGATTATTGCAAGGTATACATTTTCAACCATGTCTTGCAATAATCTGAGAAAACCTATTTCCAACTACAATATATATATATATATAATAAATGATTCTAAGCATGATCATCAATATCAGGAGTATAAGGACAGGGCAGCATTTTTACACTTATTACACTTTGTTACTGTACATTTCCCCTCACCACTTCGCCCGTTTCACCTACGCCTCCAGGTCAAACCCCGATACCATTAACTCCCTCGCCCACGTCTCTCCACGTTCTTCCTTTCTCTCAGCCTCTCCCTTGCCACAGAAGGAAAATTGAAGGAAAATCGCTTTACTAAAAGAAAGAAACATGTAAAATTGATTGCGAATAGTAACCGAATATATATATATAAATCTTTCTCTCGTGTTGGGAGGTGGAAAATATTTGTGATGTGTACACGATTAGTGGTAGAAAGTCAACCTTACACCACGTCGAATACGCAAACACATTTGTGAGTAACTTCACAGCTAATTTTACTCCAAGCACTCATCTCTTTCATTTTAATACATGTGATATTCTCAGTCTTACCCCATCATCCACTTAACGTGATCCGCATCAAAATAATTTTGAAATGTGTAGAACAGTGTTCGCAGTGGCCTTCCTTACTTTCATTTTTTTTTTTATGATAGGCTGCTAAGTAACTTGGAAAGGTATGTGAGTTTTATTATCCTACTTTCCGATGGAAAGAAAGGCTTATGAGATCACTTTCCTGTCTGTGTGTGTAGGTGTGAGTTGCATTGTATGCCTGCGCGTGTGTGCTTCCCCAATTAAAATTTTTAACTCGTCAACCGAATTTCACCAAACTTAGTACACATATAATACTTAGTAAGGACACTGACTTTTGTAGTTTAAGACCACGTCAGGCACTTACTTTCGAAATGACGGCAATTTTATAATTTGGGATGATAAGTCATCTCGGGAACCATTCAACCGATTGAAACCAAATTTTGTGTGCTGGCAAAGCATCAAGTGACCATTAAATTTTGAGATGAATATAGTTTTCGGTCTGCCATTTTGGAATATAGCACCAAATGAAAATTTTTTTTAAAAAATTATATCTCGAAAACTATCAAAGCAATTCTCACACAATTTGACAGGTAAGTAACACTATGATAGGCCAGCTAAACTTTAGTAATTGAACTTGATTAGGTACTTATTTTTAAAATGGCGCCCAAACAAATATTTTAGATTTATTTGGAATATCTACCATACCATGTAACCAATTTCGACTAAATTTTGTATACTGGAAATATTTTTACAAGCATCATATATACAAAACATAAGTTTTGTCCACCATTTTTCAAAATAGAGCCATGCAAATCAATAAAGTTTTTATCATATCTCATGAAACAATTGACCGATTCCTATAAAATTTGGCAAAAAGTGGTACTGAGGCAGATTATATTGAGTGGTATGTTTTAAGCACGTCATACAGTTATTTTTGTTTTCAAAATTGTGGTTATACAACAATGTTTATTTTATAATTCTATATTATTGAAACCATGCAATCAATTCCAACTTTACTTTGTATGCTGGAAGTAAATATTTCAACTATCAAATGTATCTACATGAGGAATCTTTTCTCCTCCATTTTGTAAGATATGGCCATGCTAATTAATAATGTTTTTATGTAATATCTCCGGAAACAATTGACGGATTACTAACAAATTTGGCAAACAATTAGTACTACAGCAGGTGGTGAAAACTGGTATTTTTAAGTAGGTCAAGTACTTATTTCAAAACGGTGGCTATATAAATATTTTAGTTCAGTATATTTAATTAGGTAAACCAATTCAAACCTAACTTTGTATGCTGGCAGTACCTGTTACAACCATAAAATTTGTCTCTGCAGAGCCTCATTTCTCTGCCATTTTGTAAGATAGCCCCACCAATAGAAATATAGTTTTTATCTTATATCCCGGAAAACAATCAACGCATTCTTACGACATTTGGCGAAGTTTTTTTACTGTGTTATCCCAAGTTAATATGTGTATATTTTAAGTAAGACACGCTTAATTTCAGAATGTCGACTATAAAATTATTTTTGTTTTGTGTGCTATATCTACGAAACTATGTAATCTATTTTAACTTAACTTTGCATATTGGAAGTACACAATCATCGAATGTGCTACTACATTACTTTTGTCCTCTCTTTTTATGAAGATCGCCACATAAAACTTATGAAGGTTTTATGCCATACCTCGAGGACCAAGCAAACGAATTCCACCACATATTACACTGTAACATTTAAACTAATTTGTATCAAATTGTGCACACCATAAATGCTACAGAAGTCCATGTAAACTTTCCTTATTTAAATGGGTCAGACAACGACGTTCAAAATGGCAGCGTCATAGACCAGTTTGCCACGTATATTAAAAAATGTAACCAAATTCAACCAATAAACTGATTAAATCCGAAGTTGACGCTCCGAGTCCGACCTCCGTAATGCAGTGGATTGCACGCTAGCTTATGGTATGAGGTTTTCTTGGTTCAAGTCCCGGGTAAAGCACGTGTGCATTTGTAATTGTCTCACTAATGTTGCATGAATTTCTGGTTTCATTTCTAATATTATTGCTTTCAAAGAGAAGTCAAGTCCTTCCTACCAACTCAGCTTTTAAGAACTTATTAAAAATAAATTCCGCCAATGTTGAGGAAAGTAGGCTTATTAGTCATATTAGTAACCTCTTGTTTGTAAGTAATATCGCTTTATACCCGCTGGGCTCTCAGAGCGACCCATGTTTCATATAAACTCTTCGATGTTAGTTGAGAATTTTTTGAAGCACTGCTTAAGATCTGCTTTTCTTCCGTTGTTATCCTTCTGCCGTATGGTTGTGTTAGAGGCTGTTCACGATAAAGTTAGCATTTTACAAATCAACATTAGAAAAAAAGCTACTGCCTGCCTGCATATATTTTAATGGGCGCACTGAGTGACATGCGCCCAGTAAAGTTGGTATAGGCTGTTCACTGTGAAGTGAACACTTTTGAGTCCCTAGTTACTATTTCCTTTTAGGCATTTTTTATCCTTTAGCCACCTTTTTTTAAAATTAAATATTGCCATGTAAGTAATTGACACAGTGCGTATATTCCACCGCACTCAAAAGTTAACGTCTAAGGCTACAGTAAAATACATTTATTGACTATTGTTTAAATAAGAAGGCTTTCAAAAGTGCTCTCTTTACCGTGAATAGCCTATAACGATGGAGAGATAGTAGTTCCATATCCTAACGTCGAATAAAAGGTGTTGGGTAACCATTTGCGCTAAATTAAATTAGTTCTCTCGCTTTCGGTTTTTTGTAATGCGGCGAAGTGCAAAAATGAGTAGATTTATAGAATCTTTACTTTCCTAATAATTTCACAGTTTCACTTGACCGACGCATGAATAAAATGATGAGGCCCATTGCAATATTAATTTTACATAAGGTGGAAGAATACACAAAGTGTATACAAGCAGATATAAGCAGGGCATTCAAAGGTGCTCAGTTAACCGTGAACAACCTATATCATCATGTTATTAAATAAGAATTATTCATACCCTTATATGTATAAAATAATCAGAATTAAATAAGTAAATTGTGCAGAAATTTTAATTTAACTATTTTATTACGACGTTAATACACGGAACTACATTGCAGATTTTTTTTTTCTTCTGATTTCCAACATTTACCCGGAACATGGTGAGCTTGTCGGCTAAGATGCACTTCCTTACCTGAACTTCCTAGAATCCAGTGGCGTGAACCAAAAACTACAAAATAACTGTGACACACACTGACAATGAAAACCAACCAGTGAGAAGTNGTGGCGTGAACCAAAAACTACAAAATAACTGTGACACACACTGACAATGAAAACCAACCAGTGAGAAGTGACAAACACTTTCAAGAATATGGAAGGAAGATGTATGTGAAGATGAAGAAATAAAGAACATTCGAAATGACAAAGGCAAGGAAAGTCAATCCGGAGATTTTACAGGTATCACATGAGTATTTTCACAAATATCATATGAATTTATTTTTACAGATATCATAAATTACAAGAGTCGTAAAATATTGAGGTAGGTCTCAATTTATGGGGAAAAAAAGAAATATATATATATATAAAAGACGAGAGGAATTTTAATGATTCTTGCAATGGTCGTAAGGTAGACTAAATTATATTTGGGACCCACGCCATTCAAGAGCTTTGTCCATTATCGCCAAAAATAAGTAGTACATAAAACATATAGAAACGAGAAAAAAAAGCAAAGATTAGCTGTTGACAACATATATTAGATAAAACGAAGAAAATCTCATAAAAAGAATTATGTCAATAATAACATAAAAAATTATTGTTAGTATTTGGAGTACGTACAGCTTTTGACATTAACTATGAGCTTGTCCTGAGTGATGTTTACTAATAATCTTTGAATAATCAATTCTCCTAAAAACGTTTCAAAATCCTTATTCACCTCTGTCCGTGATGGCGGAGATCAGTTATTAATCACAACCAATACACAACTCTTCGTAAACATAGTTATTTTTCACCGTTTCAAATATTTTCCCGTCAGTGAGGTTGGCTTTGATGAGTAAAGGGGTACTTAAATGGCTGACGGTGGGGCGGAGAATTCGAGGATGTTTCGTTCGAAGGAGGCTGGGCAGGTCGGGGAGTGTTGTGGATAAGGGAATCTCTGCAAGGCCAATATCCCAATGAACTGGAAGGGAAAAAAATTCAGAACCACCACGGTACCTCTTCAATCACGAGTTATATGACGCCATTTATTTTTAAGGAAGATTATATATTTATGCAAGTCAGTTATTGATTATTATACTCTGTGATACAGAAATTAATCAGTCGTAACCGAGCGACGAGGCGCAATGGTAAACAACTTGACACTCATCCGGGAAGGCACGGGTTCGATTTCCTGTTCCGCCATCCTCATTTAGGTTTCCCAAGATTTGCCAAAATCACGCAAGGTGAATGCTGGGATGGTTCCTGACTACAGGCCACAACCTTTTTCTTCTCCGTTACTGNGCAAGGTGAATGCTGGGATGGTTCCTGACTACAGGCCACAACCTTTTTCTTCTCCGTTACTGCTTTTCTGAGCAATTTGCTTAATCTCTAATTGCCTACCTACCTATCTTCATCAGCCGTTGCCTTTAAGAGACTTTAAAAAAAAATAGAAATTAAAATCGGAAATGAACTTAAGAAATACATTTTTTATACATTAAATAGAGAAAATTTGGAATAAAAACTAAATTAACTAAATGTTTGGCTGCCTGTTTCCTCAACGCGACCTGCGCTGGGATTGGCTACGGCCAGCTAAGCCTGTTAGCTACGCAGCCATGAACGCTGCCTTGGAAGAGGGCAAAGGGACTCGCAGAGCGGAGAAGATTCCACCCGCATCATTAAACACCGCGTAAAACGCGAGCCGGGTTAGCGCCCTCCGCGCTATTTCGGCGCCAGATTAAAATGTTAGGAGTTTTAAATTTAACGGCTGTCGTTAACTTTTACGAGCGTTTGGAAATGCAGCAGCGACCGCGCCCCTGGTTGGTCCCCCACGCCACCTGCGCAATC
>NQII01002950.1:51210-117147 GCA_002778355.1 Clitarchus hookeri
GAACTAGTTCAACTGGCCAATGAGCTACCTGTTGAAAATCAAATCAACAGCGAAGACATTCGGGATTGGTGCAGTGCAGATGTCCAGATGGAGATTACCAATGAGGAAATTATCGATATGGTTAACAATCCTAAACACAGTGAAGAAGACGACGACACGGACGAGCTAACTCCAAAAATATTACATTCCGATGGGTTGAAATCGATCAACGCTGCTCTTGATTACATAGAGCAACAAGAAGAGTCTATGCCACATGACATACTGACTTTTCAGCGTTGGCGTAACATCGCATCATACAAGAGAGGACAGAGGTTAACTCAGAAAAAATCAAGAGATTTTTTTTAAGTAATGTTTTCAATAAATTACAGGTCTGTAACTATGTTTATTTTACGTTTTCAATTACAATAAACCAGTTTTTACATTCTTCACATGTTTTTCCATGTTTTACCACAATAACACCTAACCTCCGTATTATCCGAGTTTTACCGTATCCGAGGTGATCTCGGTCCCAATTACCTCGGATGATCGGGAGTCTACCGTTTACGCAGGTTTTGCGACTAAAGCATTTCTTTACATTTTTTTTTGTGAGGAATATGTCCTCGTGGGCTTACGTCAGAATCACTGCACAACGAAACGAAATAGAAGATTACACCGAGACGTATGGACACAAGTGGAAATATTTTTTCTGAGAACTTTTTCCTTAAAAATTAAACATACGTGTCAGCAATACTTCAGGTTATACTGAAACCAACCGCTTGATAATTTATTTACACTATCGTGTTTCCTGTATCGTATTGGTTACTCCAAGTTATCAGTACTGCATCAAACAAAAAAATTATGTGTCAACAACAGCTTTCGCGCAGTACCTTAGCGCAAAATTTAATTTGAAATTCTCTTCCAAGCAAACAAAGAGTGATTTTTTTCAGTTCACTAGAAATATTTGCTTTGTATCCATGCGTGTATTTTTTCATATTCTCAGTTTGGCAATGTTCGATATTGCCCCTCGCAAAAGGTGATGTTCAATCGCTGGTTAAATCTTTTATTCATGCACACGCTGGAAAAGAAAAGGCGACTCTAAGAAAGATCTTAAATCAAAAGAAACTTTGTTTCTTTTATACATTTTAGAATTCTCATTTTACATACGTAGAAATTTTGTTTCGTCGACTCTCAATGCCAGTATTTAAATACAGCGATGGAAGAACGCCCGGGAGGAATTAAGAAGTTATTGGACACAGGCAGGCTTAGCTGTTTTACAGTTGAAGCGTGTTACGA
Source organism: Clitarchus hookeri (assembly GCA_002778355.1). Taxonomy (NCBI): domain Eukaryota; kingdom Metazoa; phylum Arthropoda; class Insecta; order Phasmatodea; family Phasmatidae; genus Clitarchus; species Clitarchus hookeri. Next base: position 52,483 of record NQII01002950.1, read on the forward strand.
AATGATTGGACTAGGAATAATTTTCTCCTGGTTTGTAGAAAAGAACAGGGGCTTTGCTGTGGGTTTCAGTCTTAGCTATAAAAAAACCAAACCGATTTCAAATCCTGGGGTTTGTCGCGGAAAAAGAGACGGAGTACCGAGTCTCTTACAAAGGTCGTGTTGATGATTTCCCGTGCGGTCAACTGGGACGACTGCGTGAGGTTGATCACCCCATGTCCACTCAAGGCCGATTGTCATGAATGCTAGAATATTGCCCGTCTAATTTTGCAAAATGCCACACTTTTTTTTCGGAAGTAGCTCTTGGCTCCCACACGGTTAAAAAATTGGCACATATTCGCTGAATTCCTACGCTAGAAAAGTTAGAAGTTACCGTAAATGGACTATACGCAGTTAATTCATTCATGCCTGAAGAATTCCAAATGAATAATGAAAAAAAGAGAGAGCGAGAGAGAGGGAGAGAGAGAGAGAGAAAAGAGGAGGGGGGAGCTGGGGCAGTGCTGAACGAAAGAGTCTTCGAAAAAATTACACCATACTAGTTTCCTTCCACTGCCAACTTGACAGCCTTCGTCTCTAAATAAACGCAGGTAAAAAAAAAAATGCAAACCTTGACCGAACGAAAGGGCTTCGGAAGAGATATTCTAGCGTTGAGCAAACCAACCGCATATTCATTCGAGCATTAAGGGCCTTAAGGGCCATGAAAATGTCTTGCAGTGTGCGAATTCCTAAAACATAAAATCTAGCTATAATAAAATGTCAACTCCGTAGGATAGGTTTCACAATGTATGATTTTGTTCCGAACAAGAAAGATCTGATTAACTTTTAAGTGCTGGCTAGCAACATTTTCTGTATTTTAGGTAATGGTAGCTGCATGTAGTATTTTGATGTGGTTTCCTTGGATGTGCTTTCAGAAAACACACTAGATACAAGGATAAGTATTAGTATATATTAACAAGAAAATCGAGAATCTAGCAAAATTTTAAAACCACCCTTAATTACCATTCCAATTAAAGTAATCATAATTAAACCCAAGAAAGTCGTAAAACTTGAAGGGATTATCTAATAACCACGAATGTTTTAAGTTATAACATTATGGTAATTACATTGCGCTGCTGGAGGAACAACTTGGGTCCATATCCTTTGTTTTTAGGGCCTATGAGTGATGCTGAAGCAACATAGAAAATTAATTTAGAAAAGTAGTGTTACAAGACGCAAGAGAAGCATATCCGAGTTCGTGTGGGGTGTAGATGTTATTAAAAATAAGAGACAGCTATTATTTACAACATTAAATTATCTGTCTCCACTATTACTCTAATCTCAGTGGGCGCAATATTTAATGTCTATCTCTATTCTACCGATAGTCCTTATCAATGTCTCTGTATATATTGTAGTCAATTCATACTCATTATTAACACAGGTTCAGTCTGTCAGTAGCTATAATTTTTAATGTCTTACACTGAAGCATCCAGTTCGATAGTCCCGCCTGCCGGTCTCTATCTCTTCGCTGCACAGATGCTCGCAGTCCTCAGATTTCACTCGCGTTGGCCACATCTATCGCCAGTCTTTTCTCTGCTGGCTCGTCGTCTGTCGCTTAAGGTTGCACTATCACTCAGACTTTCAACTCTCATAAACTCTCGGCTCGGAGGCCCGTCGAGCTAGAATAGTTTCAGTCACCAAGATATGGAATATTCCCCGCAGCCCGAGTCGCTCTGAGACACACTTCGGCAATAATCATAACATTCTTTCGTAAATAACCTTAGAAATTCAATCCGCCAAAAGTCTGAAGCGGACGAGATACAGTAGGCTTATCACGGTGGACTCCAGAGGAATGCGGGGCGGCACGCCTTTGTAACTGAAAGCGTTTGTAGGATTATCCTTCGGATGACCTTCAAACATTCCTTCATGACTCGCCACCCGCTTATCACGTACGGTCACCATTCTCTTTCGCTCTCGCAGGACGGGTCAAGGCACATAACAGTATGAAATAACTAGTGCAGAAATTCTCAATGTTGGCACGTTTTGGGAGCAACTGCTACGTAAACCACTCAAAATATCTCATGGTATTTATTCTGTGAACCAGTGTTGTTTTCATTAACACGCGAATCATTTTAGCCAAAATAATCTATAAATCAGTTCGCTAATCAAAATTCTTTATCAACTCTTCCATTAATATTTGTTGATAAACATGGCTTAGGGCTGGTTTCACAATGTCTGGTTTTGTTCCGATTAAGTTCTAATTACAATTTAAGTGTTGGTTAGAGATATTTTCTGTTTCTCAATATATGGTTTAAAAAACCAACGTTTAATTTGCCTCTAACCAATGGATATATTAAACACAAGAATAGGTTCCGATTACTGAACTAATCAGAACATTAAAACAAATATGGTAGCCATTCTTGGCTGACGTGAGGTTATGTTTGTGTATTTAAATAGTCTAAAACAGAAGCAGAATATTTCAATTTGTTATTTAGGATGATAACCAAATATTCATTGCGTCAGTCGGCAGCGATTATTAGGCCTTGATTAGAGACAAGTAATTAATTTTCAAAATAATTTTATACCTGCGAAATTTGTGATTTAGAGACTTATGGGCGATATTAGAATGGGTACCTACATACTCATGTAAATTTATGAAATAAGCCGATATTGTATAAATGTAATTAAATATTATTCGTTTTCTAAAATTACTACTTTTTTCATGGGTTCAAGGAAAGCCCTTTTTTTTCTCCAGAAAATCAGGCTTAGTTCTGCCAATATATTTTATTCTATAGTAGATTTGGATGTTTTGGATTTGGTTTTAAGGTATTAAGAAATGTTATTTTGCACATTAAAAATAATTATAAAAGGTTTCGCGAAGGTCTGCACACTCCTAAAATGATATGTTTGGATAATAATTTCATCATGAAATAGTTGATGGATANAGGTTTCGCGAAGGTCTGCACACTCCTAAAATGATATGTTTGGATAATAATTTCATCATGAAATAGTTGATGGATTCGTGACAGCCGCTAGTATAAAATTAATGTAAGTATTTTTGAGGACATACTGAAATTAGTGCCTAGCCATTGCACTTNCGTGACAGCCGCTAGTATAAAATTAATGTAAGTATTTTTGAGGACATACTGAAATTAGTGCCTAGCCATTGCACTTTTGGGTGTGATTCGGCTAGCAAATGGACAACAATATTATTTTAAAAAATATTCTGGCCTCCGGGATGTTAAAAGTTAGTGGCTTAGATGTTTGGTTACCAAGTTTATTGTCATTTTATGCTTGTTATAAATACACCAATTTATGTAACCGTGGTGCTATCTGTGGGAACTTGTTTAAACTTTTTGGAGTCGTTGAAAAAGTATAGACGCAAGAAAGTGTGCTTGGCGAGAAATGTAACTTTTATATTAACAATCGTATTAATTTTTCAAGACCTATTATCTATTGTAGAGTATTTTCTTAATAATTATACATTGATTTCATGCAATATATTTCACACGCGAGACTTTCGAACCTAAGAAATTAATATTTTATTATCTGAATTAGTAAAATTTTCCTTGTCAAAACCGTTTACTATTGGTGCTTCCATTCGCGTTTTACAACATATTTTGTTTNTGAATTAGTAAAATTTTCCTTGTCAAAACCGTTTACTATTGGTGCTTCCATTCGCGTTTTACAACATATTTTGTTTAACCTGAACATAAACAACAGACAACGACCTTATATCAGCCAAACGCAAGCCGAAACGTCACTGCGTGGTTGCTAGAGCTATATTTAACAACACTTAGTTAACAGTCAAATTATTAACCACTAGAAGTGTGAAGAGAAACAGTACTTTTCTAACACTGATTAAAGGTTACGTTTATATTTATACTGTGGACAAATAACCAATACTTTAAACAAACATTGTAAAACCGGTTGTTATTTAGACATTAATAGTTGCTTTCCATTTAAAAATTACCTACTTTATATCTCGAAGTAAAATTATGTGTTTAAATAAATTATTTTAACAGGAACTTTTAATAAAAATAAATTAATTTAAAGTTAATCATTTTTTTATTGCGTATTTCTACATAGCAAATTTTTATCAATTTTAAAACAATTATTTTTGCATATGTACTAACTTAGTCATTTCTGTATGACATTATTCGAAAAACAGTAAACTATTTTTATTGTACCTACAAGATTGTAAGAAAGAAAAGGAAAGAAAAATTAATTTATTTCATTGTCGCTAATTTATAGTGNTTTATTGTACCTACAAGATTGTAAGAAAGAAAAGGAAAGAAAAATTAATTTATTTCATTGTCGCTAATTTATAGTGGTAACCAACTACTATTTGCAAAATGGGCTTATCTACTAATTTTATTGTAATAAACGAAATTTTACTTTTCGTTCCCAATAAAAAATATCTGACATTTCATTTCCTTGAAAATTTAACGCCGTAAAATAAAAGTGACTTTAAATTCAGCTCTATGAATGACCCAGATATTCTTCTTTACAATATAAGTATGCTCTTGTTAGTTGCAATAGCGTATAACTAGAGGTATCCTGCCATATAACTTGTTGCGATGTTTTATTTCAGTGGAAGGTTACAATCTATGACTGTCACACTTCATAGAATCGTTCCTCTAATTAGTTTAATACTATTATTAATTTTGTGTTCTATTTTGAGCTTAGATAATCCTGTGATAGAATGGTTTTATGTGGGGCCATGATCGTAAGAAGGATTAATTACCACGTGCATTTAAAAAAAAACCCTCAACTTTTATAATTTCTCTGGAATAACTCCTGTGGATTTAAGATGGCACAAATATGAGCTGTGTACAAAAATAATGACTCATAATGTCATATCAGTGGTTCTCTGACTAAAAGAATACCCATACAGCTTATTAAAACACAAAATGTTGCTCAGTCGTTTACGGTATTCGCATCGAGAGCACGGAATGAGCTGCCAGAGGAAATCCGAACTGCAACATCGTCTGTCACATTTAATATTCTTGTTAGGAAATNAGAGCACGGAATGAGCTGCCAGAGGAAATCCGAACTGCAACATCGTCTGTCACATTTAATATTCTTGTTAGGAAATTATTTTCTCCGTGCAACACATGATCTGAAAATTCTTGTGCTTAGTCTTAGTAATTAGAAACTGTAAGGGTTTTATTATCCATGTCGGTATTTCTTCGCAAATTGTTTTCTTTAGAATAAATAATTTAATTATATTGGTAAAATTATATATGTATTTGCCATTAATTATTTTGTAATAATTTTATAATATGAACTCAATAATGTCGTAGTGATTTAATAATATACATCAGTATTTTAGTAGCAGATTTACTGTTTGTAAACCATATTTTTGTAGTAACTTCATAGCATGAAAGTCAATAAATTTATAATAACTTTGTAAGTATATGCATTATAAATATTCGTGTATCTTTTTTTTTTAAAATGCAGTGCTCATGGTTAAATGCAAGAAGAGGCGTTTGCCTTAATTTCTCAATGTAAAATTAAGGCGTAAATAAAAATGGAATGAAAAATACCTTCACACAAACAGGCAGCTCACAGACTTGTTGCTGAAGGAAAATAAGTTGCAAAATTTGAATGCTTATTTATAGTATTGACGAAAAATGCGAAAGGAGTTNACTTGTTGCTGAAGGAAAATAAGTTGCAAAATTTGAATGCTTATTTATAGTATTGACGAAAAATGCGAAAGGAGTTAAGGTATTTCGTTATTTCCAAGGAGTCAGTTCAATATTTTTCTGGTAAAATTGACCAAACTAAAACAAAACCTTTCNAAGGTATTTCGTTATTTCCAAGGAGTCAGTTCAATATTTTTCTGGTAAAATTGACCAAACTAAAACAAAACCTTTCCCTGGGATAATGCAAGTGCACCAAACTGAGAGCCATAGAGGTGTTTTGCTTTTCCGGAAGCTTAGTTCACTAACGGAAGACTTTGTTAAATATGGCACGGGAACTCTAAATTTATTAAAAGATGAAGGAAGTAACGGTTTGGTATAAGAAACTGGTCATTATGGTATAATTAACGTGAAAACCACGACGAAAAGAGCACAATATAAAATTGTTTACACAAATGAAAATGCTCAAAAGACAGAGACCAGAAAGAGGATGTTTGTGCAGCTGAAATAAAACGCGGGACTTACATTCAAATTGAAATAAAAGAAGCCAAAACCATGGAGAGAAAATGATACGATGCGGTATATCGCTATGTAGCTGTAGTTCAATATATAATAGACGATGAGGGAAAAGTGAAAGTGGCATTTCTGCAAGTGGGTGGATTACAAAATGTCGGCAAGATTTTAGGCTGGATTNCGATGAGGGAAAAGTGAAAGTGGCATTTCTGCAAGTGGGTGGATTACAAAATGTCGGCAAGATTTTAGGCTGGATTAAAATAAAGTTTCACACGGTAATTTCCAAGAAATTATTTTTCAGTGATAACAGCATCAACAATTATGTTACGTTGTATTTGAGTGTAATAAAAATTCAGGTCTGAAGTTTTTATATTTTAACTAGACTGAAATAATTTTTTCTGCATCTTCTGTGTGACCTGCATGATATATTTACTAATTTAAAATGAGTTATAAATGTTCTGTAGTTAAAATACAATAAATTATTACATACATACTGTTCAACTTGTTCAGATTGTGTCAGGAAAATACTTAAATATAATTGAAATTAAACATCAATTTTTAAAACGTTTTCATGTGTGTCAAGCATGTAGTTTGTGTTTATTGTTTAAATACGCACGTAACTTAAAAATTTATGATAGTTCTCGGAGAAATCTGAACAAAAGAGAGCAGTGTTTGTCTAATTTAAATGCTATTAATAATTTCTTCAGGTTTAACGTCATTCCTTTGGGTAATCGTTTTCCTAAAATACTTAATAAAACCATTAAAACTGAAAACTTCAACCACCCTTTGTCAAATCTCATAGTAAACGTAGGTTCCAAGATCACGTGTATTCAAATGTAGAATTAACTTTATTCTGCGGGTAATTATCAATACACCGTGTCAATTATTTCTCAATGCGATCGTTTACATTCAAATAGCCAATAAAAGAAACCCCATCGAAATGTATTGAGTGGTTCAAATTCAGTTCTTTATTTTATATTCCAGAATTTAACGCAACTAGCAGGAACTTTCCTCAGTCCTTAATAAAAAAAAGCCGTTTTTGGTTCGATTTCATGGAGTGATAACGTTTCTTGACATAACTTAATGCTGGTACTTTGTTTCATTTCATGTCATCTGCAAACATGTGACTGAATCATGATGAATTTGTCGATTAGCGTGAAGTGTCGGTGCAAGCTAACNTTTCATGTCATCTGCAAACATGTGACTGAATCATGATGAATTTGTCGATTAGCGTGAAGTGTCGGTGCAAGCTAACCTCAGCACGCATGCTTGCAGGTGAACCTCCACGGCAGCATTGTTGGCAAGTCGTCCTGCGAATCTCAGAGCCAGGATGTGGAAATCCTGCTCAGGAAGTCCAAGACGTTGCTCGACAGGTAAGGCGCTGCTGCTGCCATATCCTCTCTCTAGCTCATTTTTATCAATCAGTTCAACAATTTATATATTACTGGTTTACATAGATGTTCCTCAAGCCACGTTTATGCACTGGCTAAAGCTTATTATCGATAAATATTTGATAATTTTAAGACATGCTCTATTGTCCATAAGTAATACATTTGTACTATTTTACCGTTGAGTTTAAGCATAACCTGTCACACTCTCCATTTTTTTAAACTGACCTGGTGTTCTTTATTTTTTCGTTCACAAACATGGCCATTCTTTAATTTGCGCTAACTGACAGGGTTGTTTATTGTGCTTTGCTTCTCGCCATACCATCAATCAATATACGAATCCCCAGTTAACAAAGCTGACATTGATTTCAGAATACTCTCTTCAAAATTTTAATACAAGAGTGACAAAGAAAATCTATTTACCGTATATCNGCTGACATTGATTTCAGAATACTCTCTTCAAAATTTTAATACAAGAGTGACAAAGAAAATCTATTTACCGTATATATCAACGAACAATTACATTTTCTAAACTGCTTTGAACTGCACCTCACCACAACGCTTAGTGAAGTTGTAACAACAAAGTTAAACGTCTTGTGTGCTGAAACCCATTAAACTCCGGTGTCTACGCCAGAAGGAAGTGGCACGCGAGACAGTAGACGTAAACTCATTACTTTGTCATGTTTGAATAAGTGGGTTTGTTCGTAATTTTCTTCCGTGCACACACGACAAACTGATAGTTGTCTGCTGCTCAAACTACGTTCACCATACCGACGTACTGTAGCTATTTAGCACTACAGTGCTCCATCACAAGAACGACTTGACACCTTCCTACAGCAAGAAACATTTCTGATCATTCTTTGCTTGCTTCTCAGCATAATCTGGCTTCAGTTACCGCCACATGTTCCACCGATATCTTTCTGAAACTGTTGCTAACAAGACAAAGCTGTTCTCTCTTTCGCTTGGAGACATGGCTAAAGAGCAATGATAAACACTCTTTTAAAGGTTTCTGAAATTATTGGTATGAGATATCTACCTCCAAACTTACGTATATATCAATTTTGCAAACCAAGTTAACCTGACGTACATATTTTAGAGTTATCGGTACGACTTTAATCACCTAAAACATTCTTGACTTCACCAAAAAAAGAATATCTGGTCTCCTTAAGCAAATAATAATTTCCGAAAACTTCTGTTATAGTGCGCTAGTAACTATAATGTCAGTTTGAGAGTATTATTTATATTTTATGTACTGGAATAAAAACAACTTTTTATATCGTTTAAATAACAGAAAGCCAATGATTTTCGGTATCAAATGCAGTATCTTAAAAATAACCTGCCATAGGAAATAGATTGGTAATACGGGAGTATCTTTAAGTAAAACTATTAAGAATGATTCCATAGGTCAAATCTTCACCAAAATGTGAAATGTTATGTTTCAATACTACGAAACCTTTAGGAAAATGTGATTAGTGTGTGCAGAAATCAATCCTATGAAAATGTCCCATAAATATTTTACGCAAATTGTACTATTGTATCTTAACAGTGGTGTTAGTTTGATGTTCCAAGGAGACCATTCGCTAAGTAAAAGAAAAAACCTAAATGTTTCATATTAATGCCAACGCGTTTGTCAGTTGAATACAATGGGGAAAGGTGGCTTGCCAAGAAAGGCATTGACGCCCTACTACTACCAGGAACCAACTTTTCTAACGTATTCACCTCGTAAATTCTCATATAAATATAATTTTATTGTGAATAAAAATAATGATAACGGTATACTGCACGTTGCATTACACTAAACGGAGGAAGAAATAGTTTCTTTATCTCAATAATTTATGTTTGAAATAGCTCATTTACGCTGGGAGGAGCGCTGATTGTGTAATTTACGCATCTGAGCAATTTTTTAAGGTGGATAGAGATTAATGTCTCGACGATGGCGAGATCATTAGAGAAGGAGCAAGATGCTCAAAGAAGAGAGGTCGGGGAAGGAATCGTCAATATCCTGTTGTATGTAACCATCCCAGCATTCGCCTGGAGTGATTATGGGAAACCATGGAGAAGCGGAATTTGAAAGGCCGGTACGGGAGTTGAGCCTGTGCACTCACGAGTGCGAGTTCAGAGGTTTACAACTGCGTGACCTTGCTCGGCGGAACAATCTAGAACATGCTACAGTAGCATACCACAGCTGTACCAATATATCCAGAATAATACAGCGACCAACAAGATGTTCATTTGATAATAGCATTTGCAAGGGAAACAAACTACGGAAAATGGTATATTNGAGTGATTATGGGAAACCATGGAGAAGCGGAATTTGAAAGGCCGGTACGGGAGTTGAGCCTGTGCACTCACGAGTACGAGTTCAGAGGTTTACAACTGCGTGACCTTGCTTGGCGGAACAATCTGGAACATGCTACAGTAGCATACCACAGCTGTACCAATAAATCCAGCATAATACAGCGACCAACAAGATGTTCATTTGATAATAGCATTTGCAAGGGAAACAAACTACGGAAAATGGTATATTNATAATACAGCGACCAACAAGATGTTCATTTGATAATAGCATTTGCAAGGGAAACAAACTACGGAAAATGGTATATTATTAATAAATTTTAAAAATATATTTTTATAAAATTAAGAAAAATGCATATGTGTTAGGTGAGGTTTAAAAAGCAACTATATAGCAGCGCGTGCAACATCTCCCACTTTCTAGAAGCACTTAGTTATTACTTCTGATGCCAAAGTTTTCAGTGTTAGTTATCAGTGCACTAGAGATATGCACTCAAAAATCCCTTTTGCAAATGATTTTTCCAAAAGAAACAGTAACACGGACAGTTAAAATAATTATGGACGCACGTACCAAGGCAGGGTGACTGAATGTTCCGTAAGGACACGGGCGTGCAACGCCACTAATTTCTGAGCGTTAATATTTATACTAAAAAAATGTTAAATATCGATACTATACAGCCGAATATGTTGTAGTGCAGGAGTAATCGCTAGTTTTATTTGATCGAAAGATCTGAAGAGATCTTTGGTAAAACATGCATATTCAAATAAATAAGTTTTTTTTCCCCACACCATGAACTCATAATTACGTTTGTTTTTGTAACTGTTAAAATAGATTAAACAACAGCTCATCTTTACACGGTAAATTTAAATAAAAATTATAAAANTTTGTTTTTGTAACTGTTAAAATAGATTAAACAACAGCTCATCTTTACACGGTAAATTTAAATAAAAATTATAAAACGGTTTTTTTTTGTTATGAACATACTGTTGCTCAGTCAAGAGATTTTGGATGACTTGCGAGTATAGTCCATTCAGTCATGTTTACTTCCTACTTTAAACAAACCTGGCTATTCCTCAGCCGCATGCAAACAAAGCTTAACTAAGTCAAGAAAATTACACGANTTCCTACTTTAAACAAACCTGGCTATTCCTCAGCCGCATGCAAACAAAGCTTAACTAAGTCAAGAAAATTACACGAAATGGACAACGCACCGCATTTGTGCGCTCTCAGTTATATAATATTTTGCATAAGTAATACTTCGCACTAGACGTTACCAACACACCTATTTTATCTCTGGTTTTATTCATATTGTTACAAGTCGCCATAGGGGCGTATCCAAGTTCGTGAGGGATTGAGGTCATAATAAGTATAAAAGAACTACTTTTGATTTTTAATTTTCACACAGCTATTATTTACAACATTAAACTATCTATCTCCACTAATACTCTTGTTATTCTCAGTGTGCGCAATAGTTAATGGCTGTCTCCATTCTAATTAAAGTCCTTCTCAATGTCTCTATATTGGTTACAGTCATTTAATTCACACTCATTATTTACACATGTTCAATCTGCCTATTTCCATTATTCCAAATGTCTTAAACTCAAGCATCCAGTTCAATAGTCCCGCTCGCCAGTCTCACTCTCCACTGTACCGATGCTCGCAGTCCTCAGACTTCACTCCCGCTGGTCACTTGCACTTGACGCTCTGCTCACTCGTAGCTTTGCTGCCTTTGCAAACCTGTCGCTTACGTCGCACAAACCTCCAAACTCCCAACTCTCAAAACTGTCGGCTCGGAGGCCCGTCGCTGCTTAAGTAGTCTCGCTGGCCCAACATGTAAGGCTCCACGTATCCCAAGACTCACCGAGAGACAAAGGCAAAGGTGATAAACCAGTATACTCTTTCAAAGATAACCTCAGAAATTCAGTCCGCCTAAGATCAGGGACGCACGAATTGTAATAGGCTTATCGCGGCGGGTTACCTTTGTGAATCGCCGCCCGCTTCTCACATTATACTCGCCCGACATTCTTTCACTCTCACGAGCAGGATGGGCAAGGTGAGAGATTAAGAGGAGCCCCATGTAAAAATAATAATTCTCTAATTAAATATGATTTTCAGGTAAGACATAAGTAATAGTTCAACTTAAACAAAAGTAAAATAATTTTTGTGTTAACAGATGTATAAAACGGTTGTGACACATGCCGTATTTAGAAGACAGTCAAACACATCATACACAGAGTGATTTGTTAAAGGTTTAATTTTAAAAAATGTGAAGATACCGTGAATAGACTATAGTTTAGAGCATGTCTGTCATGATAAATTACAGACGACACCTCGGAAGTCAGAGTAACGGAAAATATTTATCTTTGACATTGAACAAGTAGTGTAGAGGCGTGGACGTTACCGTGGGCGTCTTGAGTGCAGCGGAAGTTGCGTGGTGACGCGCGGAGCGGCGTCACCTAGTCGACGCGCCCTTCGCCCTCCCGTATGTGCGCAGGCGACGCGGGGGCGTCCGCGCCCCCAATTAACTTGTGCACACACTTGTTGAGCCCGGCTCTGCCGGCAGCGGCGTCATCTGCCCTCCGGTGGTGCAGGAGGGGAGCCGCGCCGATATGCAGGCTTCCCCTCTCACCGAGAGATCTGCCGCCCTGCACTGCTGCAGCGCGGGTCGAGACTGGAGTGACCACGACGCAGGGCCAACAGTCAGCCACAGAGAAGATACACTGCAGTCGTGGTTACTTACAACTTTTCGTGGAGCCCTGCTAAAGTTCTACTTTCAGGATGTTCCTCCGCCTCACGCAAACAAATCCTAACTAAGTCTAGAACATTACACCAAAAGGACAGCGCACCACATTCAATTAAATTTTGTAACAGGACTATTTCTTGCCAGTCATTAGCAACACAACTATTTCTCCCAATTCTTATTCGTATTAATTATAATTGAAATATAATTTATAGGTAAACAATAGTTAAAAGTTAAATTTAACCAAAAATAAGANGATGTTCCTCCGCCTCACGCAAACAAATCCTAACTAAGTCTAGAACATTACACCAAAAGGACAGCGCACCACATTAAATTAAATTTTGTAACAGGACTATTTCTTGCCAGTCATTAGCAACACAACTATTTCTCCCAATTCGTATTCGTATTAATTATAATTGAAATATAATTTATAGGTAAACAATAGTTAAAAGTTAAATTTAACCAAAAATAAGANTATTCGTATTAATTATAATTGAAATATAATTTATAGGTAAACAATAGTTAAAAGTTAAATTTAACCAAAAATAAGATAATTTTATGTTAACAGATGTAAGAATACTCTTGTGATTCATTGTTGTAGTAATTATCTTTAAATAAAGAACGAAATGTTCTTAGTAAAATTTAAGTAGTTGCGGTTTTACATCTCGTCAACTTCGGAACCGTTGCATATGAAACAAGCTACTAGAACTATCACGAGTGGAAAGAAATCTGCCGCGGCCGATATTACGGAACCAGACTACCATTCTAGCCAGGAAGTATCTAGAAACTAATTTCGGTGATGTACTAATTTTATTTGCAGTAAATACTGGACTAAAGCAATATAAATGTGTGCATCTGTGAGGGAAAATAGGTATAAAATCTTACAATTATTAAACGAAATTAAAAAAATCAATGCTTGATTTTCACAATATAATAATAAATAAGCAAAAGTTTGTTCACGCCTCTTTCCTTTGTACGTCTCAACTAATTCCAGAATTCATACCGGTTGGTACTTCCAAACATGTCCAACATTTTTCCAGAATCAACTTACATATCTCAAAGTACTCTGAGCAATAGCAACCAGTTCAAGTGGTTTTCGGACATACTGTTGCGCAAATATGATTTAAGTCTATGTAATGTAGAAGAAAACATGTCACTTCATGCTGTAGATCAATTTTTTCTGTGCATATGAAAAATCTACAGTCCCACATGTTGAGTGTTCGAATAAAATCAAACTTCTTGGTCGTCTTCTTCTAGCCACTTTCTTCACCACATATGTTCTTCACTAACAGCCACAGACGTAAATTTGTCTTGTGGGAGAATGCTACATTAGCGTTTGTACACTGAAGAGCCAAAGAAACTGGTACACCTGTCTAATATCGTGTAGGGTCCCCGCGAGTACGCAGACGTGCTGCAAGACGACGTGGCATGGACTCGACTAATGTCTGAAGCTATGCAGGAGGCATTTTACGCCATGAATTCTGCAGGGCAGTCCACAAATCCATAGGATTGCGAGGCGGTGGAGATCTCTTCTGAACAGCACGTTGCAAGGAATCCCAGATATGCTCAATAATGTTTATGTCTGGTGATCTAGGTGGCCCATGGAAGTGTCTAAAGTCAGAAGTGTGTTCCTGGAGCCACTAGGTAGCAACTCTCGAAGTGTGGGGTGTCGCATTGTCCTGTTGGAATTGTCCACGTTCGTCGGAATGCACAATGGACATGAATGGGTGCAGGTGATCGGACAGGATGCTTACGTATCNTCCACGTTCGTCGGAATGCACAATGGACATGAATGGGTGCAGGTGATCGGACAGGATGCTTACGTATCTTTCACCAGTCAGAGACGTATCTAGACGTATCAGGGTCGTTTACGAGTGCGGCGCCAACCAGGAGTGTGTATGGCAGCGACATACAGGATCAACTCCTGGCATCATGTTCTGGGGAGCAATAGCCTACAATGACAGCATGACTCTGGTGTTTGTTGAGGGAACACTGAGCAGTGAGCGCTACATCCAGAACATCAGCTGGACAATGGCCGTGCACACACGTACCCAACGCTCTCTCGAAGGTGTTCATCAACTCCACTGGCCAGCACGATCACCCGACCTGTTTACCATTGAACATGTGTGGGATATGATGGGACGGCGTTTTGTGCAGTCTGCAATACCGGTAACAAACCTCCATCAATTGCAACAACAGGTGGAATTAGCGTGGAACACTATTCCCCAAGATATCATTCGACACCTTTATTATCGTCTCCACGCACGACTGCAGGACTCCATCGCTGCTAAAGGCGGCTACACAAGTTACTGACATTGTTGTTTAAGACACTCTGTCGCCTCTGTCCATAGATGTACGACCCTGTGATCATTATCATATACAGTATATAACCTGTATAATTATTCAATAAAAACCTCCATTTATGTGAGACATTTGCGTCCAGGTGTTCATTCTCCATCTTCCACCAGTATATTTTTAAATATGGTTCCAACTCCTCCTTTATGGAACGCGGTTAAAATCACCCTCCAAATTTTTATGGATTACCCTTTGTCATTCAATAATGCACTATCCAGGAACTCAAAATTTTATTTTTCATTCTGTATGTGTTACTAGCATTAAACGCCTGCTTCAGCTGCAATTTAAAGGGTTGCCACGCGCTTCCAGAACATATTTAGGTTATATGTACATATATTTTCTAACTATATTTTAATGAAGAATACTTGCCGAAGTTTGTCAGTAAAGTTCAGTTCTAAGTTGTATGAAAATAAAACCAAACAAAACCTTAGTATTCTAATGTATTTATTCTGAAGGTTGTTTCAGTATACAGAGTACTTAATGGTTAATCTAACCACTACACCACCGCGGCCCCCAATTCTGTTAGAAACTCTCTATAAATTCGCCACCTAATAGCCAGCGAACGTGCCAAAATAATTCGCCACTTGACAATAAACTGTTGAAAATTATTATATTTTAAGCTTATTTCCATACAACAAAACATTCGTATGTGAAGTTTAAACGGCCTCATTTTAAATCTAATTTATGGAACTCAAACATTGTAAGGCACCACGAGAAACTATTTTCATGCCTGCGATATGCTATACTTTCTGCTCAGATTGTCAGAAAAAAGTACGAATTATCATCATATATGTTATTCACATAAGCGGGTCAAATTTAAAGCAAAAAGTTACTGATAACTAATGAGCCTACTTTCCTCAGTTTAGGTGAAAATAAAGTTTAGTGAATTTCTTGAAAACTTAGAGGGCAGGTAGTCGTTGACATCTCATTAACAGCAATATTATTAGAGATGAAACCAGAAATATGCGAAACAGTACAAATACAATTGAAATACACGAGTGACTTACCCGGGATCCGAAATCAGAAAGACTTAAAATCAACATATAAATTAATANTACAATTGAAATACACGAGTGACTTACCCGGGATCCGAAATCAGAAAGACTTAAAATCAACATATAAATTAATATATCCTACCACAGTACATCTTCATCGTCAAATTATAAAGAAATCGATTGATCGTTCCCGAGATACGGCATAAAAACTATATTATTTAATTTAGGGTTATCTTAGAAAATGGCGGAGAAATGAGGCTTTGCACAGACAATTTTGATTGATATAATTGATACTGTNCCTTTATTATCGTCTCCACGCACGACTGCAGGACTCCATCGCTGCTAAAGGCGGCTACACAAGTTACTGACATTGCTGTTTAAGACACTCTGTCGCCTCTGTCCATAGATGTACGACCCTGTGATCATTATCATATACAGTATATAACCTGTATAATTATTCAATAAAAACCTCCATTTATGTGAGACATTTGCGTCCAGGTGTTTATTCTCCATCTTCCACCAGTATATTTTTAAATATGGTTCCAACTCCTCCTTTATGGAACGCGGTTAAAATCACCCTNATTCTCCATCTTCCACCAGTATATTTTTAAATATGGTTCCAACTCCTCCTTTATGGAACGCGGTTAAAATCACCCTCCAAATTTTTATGGATTACCCTTTGTCATTCAATAATGCACTATCCAGGAACTCAAAATTTTATTTTTCATTCTGTATGTGTTACTAGCATTAAACGCCTGCTTCAGCTGCAATTTAAAGGGTTGCCACGCGCTTCCAGAACATATTTAGGTTATATGTACATATATTTTCTAACTATATTTTAATGAAGAATACTTGCCGAAGTTTGTCAGTAAAGTTCAGTTCTAAGATGTATGAAAATAAAACCAAACAAAACCTTAGTATTCTAATGTNTGCCGAAGTTTGTCAGTAAAGTTCAGTTCTAAGATGTATGAAAATAAAACCAAACAAAACCTTAGTATTCTAATGCATTTATTCTGAAGGTTGTTTCAGTATACAGAGTACTTAATGGTTAATCTAACCACTACACCACCGCGGCCCCCAATTCTGTTAGAAACTCTCTATAAATTCGCCACCTAATAGCCAGCGAACGTGCCAAACTAATTCGCCACTTGACAATAAACTGTTGAAAATTATTATATTTTAAGCTTATTTCCATACAACAAAACATTCGTATGTGAAGTTTAAACGGCCTCATTTTAAATCTAATTTATGGAACTCAAACATTGTAAGGCACCACGAGAAACTATTTTCATGCCTGCGATATGCTATACTTTCTGCTCAGATTGTCAGAAAAAAGTACGAATTATCATCATATATGTTATTCACATAAGCGGGTCAAATTTAAAGCAAAAAGTTACTGATAACTAATGAGCCTACTTTCCTCAGTTTAGGTGAAAATAAAGTTTAGTGAATTTCTTGAAAACTTAGAGGGCAGGTAGTCGTTGACATCTCATTAACAGCAATATTATTAGAGATGAAACCAGAAATATGCGAAACAGTACAAATACAATTGAAATACACGAGTGACTTACCCGGGATTCGAATTCAGAAAAACTTAAAATCAACATATAAATTAATATATCCTACCACAGTACATCTTCATCGTCAAATTATAAAGAAATCGATTGATCGTTCCCGAGATACGGCATAAAAACGATATTATTTCATTTAGGGTTATCTTAGAAAATGGCGGAGAAATGAGGCTTTGCACAGACAATTTTGATTGATATAATTGATACTGTNATTTAGGGTTATCTTAGAAAATGGCGGAGAAATGAGGCTTTGCACAGACAATTTTGATTGATATAATTGATACTGTGAGCATACAAAGTTAAGTTGATATTTGTTTTTCAGTTTCGTAGATAAATAATTCGGAGCTAAAATGTTTACATGGCCGCCATTTTAAAAATATATGTTTCTGACCCTTTCAAAATTTATTAGTTTACATAGCCGGCCATAGTGCTAATTGTTGGCCAAATTTGGTAGAAATCGGTTGTTTTTTCGAAGATCACATAATTTTATTTCAAGTGACATTGTTTTACAAAATGGCGGATAAAAGAGGTTTTATGTACATATTTGATTGTTGTAGTATATACATACATCATACAAAGTTTTATTGGAATTAATTACACTGTTTTGACGATATAAAATACAAAACTAAAATAGCTATATGGCCGCCATTTTTTTAATATGTGTCTGACATAACCAAAACAAATCAACTAATATTACCTGCTTGTTTGCCATATTTGGCAAGAATAGGACAATTTTTTCCCGAGATTTGACATAAAAGCATAATTTATTCGTGTGGTACTATCTTAAAACATGGAGGACAAAAGACACTCCGTGTATACACATGTTATGTTTGTTTTATATAATCTAAGCATACAAAGTTAATATTGAATTGATTAAATGTTTTCAAATATATGGCATACTATGCTTGAATAGCTCTATGGCCATTTTGAAAATAAGTGTCTGACATATTTGAAACATATTTGTACATATCAACAGCGACAGTACTACTTGATTGCCAAATTTGGTAGAAATCAGTCAATTGTTTCCCNAAACATATTTGTACATATCAACAGCGACAGTACTACTTGATTGCCAAATTTGGTAGAAATCAGTCAATTGTTTCCTGAGAAATTATACAAAAACTTGATTGATTCGTATGGCGCTTTCATAAAAATTGCAGAAAAAGTGGCTGTTTTTGCGTATTTAATGCTTGTAATAGATACTGTCAACGTACAAAATTTGGTTGAAATTGGTCAAATGGTTTCGTAGTTCACCAAATAAATTAAAAAGATTGTATGGTCACCATTTTTAAAATAAATGCCTTATAAAGTTTAATTACTCATTTTAAGTAGCCTGTCATATTGTTTCTTACGTGCCAAATTTGAAGAAAATCTNTGCCTTATAAAGTTTAATTACTCATTTTAAGTAGCCTGTCATATTGTTTCTTACGTGCCAAATTTGAAGAAAATCTGTTGGTTAATTTTCGAGATATTACCTAAAAGCTTAATTTTTTCATGTGGCGCTATCTTCCAAAATGGCGGATTGGCCACATTATTCACTTCTGAATTTCATGCTTAAAATTGGCGCTGTCAGCATACAAAATTTGGTTTAAAATCTGTTGAATGGTTTCCGATATATGACATATCGTTCTAAATTTTAAAATGTCCGCCATCTCGAACGTAAGTGCCCGGTGTGGCTTAAAACTATAAACACCAGGTGTTCTTATTAGTACTGTATGTGTACGAAGTTTGGTGAAATTCGGTGAACGCGTTAAAAAATCGAAGCGGGACGGGGGATGACACACAAACACGCCCAGACACACACACAGACACCCAGACAGGAAAGTGATTTCATANTAACACACATACACGCAGACACACGGACAGGAAAGTGATCCCATAAGCATTTCTTTTCTTCTGAATGTAGGCTAAAAGCGAAATTGGTAACGAAAGTAAGAGTACGCACCTCATAACGAAATGTATAATGAGTACAGGAGGATAACATATTTCATGTAGCAGTGACGCTTTTATAAAAATTAAAGTAAGTTATTTCATCTTTTTCATATTTTAGATAAAAATATCTTTTACCATATATTAACAAGGAAAGGAAAAAAAAGGGGTGGGGGTGAAACACGTTTCCAAAATAACGTGAAGGTAAAAATAAAGCCTCATTTCGCATGCCTGTGTCTGGCATAAGAAGATTCGCGGAGCCGGGGGCCCTATACTTTCCTTTCCTGAAGCACAAAGACGATAGGACGACGACAGTCATCAGCGTGGTAAGCTTACAGCACCGGAGAACTCACTGCCTGCGCTCTTGTAAGGGAAACTTAAACTGGGTTCCTCAGTTTGTTCAACAGTTGCTGGCTTCGCAGAGCGTGACTGAACTCCAACTTCTCGATGCCAGTGAGCTTACGCGCCAGAACAGCTTCTGCCCGGCCGTGTTACGTAATCAATGTGTGCTTCCTGAAGTCTGCTTCCTGATGTCAATATGCGATATAAAATGAGTGGCCTTAAGAGGGCCATGTANGATGTCAATATGCGATATAAAATGAGTGGCCTTAAGAGGGACATGTACTAAAATACTTTCTGTGAAATCGTCGTTTGCACGAATACGCGTATCTCAGTATATTCAAATGTTCTGCGAATATGACTTTTTACCGAAAAAAGGTAAACAAAAATCTAAGCATTTGTTTTATTTCTTCCTTTTTTATGTTTAATGTAGTTAAAGAAATAAAATTGTGAAAATCACGAAAATTACATTTGCTAGAGCTAGTCGTGCGCAGTTTCTTTAAGAGGTAGGTGAAAAGTACAACTACATTGAAGAGCCAAAAAAACTGGTATACCTGCCCAATATCTTGTAGTGCCCCCGCGAGCACGCAGAAGTGCCGCAAGACGAAGTGGCATGGACTCGACTAATGTCTGAAGGTATGCAGGAGGCATTTCACACCATGAATCCTGCAGGGCAGTCCACAAATCCATAGGAGTGCGAAGCGGTGGAGATCTCTTCTGAACAACACGTTGCAAGGCATCCCAGATGTGCCTAATAATGTTCATGTATGGTGATTCAGGCGGCCAATGGAAGTGTTTAAAGTCAGAAGAGTGTTCCTGGAGCCACTCGGTAGCAACTCTCGACGTGTGGTGTGTCGCATTGTCCCGCTGGAATTGTCCACGTCCGTCGGAATGCACAATGGACATGAATGGGTACAGGTGATCAGACAGGATCCTTACGTATCTGTCACCAGTCAGAGTCGTATCTAGACGTATCAGGGGTCACATTTCACGCCAAATGCTGTTACCCCTATACCATAACAGAGCCTCCACCGGCTTTAACAGTCCCCTGTTGACATGAAGGTTAGTTGGATTCATGAGGATGTCTACATACCCGTACACGTTCATCCGCCTGANAACAGTCCCCTGTTGACATGAAGGTTAGTTGGATTCATGAGGATGTCTACATACCCGTACACGTTCATCCGCCTGATACAATTGGAAACGGGACTCGTCAGACCAGGCGACGTGTTTCCAGTCATTAACAGTCCAATGGTGAGGTTGGCGGGCCCAGGCGAGGCTTAAAGCTTTGTGTCGTGCAGTCAACAACGGTACACGATGCGGGCCTTCGGCTCCGAAAGCAAATATCAATGAGGGTCCTTTGAATAGATCGCACGCCTGCACTTGTTGATGCCCCAGCATTGAAATATATGCCAATTTGAGAAAGGGTTGCTCGTCTATCACGTTTAATGATTCCCGTCAGTCGTCGTTTGTCCCGTTCGATCACGATCTTTCTCCGGGTGCAGCGATGTCGAAGATGTGATGTTTTACCGGATTCCCGATATTCACTGTACACTCGTGAAATGGTCGTACGCGANCGATGTCGAAGATGTGATGTTTTACCGGATTCCCGATATTCACTGTACACTCGTGAAATGGTCGTACGCGAAAATGCAAATGTTATCGCTACCTCGGAGATACTATTTCCCATCTCTCGTGCGCCGACTATAACTCCACGTTCAAACANAATGCAAATGTTATCGCTACCTCGGAGATACTATTTCCCATCTCTCGTGCGCCGACTATAACTCCACGTTCAAACACACTTAAATCTTGATAACCTGCCATTGTAGCAGCAGTAACCGATCTAGTAACTTTGCCAGACGCTTGATGTCTTATNCACTTAAATCTTGATAACCTGCCATTGTAGCAGCAGTAACCGATCTAGTAACTTTGCCAGACGCTTGATGTCTTATACAGGTGCTGCCATCCACATCGCGTTACTCTGATTGGTTCCATACCTGTGCTATTTGCATACGCACGCCTATACCAGTTTTTTGGCTCTACCGTGTATACAGGATGATTCTAGAATCATGGGACAAACATTGAGGGGTGGTAGAGCTCACTAAAACCAACCANGACAAACATTGAGGGGTGGTAGAGCTCACTAAAACCAACCATTATTGTATAGGAATACATGGGCGGGAGTGACGCGTTGAGGCACAAACACAAAAATAACACATGAAATGCAACACAGTGTTTATTTACAACGTGGCCGCTTAATGCCTTTTTATAGCAATGCTTATAATAATTGCTCAAAATTGCTACCACCGACAGTAATACAAGCTTGGTAGCATCGTTGGAGTTATTCTGATGATGATGCAGCAGGTCATTGGCGCACCGTTTGACTGCCCTCAACTATCGCCAACTTTGTCAGCCAATCACGCCATACGTAGAGGTCGCCAAGCATGTGTGGCTGTTGGTGGATGCATTTCCAGCAAGTGTTTTAACATTTTCTGTACGGAATCACTCGTTACGTATGCTGCTAATGAATATTTTATGTTTCCGTTAATGTGTAAGAAAAATAGTTCAATTTTCGTGCTTTATTACACTGTGTATAACAGAGAAAGTAAAAAAAGTTTGAACATTTTGTACTGTAGTAGGATTTGAAAACGAATCGAAAAATTAACAGTCAACAACTCGAACCACTCACCTAGCAGTCCTCTACACGAAGTTTTTCGTAAATAAGGATTTTACATGAAAGCGACAAATGCGCCTGTCTTAATTTCAAGTCGTGGTAGAGCGCTTGCTGCATTTGCGATTTATATGTAAAACGAGGTTACGAGAAAATAGTTTTATTTTCGTTATGAGCGTGTTGCACTGTATATACAGAAGGTTTTATCCTGTAGAGGAATTTCAACATGAGTCAACGAATTGGTACTTCATGAGTGGTTCTTCACTTCTATATTATACGAAGTAGTATTGCGAAGATGGGATTTTATACACTTCAGGTATCATCTGCATTGTTCGTATCTCAAAATCGAAGCTAAAAGAATACTAAGAGCTTCCGCATTTTACATTTACGGAGTTAATTTCCGTCATTCGTCATTACGGAGTGCCTTTCCGTAAATTAACTCTACATCTCCGTAAACATTTTCAGTAAATATACAGAAATTCCTTACAGCGTATTTGTAAATGTGAGAATTAATCGTGAGAGGGATGAGGAAAATTAAATTTTACAAATAATTAGTATAGCACTTAAGTTAACAATTTGACGATAAACACGAAGCACTACAAGCAAGCAATTCAATACTTCTATCTAATAATAATTTCAAATTTTTGGCAACACGTATGCCCTTTAAATATACGAATTTAGAGATGAAGTATTTCTCTTTCGTCACTGTACTTGAATGCTATGAGTTAATCAATCACCTAGATGCTGTACGTTGTCTCCACACTACAAGAAAAATACCATATATATATATATATATATATATGCAGTACAGCTACTTTTTCTGAAAATTTGTCTTTAACTCTCCTTAACAGCGGAATTATTGAAAATTTTATTAAATTATATTAAATGTGTAATATAGTCACTAACTTCTTACGGCCTTCTATTTCGGGAGATAATGTACACTGAAGAGCAAAAAAAAAACTGGTATAGGCGTTCGTATACAAATAACAGGGGTATGGAACTAATCAGAGTAACGCGATGCAGTCGGCAGCTAGATCGGTTACTGCTGCTACAATGGCAGGTTATCAAGATTTGAGTGATTTTGAACGTGGTGTTATAGTCGGCGCACGAGAGATGGAACATAGCATCTCCGAGGTAGCGATAACATTTGGATGTTTGCGCACGACCATTTCACAAGTGTACCATGAATATCGGGAATCCAGTAAAACATCACATCTTCGACATCGCTGCGGCCGAAAAAAGATCGTGAAAGAACGGGACAAACGTCGACTGACGAGAATCATTAAACGTGACAGACGTGCAACTCTTTCTCAAATTGGCGCAGATTGGATTTGTGAACTGCCATGCAGGATTCATGGCGTAATTGCCTCCTGCATACCTTCAGACATTAGTAAAGTCCATGCTACGTCGTCTTGCGGCTTTTCTGCGTGCTCGAGGGGGCCCTACACGATATTAGGCAGGTTTACCAGTTTTTTGGCTCGTCAGTGTATATGCTAGGTTAAACCTTTGAGCCGAATACACGTCAAACACAGAATCAAAACCATAAAAATCATAGGTAACTCAACCCCATCTTTATTGTGATTGGCCGACAAGATAACATGGTACAGTCTCACATATTTTGTGTCGCGCAAAAGCTTGACATTCACAAGCTTTATTTTCCGTGCAGTCGAGATAAAGCTGGCTTACGTGAACGTGTTACTTGTAATGTGTTACGTGAAATGCGCAGCCATCGTAATCGTGGCCTAATAGACCCTACATTGATGTATCAATTGGCTGGTGCATTTTTAACAACGAGCAAGAATATTACTTACAAAACTCTTTTACTCACGTAATCATCAACGCTCAGCCCAATTGACTAGATCTAGAAACATGCGATTTTGGGTTTTAGAATGCATACACCAACCAAATGCGATTTTTTAAATTAAAATTTTAAAGGTGTGAAAGTAGTAAAAGATATTTTCAGGATATCCTAGATATCGGTTAGTTCTGAAGGTATACGGCCGTGATATTTCCATCGGCAAACTACCTGTACAAATGCCTAATATATTATTTCATAATATTTTCTCATTAAACCATCGAGGTTATTAAAATTTGTGAAATTACTTTCATTGATTTCGCGGTTTTCTTATTTTTCTTTAAAATGCTGGATATACAATATGTTATAAACTAATTTTCGTCTCTTTTTTAAATTGGTGGTCATAGACATACTAACTAGGTGTACGAAAAGGTCCTTTATTTAAAACAGTACCAATTTCGAGTAACTCATGCGGTTGAAGCCGTGGTAGGAAAGCAAAATCCACATTAACATAAGTATTTGATTGGATTCCTTTTAAACGTACTTCATGTGATATAAGGGATTGAAATCGCTATTACTGTACTTTTAAAAATACTTCATACATTCATACTTAAAGTGAATCTCGGGCCTTTTACCGAAATTGTAATTAATGTGTGCCGGTGTTTCAATGCCGATTTCCCAGTTTTCTTTCGTCTCCTTTTCTTACTCAGAAAAAGTAAACATTTCTTGAAAAAATAGTTATTTGGCCAATTCTCTATAACTGTAATATGTCATGTTGTTATTTGCCACAAACCAGGCCTTTGACTGCGAATATGAAAACTTTGAATTTGTGAGAAGTTTTCAATCACACGAAAAACTGCTGTTTTTTATGAATAAGAATAATGTTTCGTGCTAAGTGTTGATCGTGTCTGAAAAAATATTATTTTCTTGTGAGTCTCGTCACATCGTATAGTTTTCTGGTATGTATTTAAAAAATTTTGGGGGAGGGGAAATATGAAATTAGACAGGCGCCACTTTGTATTTCGCTTCTATTTGTTCACCTACTGCTTCATAACGTTCTGAACCACACAAAGTTGTTTTTGCTAGAGAAACATTTATTCTCTTTTACATTACATTAAGAGAATGCGAACAAGTGGTGACGTTTACCGCTGTCAAAAATATAATCAAAACATGTGGAAGTATTGGGAACTCCGACACTTACTGGACTTAATTGTGATGCCACAGTTTTCCCATGGATACAGCATTCCACTTGAGGGAAAATTGTGGCATATAAACTAATGACATCTGTATTCCCAGGTTCTAGTAATGAAACTTGTTAATAGAGAAATTGAAATAACTGTGAACACGCACTTTTAAAGGGGTAAAATAGGTATAACTGATACATAACAAGCAAATATTTAAGTTTATAGCAGTTATGCGTACACATGCATCGTACAAGATTGCTGCTGTTGCTTTTGAGGACTTCAATGGCCTGTGTAGTCACTTAATTCATTACCCAACGAACATTCATGAGTTCCTATGAGACGGCAGCTTTCTCAGTGCCAATGTCAAAACGAGGTGGCACAGGGATAAACCACTGGACTCGCATTCGGAAGGACACGGGTTCGACTGCTGTTCCTGCCATTCATATTTCGAGTTGAACGCTGGGATGGTTCCTTACAACAGAACATATGCAGATTTCTTTCCCGTTCCTGCCATTCTGAGCAACTTCCTCCGTATTTAATGACATCGCTGTCGACGAGATGTAAATCTCCATGTCAGTTTAGAAGTGTTTTTTGTTTTGGAGCATAATTTGTGACAACTGGTGGCAAATCTGTAGCATGATAACCTATGTAGTTTATTTGATACTATGCTCGATTGTATCAACTCATTAGTGTTACCAACTTTTATGTACTTAAAAACCGAACGCAAATTCTTGGCATAATGAAGGAAATATAAGTGTGAGGAAAGGGAACATTCTGAAAAATGCAGAGAATATATATTATAATTTCTTTCATACTTTAATGAAACGCGTTTTCTGAAAACTTTTAAATCCACTTTAAAAGAAATAACACATTTTATTGTGCAAAATAAAAATAAATATATTAACCAGGACAGAATAAATATTCACAGTTTTATTAAATAAGCCTACCTAGCCGAGTACGTTTACTCCCACAAAAATTAATATTTCTTCTTTGATTTCGCTTAATTCAATAGTTGTTTTGCTTTTGAATCTTTCTGACCATACGTTGCTAATTTAGAGCCGTAAAATTGTACAAACGCGTTGCTTGTTGGATAGCTAAGATCAACTGAATTTTTTTAAAAACAAATTTGGGCTTTGGTCCTTTTCTAAAAACATTTCCACTATTTACACATTAATAATTGCAAGCTCTGAACGTGAACTCTGTACTCTGATTAATTTGAGTGTAGCGGAATTCACTCTACATAATTCAGTACATAACTCATCACCATCATACAAACAACCAATTTATCTGCCACACGTTTACTGCATCTGTCGATTCAACATCATTTTGAACAAGGAATGGCTGGAGCAAAAATATACGGTACTATGGCTATAATTTTAAATTCCAAAAATTTGTGTAAAGGTATTTTTGTGTCAAAATGCCTGACAAATAGCATCTGGTCGAACTATCCAACCAGACACCAGAAAAAATACAGTAAAAGGTTGATTGTCTGACTGAAATCGGCCCGTTGGCAACCTCATATATATGTACCAGGCGGTTTGAATGGTTATTATTTACCTTTCTTCTGTGCCGCAGTTGTGCGGTATGTTGTCCTGATACAGTGACATTGCATTGACTTCTTTCATTCCTCTTTTCCATCAAACTACTAAATTTCGTTTGTAGTCCAGCTATTCTTCCTTGTTGCGAAAATTGTTATTGTAATATGTGTATATTCCCGTATGTCACAAATTTACACGCTTAGTAGAGATTTAACTACATGCCCTAAATGATCTCACATAGAATATGATAACCTATTAGTATGCTATTTAGAGTTCAGTTTTATCTGGTTAATTACTAGCACTGAAGTTATTAATGAAAGCAAACCCAAATAACTCAATTTCTCGTTTACGTTATGCACTAATCAAAATTATTCTTTAAAACAGTGTCCATGAAGAATAGTACTGAAAGATAATAATATTCCCCCACGTCCAAGAACGAACTGAAATAAACATCGCCTTCGGGCTCTACATAGTGATAATAAGAGCTTCTTACTTAACATCAACATTTTAATGCTTTTCTTAATCCGGGGTTGGATTCGAATCTCTCTCGCCGTAAGTCACCATCACACTGTGTTTAGGAGATAAGCACCAGGCCCGTATTTGTACACAGCTGCTAACGGGAAAGAGAACACTGTGTGTTCGACTAAGTGTCTAGTATCAAAAAAGATTTTAAAGGATGTTTCGTTCATACAAACACAATTTCGATATTCCTCTTTTCTTTGAGGATTCGCAATCTTCATTTGTTTAGACGGTTCCATATATAGAAACTACATTTAAGTAGTAGACATTATTTTCTCGAGTTTGTGACCTTGAATCCTGCTTAGTTCTTTTCAGTCATTTCTTAACAATGAATTTGTGTTTGATCATCCTCCAAATTTCAGACCAGTGGGCAGGCTGTTAAAGGCGTGTCATCACAATCGACGAGGAAATTGTACATGTTTCACAATAATTAGTGGCTCATGGTAATTACTGGAAACACATTCATGTTTAATAGTCTTGGAGCTATATCCGGAGACAATGAAAACTTTACAGTTACGAATTGATAGTACTGGTTCCACGTCTTTGCTGCTACTGTTAAAATATATTCGCCTAATTTTAGATAATTATTTTTAAAAAAATTTTATTAGTAGACAAATTTTTACATGTGATATGTTATATTATATTGGGGAAGCGCATTAAAAGCGAGATGTACAGGGTTGTCAACTGTGAAGTAAAGATCAAGGAAACAAACGACACTTGAAGCGTATTTTGCTGTGATTAGGGNTGTACAGGGTTGTCAACTGTGAAGTAAAGATCAAGGAAACAAACGACACTTGAAGCGTATTTTGCTGTGATTAGGGAAGAAGAAGGTCCTTCACAACTGCCGGATCACGGCATGGCAAACAGGAAAAGGGGGATGGGTGGGGCGAAGAGCGTACTCGTACCTTGAACGTGACCAAGAATCGCACGCCCAGCGAGTAGCGAGCTAGGTTGTCATGACTACCGCTCGTGGGCGTAATCTGTGGACCGCACACGCCCGGGAAAGGGTTTCCGCTTGGCAACAGGGAAAAAGAGCGTGTCGTTACTGTACGCCTCATTCCAGAGGCAGGAGGAAATCAGATGAGACCAACCTTGCCACCCAAGCGACAGACAGACTTAGCCATCATTTGCGACCAGCTTGGAGAAATAATTAGGTGCTTAAGGTTTGACGGCGGAATAACGATCGGAGTGGCAACGGAAACTCTGGAAAACCGTCACACACTACAATATCCACATGGGGAACTTTCAACTTAAGTATGACCTATTCATTTGTCGACGAGAAGCTAGCGGCTTATTTAGGTTAGCAGATTTAATGCGGGAATTCTAAGCAACGTATGGTGTTATTCATAATCTTATGAAACAATTGGTACAAATTTAATAAACCAATATTAAAAATGTTAAAAAATTAAATTTGACCATTTTTAGCTTACTTTCTGAAGGAAAGAAAGACTTATGAAATCAGTTTCCCGCCTGTGTATGTGTGTGTCTGTGCGTGTTTTGAACGCGTGAACCGAATTCAACCGATTTAAACAAAATTTTGTATGCTAACAGCTCAATGTAAAGGTATTGAATTCATAGTTGAATATTGTTATTGGTCCACCATTTTGGAAGATAGCGCCACATGTAAAAATAAATCTTTTGCCATATATCTAGAGAACTACTTAACCAATATTCGCCAAATTTGGCAGATAAGTAATACTGTAATATACCAAGTAAATGTAATGTATTAAATCTTTAGATAATTATTTTCAAAATGTCGCCCATATAAATATTTTAGGTTTATTTGGTATAACAATTATGCCGTTTGATCAATTTCAACCAAAATTTGTACACTAACAGTATCTATTAAAGCATATTATAAGCAAAAAACAACCACTTTGTCTACCATGTTGTAAGATAGTGCTACATGAATTAATAAAGTTTTTCTATGATAACTCGGGAAACAATTGACAGATTCATACCAAATTTGGCAAACAAGTAGTACTGACGCAGTTGACATGTAGAAATATGTTTCAAGTATGTCAGACATTTATTTTCAAAAGGGCGGCCATCTTGCTATTTTAACATAGTATGCTATATCTTCGAAACCATCTAATCAATTTCAACTTAACTTTGTATGCTGGAAGTATATAAACCAAAACGTCAAGTGTCTACACGGAGCAACATTTGCCCTTTGGTTTGTAAGATAGCCCACACGAATAAATAAAGTTTTTATGTCATATCTCGGGAAACAATTAACCGATTTTTACAAAATATGGCCAACAAGTAGTACTGCGGTAGGTGACTGATATGTATTAGGTATTTCAGACACATATTTTCAAAATGGCGGCCATGTAAACATTTTAGCTCATAATATTTTATCTACGAAGTTACAAAACCAATTGCAAATTAATTTTGTATGCTGAAAGTATCAATTACACCTATAAAAATTGTCTATGCAAAGCCTCATTTCTCCACCATTTTGTATTATAGCCCCTCTTAAAATGATACAGTTTTTATGCCGTATCTCGGGAAACAATCAACCGGTTTCCTTCAAATTTGGCGAAGAAGTAGGTTATGTAAACTAAAATGTGTTGTGTGCAACAGGCATGTGTTAATTATGTTTATATAAATAATTAAGGTTAATTTTTAAATCTATTACACTATTCAACAAAATTCATTCAAATTTTGTACGCAAACAGTAGCACTTAGAAGCATCATTAATGCATACAGAAATTCTTTTTTCACAGATTTTTTTGATAAATAGTGTTAGGTGAGTAAATTGAACATTATGTCATATTTTTGGAATAATTGGACTAATTTCCACTTAACTTTGCACACGTACAAAAGGCCATGCACATTTGCGAGGTTTAAATGGGCTCAGACAATGATTTTCAAAATGGTGGCAATATGAATGTTTTTTTTTGTATTTGGCAGATATATTTAACAAATTACAATTTCAATTATACTTTTTATGCTGACAGTATATATTATAAACATCGTGTACAATTGTGTAAGGTAGCCCCATTTAAGAAAAAAAACTTATGCCATAACTTGGAGACCAATCAATCTATTTCTACCAAATTTTTTTATAGTAGGTCATGAAAACTTATGTGTTTTTAGTGGTCCAGACACTTACTTCCAATGTGATGGCCGTGTAAATATTTCAGGTTATTGAATCCTATCATTCAAAACATTAGACTGATTACATCCGAAGTTGATGTTCCGAATCCTACATCCGTGATGCACTTGACTGCAAGTTAGCTAAATTTTATGTGTTTATCTGAATTCGAATCCCAGGTAAGTCACTCGTGTGTTGTAATTGTCTTGATAGAGTTTCGCATGTTTCTGGATTCATCTCTAATGGCATTGCTGACAATGAGTCGTTAACGCCAAGCTACCATCTAAGCTTTTAAGAACTTCACTAAAATTATTTTGCACCCATATGGAGGAAATTAGGCTCATTAGTTATCAGTAACTTCTTGTTAAACTTTTATATCCTAATACATGAGGTTATTAAATAACTTTCAATTATAATAATATAATATAAAAATAATTATAGAAAAACCAAAATACGATTTCTAATATTCTTGATGGGCATTGCACTATAACATATATGATTATACAAATCAGAATTAGTTGCGTAGCGCACTCTTTTGAAATGGGAACGCCTGCTAATGCAGGTGGTCTTTTAATTAGTCAGACGTGTATCAGAAAGTTCTCCCCAACCCCCTCAGTAAATACAAACATTTTGTAAGTGAAATTTTAAGTATATTTTTGATATCTGATTTTTTCCCCGTTGCTTAATCCTAGCCTGGTTTTCAGTTATGCAGATATCAGAAAACTGGAAACATTCATGAGACGGATCGTGTACTCAGTGGTACACCATGGGTAAGAGACGTTGGCAAGAACTTCATAATTGTTTACATGCACCAGTCTGGCTCACTGCCTGTCTATCAAACTTCATATCATCATGCTCAAACACGCGACTGAAGAATAATTCAAATTAATTATTGTCATTCAGGTTCTCTGCGAAAAGAGTTTCAATTCTCAAGGATACAAATTAATTTTCTGATGTCACGATTTTCTACTAACAATATAAGTCAAGGTTGCAAATAGCACGAAAAAACCTGCACGGGGTCGGAGTTACTTTCAACTGGAGAGTGTACACGCCAAAAAAAAAAAATGTGAAAATGATCTTGCTTTCAGAACCTGACCACTAGTTCCTGAAGCACCTCCTCCTTTCCCGACGACGGAGTGACCTGAAAAGAAAGGGAGAGGGGCGAACACTTTAGTGAGTACTGAAACCACTACCATTGTGAGTGGACTGGTACTGGGGACAACGGAAAAGCAACAGAGAAAATAATTTAAATTATTTGCACATATCAGTATTTTACAAGTAAGACTATTCTATTTATGGAAAGGATGGTAATGTTTTAATCGTTAAACTCTATGCGCGTACTCTGACGTTACGCGCAGCGACGTACAGCGAAGAAATGTATTGATTTGCGCCCTATCGCCCCCTCCCCCTTCACAGTCAATAAACCCTCACCCCCTCCCGGTCATCCCGTCCACAAACAGACCCAGACACTATGCCGGCTGGCAACGGCGTATGGCTCATCGCTCAGGTTCCGAAAAGGCATAATTTACGGCGAAACAGGACGGGGAAAACGCGAAGGCTGCTCGCAAATCTTGCACGCCTATTTTGTAGAAAGTTTACCAACAACTGACATTAAAAAAATATTTATAACGAAATTATTAAATATTTTTTAAGGGGACGCTGGACGTATGGGCGTCACTAATGCACACATATATATATTTATATATATATATATATGTGTGTGTGTATAAATATATATTGTTCTATAATTATCGTAACAGTTATAAAATATTAACATATATAATATCTATGAATATTGCTATCATGCATTGTTTTACAACTTGTATTTTAACCATTGTTAGTAAAATAAATATTTTTTACACGTGAGTTATAACTAAAATTTTAAATAGCATTGTCGTAATTTAGAATTAAATTCGTTATTTTAAACACACATAATTTATTTTGCTACCAAAATAACACGTTAGCTCATTAAATTTTTTAATTCAGTAAGGATAATAGGAAATCAATAATACCTTTCTAGTTAGAAAGATTTTAATGTTATAATATTTTGTTTTTAAAAAAGCTTTAAAGTATGTTAAAAAATTCACTACAGTGTCGAAAAAAGTGCAAACTAGGAAAAATTGCAATGCAATTTTAGAAGTAAATATTAGACCTAATTTTACATAAATTAATTGAAAAAAGCTGAGATTTATTGAAAACAAAATATTTATAATGTAATGTATGTTGACTATAAACGTTTATTGACTTAAATTGGCGAGTTTGAAGGTAGAGAATTTGGATTGTCGCTAAATTCGTTAAACAATATTGAAACGTGTATAAAAAACAATATAATAAATGTTGCTAATTATATGGAATTACGAGTGGAAAACTGCCGTAAGAAAAGGTATTATTAAGGTTTAAATAACTAAATATGTTTTATATATACCATAGAATTTATTGCATACTAGATTAATTACCTGAAATATTTGAGTGAGTGAGTGAAGAGATTTGGGCGGCTCTTAACATCGAGGTATTGAGAGCCGATGAGAGGGAAGTGAGGTGAATATGGAGC
Source organism: Clitarchus hookeri (assembly GCA_002778355.1). NCBI lineage: Eukaryota > Metazoa > Arthropoda > Insecta > Phasmatodea > Phasmatidae > Clitarchus > Clitarchus hookeri. The sequence continues at coordinate 85,585 of NQII01002950.1, forward strand.
AGCGCTGGAACGAAAGGGCGGGGGAAATGGGAGATCCCCGAGAAAACCCGCCAACCAGCGGCATCGTCCGGCACGATTCCCACTTGCAAAAATCAGAAGTGAACCGGCCGGGGATTGAAACTGGTTCGCTTTGGTGGGAGGCGAGATTGAAATATTTGAAAAGTTGGTGAAAATAATACTTGTGTCTATATTAAAAAAGTAAATACACTATATCTCTAAACGGATCTTCTGAAGATTAACTAATCAATGCGTATCCATTGCAAATAACCCTTGAAAAAGTACTGTATTAATTATATTTTACTAATAATGAAAATTAAGTTACTATTTTTTGGATGAAACGTTTAACCAATTTTTATTATAACAAAACTACAAACACAAAAAAACTCGTTGATAGGTTTTAATATAAATTAGATAAATATGATTTAACCTGTTCATACAATAAAGCTGCATAATGCTAAAATATGGAGCTAAAATATATTTCAATAACTGTAAGAGCACTTATATAGTAACGTCTACTGTATAATTCGACACTAACTGCTTATTAAAAAAATAACAGAAATATGGCAAAACAATGCAGAATAATATTGTATTATAATTATCCAAAACAGGAACTCTGCAATTTGCAGATTATTTTTGATATGCTAATGGCTGTTACAAAAATTAATTTGTTGTAATGTAACAGATCTCGCCGGGATACATCAAGATGACATTGTGCTATCTGGGGACTTATTCAGCATTGGGGATATTTTATTTGTTAGCCTATTTGGCCTTTAGGGGACATGCCTCGGTAGAAACGTTCCTGTCTATTGTAATTTTTTTTGCAGAGTTCATTTGATCTTGGTTTTGTGATCAAGTGTGGCATGTAGTGCTCCTGTCTGTGGTTTTTGGGCTCCCTGTGGTTGTCGTTATGGAGTTGTTGACTGAAAAATAATGGCAGAGATGTAAGCGGCATTACATTAGATTGTGCTACGTATTTTCCAGTTATTGGTACTCGTGAGTTAGGTATTTATTAGAATTCTACTCCGGATTTAATTATGGCTTTGACTAGAAGTTGTTTGCACGTTCCACTGCTCTCCGACTGTTAGCCGCAAGCATATGCGATGGAACTATTATGGACCATCTCAATAATATTTTACACGAATATAAAAAATTAAAATATTTAATGACGCCCACAATTAGAAAGAGAGACAAAAATCTCAGCCTTTATATTTGTAAAGTAAAATTTTCATATTTTAATTTAAAAAATTTAGATTATTCAAAAATGTTTAATGTTTTATTATTATAATGTTATGTTGGAAAATTGCGGCAAACTTGCTTGTAGATATTTTAAAATATAATCTCAAGAAATTTATTAAAAAATTATAAAGAGTATGTTTTAACAACAATTTAATAAAGCAACAGGAAAATTTGGTTAATACAAAAATATATTCTATTTGCAAAAAAAAACACCAACTTTTGTAAAAATTGTAAAAGTATTTTCTAAATTGAAATTACAAATCAATTATTTTATATCATATGTGAAAATCTACTAAAATACAGAATTAACTAAAAGGCAAGTTAAATTCTTTACTTCTACACAGTAAAAATGGCATAATATAAGTTGCTATTGCAATTAAAGAGTTCCTGCATTTTAACATTGTAATATAAAAGGTGAAAACTTTAATTTTTACCAGTTGATTCTAATAATTTATCCAATTATCGTCATACTAATAATAAATAATTTTATTAAGGTAATGAATATGTTTGTTGAATTTCTAATAATGAAGGAAGATATACGCCACGAAGTAAAAAGTTTAATAGTGCATTACAATTAGGATTTTTACACTTTATATTCACGTATTTTAACACAGTAATCCGTTTAGAAAACCGTTATTAAAAAAAACTATAACTTTCTCACGGAATCCTCCTGCTTAGCGTTTTCGAAAACTATGTTTTTAATAAATGCTTTAATAATATGTTGTTTATCTGTTAAAAGAATACACTTTTTAAACTACTAAGAAACGAAATTCTAAAACATCATCGGCAGAGGAGCTTTTTTAGAACCACGTAACGTACCAAAATACTACTTCGAAGACTGTTTTCTTCCAAAACACGAACTGGTTGTTTGCAAACTTGAGACGTAACTGCATCAAAGTTTGTTACAAACTTCCCACAAGTAATATTATAGAGTCACCGTTTGGACTGTCACAACTGCACATTATGCAACTAGAAGACCGCACGCCATTTCATTGCATTGTCATGCTCTTAGAAGCAATACCGCATAAGATGCGAAGGCTAGTGTCGCCCTCGACCTTCACTGGATTTCGACATAACTCACAACGACAAAGATCCAGGAAAGTCTGGCCTTTAAATAAGAGGCGCTAGTAGTGTTCGACCAGGTTTTTAAAAATGTTCGTATCACAAAAAAACCATCGTATCGTCCCTTACATTCATGCAGGAAATACATTAAATATTCATAATATTACTGTAGGTGGAAAACGTGACACTTCTGTAAAAAGGCTCGAAGGTCGCGGAAGTAGAAACGACGATCGACACCTAGGAGCAGTTTCTTGTTATAAAACCTATCTTCTGAATGATAAAATGTTCTCAGAGACTACAAATTTTTCCAATAAAATGTTGGAAATTGATGGAGGATGTCTGTAATTCGAGGGGTGTACCACCTCCCCACACCACTGATTGCCTTGCCATTCCTCCGGGAGCACTTTTATAAAACTGTCGCTGGTTCGGCCTTCTCTACTTTCTGAATTATTTCTTACCTCACTGTGTAAAAGAGGAATGAGTGGAAATATTTGGGCCACCCTTAACATAGGGGTCTTGAGAGCCGATGAGAGTGAAGCGCAGTGAATATGTAGCTGCGTCGGAATGCAAGAGCAGGAGAAACGGGAGATCCCCGAGAAAACGCGCCGACCAGCGGCATCGTTAGGGCAGGATAATCAATAATTGCGAAAATCTGGGAGCTACACTACCGGGAATCTATCCAGGTTCTCCTAGATGGGAGGCGAGTAGTCTGACCACTGCACCACTGCGGCCACATAAAAGAGGAAACTAAGCGCTGTGGATAACACTTTTTTCTACTGTCACGTTTCCAGTCTGCATAATAAATCCATGAGTTTTAAAATATCTACTCTATAAAATATTTTCTGTATAGCGAATTACAGTAAATTACAGACTGCTTCAACCGTTTACGCTGTAGCAGGACGACGTTAAGATATTTTGTTTCTGAAACAGTTAAATATATTTCGGCTTTTGAAAACTTGTTTGTTTACAAACAATAATGGCGTTACTACGTATGAAATTTGCAAACTACTAAATGATTAAACTATAAACTCTTGCTTTTTAAAAGCGTATAAAGTGTATTATTGCTCGGAATTTGTTTTTATCCCTATGACTACACCAACTACGAGCAGTTGCAAATTAATTCTTGAAAATAAATATTTTACATCATGCAGGAATAATTTTTTTAATCCCAGGTTAAACTCCCTCTGCAATTGAAATTGTTCTCTTTAGAGACGGTCTGCGACAAATGAAACGCATATCAAATTACTCAGGTTTTCTAATCGCACTTCTAATTTTTTTAATGTTTCTGGACAACACCAATGACTATATATCTCTAGAGCTATTGGCTGCAGCAGAGTGATCACTGAAAATAAGGTTTACATTCCGTAACAAGAATTTTTTCCATNTATAAATATTTTACATCATGCAGGAATAATTTTTTTAATCCCAGGTTAAACTCCCTCTGCAATTGAAATTGTTCTCTTTAGAGACGGTCTGCGACAAATGAAACGCATATCAAATTACTCAGGTTTTCTAATCGCACTTCTAATTTATTTAATGTTTCTGGACAACACCAATGACTATATACCTCTAGAGCTATTGGCTGCAGCAGAGTGATCACTGAAAATAAGGTTTTCATTCCGTAACAAGAATTTTGTCAATTTTATATATATATATATATATATATATATATGCACTGGTGAAAAAAAATAAAGTAACTCAAATAACAACACTGTAAAATGATTTTTCATAGTAAAATCTAGCATTAGATATTAAATTACTTGCTTGCTGCTCCGCATCGCTTCCCAAGCCTCGTGCCACTTCTGCGAGCGAATCAGTTAAGGGCGAGAAGTTAGCCGATGAGAGCGCGGGGAATTACAAAGGCGTGCCGCCGCCATAAGCCCATCGGGACTCGTGCGCTCCCGTCCTTGAGCGGATTAAATTTTTAGTTTTATTGTTGAAAGAACGTTCTGGTCATCACCCTTAGCTCTCTCAGCTTGACTCAGGGTGCTGGGAACATTCTATATCGGGCCAGCGAGACTACATAAGCCACGACGGGACTCCGAGCCGACAGTTTGAGGGGCGGGACTATTGAACTGGATGCGTGATTGACAGAGATTTGGAATAATGGTACATATGCCAACTTTAACAGCAGCGTGTAACCAAATCTTATCAGGAGAAACTCTTAACACCGTCCTGGTATTTCCAAATTTTTCTAAGGACGTTTTCATAATTATTAACAAGTACGTCCATAGTTTTCCAATAACCACCGACTACGCGATTAAAAGGCTAAAAGTCATTAGTTCTTGCGTTCTGTTGTATACTGAAAGTCACAAAACAGCTCCGCAACATCACTCGTAAGGCTTCGTTCCACCTATCAAACATGGGAACAACTCGCCTAACGTACACGGTAAAATTCACCGCCTTCCGCGCAGAACGTCCGTCTTAACCAGCTGACGAGCACGCACGCAAGCGCATCTCTCCCCCAACACAAACGGAATTACTGCGCGTGCGTGCAAGCTACAAGGTCTCCGGCAGAGAACGCATAGGCAATAGTAAAAAATACAAATGCAGAGAGATTATAAGTTTTGTTTTTAATATTAAAAAATATTTTTACCGATCCCGCTGGCAAATTACGAAATAATAAAGATCCAAGTGACGCCTCTAAGCGTCACAAATCAGTAGCCATTATTTTAAAAAATGCGATCACAAATGGAACTAACTGGACAGGATGTTGCGGTACAGTCCGTCAATGTGTTTCGAAATTATTATAGCGGTATACCAACTTTTAGATGTTTATTTGCAACACTTAAGTCCTTTTTTTAGGTTGTTGACTTTATTTATTACTTGTGTATTAAGACTCAGTTGCTTCCTTCTGACAAATATTCTTCTTCAATGTATAACAGTTCTTGTACTGTAAAATTAAACATCAATTGTATATATTTTTAAAGATATTAATAACCACACGCAGGGGGAGTCATCGAAATGGAGTGAAATTAGGAAAATCAGTTGGGACGATTGCACAATTAACCAATTTTGACATTTAGATCACGTTGTTGTTGTTAGGACAAAACAATCTAGGTGAATTTATTTTAACGGACACACTGACTGGCATACACCCGGTTAAGTTGGTAACGACGGAGGGAAATTAGTTCCGTGTGCCAGGTAAACATTTGTGAATAATGAAATTATTTATTTTGCTTTCTCTTATTTTTAATTTTAAAAGCATTAAAATAAGCAATTTGTTAAGTATTTACATTCCTAATAATTTCGGTTTCACTTCACCTACGCATGGGTAGTTATAAGGCCCATGGCAATGTTCATTTTTTCATATGGCAGAAGAATACACATTTAGCATATACGTAGATATTTCGTAGGGCTTTCAAAAGTGCACAGTTTACCTTGAACAGCCTATACATAGCTGCATCGCCCCTAGCGTGGATGCATGCGCAGATACGATCCGCCGTAGAGTAATTAAGATGTCTAATGTTATCACATAGTTGTAACAACTGTTGCTCCAGATGCTAACACACACACACATCGATAGTTGAAGCTGCCGTCACAGCTAGTTTCATACATGTCCGATAGGCGACGAGTCTAGATATCCGGCTCGGCTTGCCAAGGAAAGCAGACGTTGGAAATCCGTGCTGTATGTAGTTTGATGGCATCTTGTTGGAAAATTGCCCATTGGTGGCACGCAGCAAAGAACAGCACATGAATAGTCGGAATTTCCTGAAAGTGCCACTGTGTCGCTAGTATTCCCATGATCAATAACAAGGAATATCGACAATTTATGGTAGATCGTATTTTTTTTGTGTATCATGAAAGCGAATAAAACATTTTGTAATTCATGTTTTGGCTTTTTTGTTGGCTCTGTAGTAATATACGCTCCACTAAATAATCGTTAATTATAGTTAGGTAAGGTGGTTCACATTTGACCAACGATGTTATAAATGGTTATGTCCCTAGTAAATTATTTCAATTTGAAAGCTTTTGTTTACATTAAATAAGTACGTGAAGCCAATCCCAAAAGGGTTGCTTAAAATATGCGCAAACAGTGCCATGTAATTATGAATGTCAAAGTATGTTGGTGTAAATTTAAATAAACGAAATTGAATTTTTTAAGTGAGACGTTATTATTTTCCTTCCAATGCCCATTAAAGTTATTTTAATAAAAAACAGTGAGTGACAAGTAAGACTGTTTGACTTCCACAGGTAGCGCAGTGGTGAAAGAATAACACAAGCCGAGCCCTCGAAGGAAATTATCTGCATCTGAAAAGTCCCCGGCCCAGTTATAAATAAAAATCAGTACCTACGATCTATGTAGTAAAACGTCCTGGTTGATAGAACAAACAGTTGGACTGATAGTGACATTGCTATTCACAAAAACATCTACTTGTAGCCTAAATTGTAATTAGTTCTCAGCAAAAATTTTTCGTATTCATAAAGTTTTGTAACATTTTGAAAATAAGTCATTAAATTGTTTATTAATGAAACACAAAATATTGCAAATCTGCCTTCAGAATTCAATTAATATTAACAGTTTTGTCAACCTGGTTCTATTCGGAGAACCTGTTTCTACCCCACGATAACCGTTCTTAAATTTTTATTCCTTATATATAAGAAAATGATTTTCAAAACCTGGCTTGTAGTACGATAAATTTATTTGACTACTTAATGTCTACCTATGTTTCTCTAATAGTTCCAGATTGTACATAAAAATCTTTTTCTGTAGCGTTCTTGAGTAATGACAAAGCACATAGGGAATATGTAATCGCTTATTTACATAGGTGGCTACAGTGTATTTCTTTTGCTGTAAAATCACGTAACTTCGAACTTATTTACGTGAAATTGAACATTAAAACGGTATCCAAAAATGAATGTAAAATAATTTATTTTATTTTATTATTTCAATATAACCGTAGTCACAAGATCGTATTACTTTTGTGGTTGCCGATTTTTTAATTGTACAGCGACCGCCACCTTATGTTGGCAATAGACCGAGAAAAAGGGGGGGGGGGAGTTTTTGATGAGAGATTAACATTCCAAGATACAATAACCCATAAATTAAAGCATCAGTCCGGAGTTCAATGAGAAATATTACTATTATTACGCAGAAGTAATAAAGCACGTAGCTTACTCGCCACATGCCAAGAGTAAGTTAGCGGGCACTGTGACATTTTACCACTGCTGTCCCATCTTTTGGCATTTTACCATGCGGAAAGAGAGTAGCAACGCCAAGTAATTGTAAATGTACTTTTTTTTGTTATATTTTGTACTGTAACAGCAACGCAGATTTATAATTTACCTAACTAAATGAAATAAAATCTGGTACATTAAAACGAATTAACAGCTTTTATAAATTAATTTCATTTGGNATCTTTTGGCATTTTACCATGCGGAAAGAGAGTAGCAACGCCAAGTAATTGTAAATGTACTTTTTTTTGTTATATTTTGTACTGTAACAGCAACGCAGATTTCTAATTTACCTAACTAAATGAAATAAAATCTGGTACATTAAAACGAATTAACAGCTTTTATAAATTAATTTCATTTGNTAATTTACCTAACTAAATGAAATAAAATCTGGTACATTAAAACGAATTAACAGCTTTTATAAATTAATTTCATTTGGTAAGTTTAACTTTCGCAAAATTTTTTAAATAACAACAAAGTTTTTTACAATGTGTATACATTCTAATTCTGTGACCAAAGAACATTTTTCACAAAATCTGCGTAATGGATACAAACTAATTGAAATGTTTCTTCCCTGTTCTGTCCTCCTTTTCCTAGAAGCACCTCTTTCACTCGTACTTTCTGTAGCTTGACTTGCGAGTTTCTCTGCAGTGTTATCCCTTGGAGCGTCGCCCTCTGCCGAGAATTCCATATCGTGTGCCAACTGCCATCGTTCACCCCCTTCTTGGCTGAGCTCTTGAAAGGGCGTGCCTTTGCTTCGACTTTAAGCCACGAAACATCTTCTTCTCCTCCTATTCCTCAAGATACACTCTGGAAACTGGGCGTTGAGACATTCTGAACTTTGTCACGGCTCTTCACTCTCTGTTACATTTCGCTCATCCCCCAGCCTTAGACGCTTGGACCCTCCCGCCCCCTGTTCACCAACTATCGGCAACCCCTTGCACAGCTGTCTGCTAAGTGATATCTAAGTCTGCCTCTCAAATAGTCTGAAAAAGATGTGGTGGGGCAAAAAAACTCTTCGTTGGTCTTTCCTTTTTAAGATTCTAAATTGCATTAATATATTATATGAATCCCACTTGCTAGCTTTGAAACACTGAAAAATACTGAAAATCTGTGAAATATTTGATTTGTATGNATATTATATGAATCCCACTTGCTAGCTTTGAAACACTGAAAAATACTGAAAATCTGTGAAATATTTGATTTGTATGCCAGAAAAAATTCCTCCATTGGAATAAATGCATTCATACAAATTACTTCAATGGTCTAATTTATCTTATCAAAGGGTTATTTATACTAGCTAACCTTGAACTCCACGGCCCCAGANATATTATATGAATCCCACTTGCTAGCTTTGAAACACTGAAAAATACTGAAAATCTGTGAAATATTTGATTTGTATACCAGAAAAAATTCCTCCATTGGAATAAATGCATTCATATAAATTACTTCAATGGTCTAATTTATCTTATCAAAGGGTTATTTATACTAGCTAACCTTGAACTCCACGGCCCCAGATACCGATTACCAGGGCGTACATTTGATTAGCCAATCTACGTAGTAGTAATTGTAATGGTTCGCTGTTCCGACAAATACAATTTGATCTTTATTTGATCGTAGAAAATACAGGGGATGTAACAATACATACAGTCAAATGTTAAAGAATATTCCAGCTTGAACGTACTACGGCGTAAATATATTACTGTGAAAAATATATAATGCTTCTACAAATCAGTTTGCATGAGGATACATTTCTAAAAATAAAATAAAATAGGCCACAGGGGGTAAACTAAATTACAGATGAGATTAAGTTTTTTACTTGAAGGACTACTTTCTTTATGAGCTATGTATTGTTTGTTACATGGACGCCTGAGGGGCGTATCTGAGTTCGCGAGGGATAGAGGTCTTAATAAAAATACAAGAACTAAATTGGTTTTCTAATTTATTCACACAGCTATTAACTAGAGCATTGAATTATCTGTCTCCTCTATTACTCTTTTTATTTAACAATGAGCGCAATATTTAACGTATATTTCAGCTCTAATTAACGTACTTCTTAATTGTATCTGTTTGGTTGCAGTAAATTAGCTCATAGTTAACACGTGTTCAGTCTATCTGTCGCCACCATTTGTAATGTCATTCACTCACGCATATAGTCCAATAGTCAGGACNAAATTACTTCAATGGTCTAATTTATCTTATCAAAGGGTTATTTATACTAGCTAACCTTGAACTCCACGGCCCCAGATACCGATTACCAGGGCGTACATTTGATTAGCCAATCTACGTAGTAGTAATTGTAATGGTTCGCTGTTCCGACAAATACAATTTGATCTTTATTTGATCGTAGAAAATACAGGGGATGTAACAATACATACAGTCAAATGTTAAAGAATATTCCAGCTTGAACGTACTACGGCGTAAATATATTACTGTGAAAAATATATAATGCTTCTACAAATCAGTTTGCATGAGGATACATTTCTAAAAATAAAATAAAATAGGCCACAGGGGGTAAACTAAATTACAGATGAGATTAAGTTTTTTACTTGAAGGACTACTTTCTTTATGAGCTATGTATTGTTTGTTACATGGACGCCTGAGGGGCGTATCTGAGTTCGCGAGGGATAGAGGTCTTAATAAAAATACAAGAACTAAATTGGTTTTCTAATTTATTCACACAGCTATTAACTAGAGCATTGAATTATCTGTCTCCTCTATTACTCTTTTTATTTAACAATGAGCGCAATATTTAACGTATATTTCAANTAGAGCATTGAATTATCTGTCTCCTCTATTACTCTTTTTATTTAACAATGAGCGCAATATTTAACGTATATTTCAGCTCTAATTAACGTACTTCTTAATTGTATCTGTTTGGTTGCAGTCAATTAGCTCATAATTAACACGTGTTCAGTCTATCTGTCGCCACCATTTGTAATGTCATTCACTCACGCATATAGTCCAATAGTCAGGACNTTAACACGTGTTCAGTCTATCTGTCGCCACCATTTGTAATGTCATTCACTCACGCATATAGTCCAATAGTCAGGACTTCCAGCTGCATTCTTCACTGCTTGATGCAATATTATATCGCTCCTCAGAACTCAGCCACTCATTCACACATCAACAACTCCCGGCCTGGAGGCCCGTCGCACAATTTATACTCTGCTGGCTTTGACCTGGAAAGTTCAACGCACCCCAAGTCATGCGGACAGAATCAAGTGCAGTAAACAAGTAGAAAATTTTTTCAGATAGATTCAGAAACTCAATTTAACCAAAGTCAGCAGTGCACGCCGCAAAAAAAATTTATCATGTCGGCTCACTTTCTGTAACAGATACGAGGCTACCGGCCTATCGCTCGCATTTCATTCAAAACAATTCATTGACATACTGCCGCCACTATCATATAACTGCTGTCTTTCGCTTCCACTCGCTCGTGCGGAATGCGAAGCATCGAGTGCGTAGCACTGCCCCCTACTCACATATGTTTGTCCCAAAGAGTCACTGCAACATCCGGACCATCGTAGAGTGCCAGTTGGTCGATGTGGACAACCTTCGGCATCGCCCGAGATCCTTGACGACAAATCCGAAAGACCACATGACTGATCTTATTCAAAATCCTGAAGTGGCTTTCCCAACATTTCTGTATCTTCGGGCAGTGCCCTTTTCTCCTCTGTGAGTTGTACAGCCACATGAAATACCTCTCCCGATATTCTCCTATCATACCGCGCCTTCGTCCTGTCACTATTTATTCTGAGGTGCTGTCGAACAAAATCATGAATGCCAACAAGTCTATTATGTAATACACTTGCATAATCATGAGCTGCAGTTTCCTCTTTTGTCGGTTGGCCAAACAGCAGGTCACTGGGGAGGCATAGCTCTCTTTCAAATAGCATACTTGATGGTGTTACCCTTGTGGACTCGAGAACTGCTGAGCGGTAAGCAAGAAGAAACAATGGCACTATTGAATCCCAGTCCTTTTGGTTGTCTGCCACAAAGATCGACAGGTTCTACTCAAGAGTGCGTTTAAGCATCTCGACCATTCCATCCGACTGAGGATGTAAGGTTAGGGCCCTAGTCTTTTTCATCCCCATAATTTTCGTCACCTCCTGGAAGACCGCAGTTTCAACGTTTCTTCCCTGATCAGAATGGAGTTCTAGTTGCACTGCAAACTTTGAGAAGACATGCTCCATAAGTGCATTGACCACAGTTCGTGCTTCTTGGTTTGGGAGGGGAATAGCCTCAGGCATTTTAGTAAAGTAATATTGAGCCACTAGTAAACACCGATTACCTCTCTCTCTCTCTCTCTCTCTGTGACAGATAAGGGACCCAGAATAACTACTGCCATACTCTCTCGAATTGGGCTCTAACATTGTATTTCTGAAAGTGACTTTGTCCTCTGGTCCTTGTGCCCTTCCTCGCAGTGCAGGTATTGCACAATCGGCACCACTTCTCAACATTCTCCCGACAATGAAGCCAGAAGAATCTCAGTCTAACTCTGTCGAGAGACTTATTAACACCAAAGTTTCCCCTGGCTGCCGCATAATGCAGTTCTTTTAAGACTTCTGGAAGGACCAACTGTAAACGTGTGTGTCTTCCATAATTACTTTCCCAGTTTCTGTTAAGTAAACCATTTCTCAGTATGAGGGCATTACATTGTGCCGATTATACTATGACTGCTGCGCTCAGGCTAGATATATCTTCCCATTTTGGCCGACAGTCAGCTTCTTTCCACTTTAGTAATGGCTGCAAAGTGAGATCATTCGGCTGATCTTTCCTAATGACCTCATCACCCCAGGAAGGTGACCCATCACACGATAAAGAACCTTGAATTATTGTCCTCCTTATCTTCAGCGATTCACCTCTATTTTCTTCCTGGTGTTCCCAATGACAAAATCGCTCACATGAACTCACAGACAGTGCATCTGCATAGCTGTGAAGGCGTCCATATCTGTGCTGTATTGCAAAGTCATATTCTTAAAAATACTGTATCCACATTGCTATTTGACCTTCGGGGTTCTTAAAATTAAGTAGCCAGAGTAATGAAGCACGGTCGGTTCTTAGAATAAAATGTCTGCCATAAAGGTAGGGGTGGAAGTATGAAATTGCCTTCACCTTTGACAGAAGCTCCCTGCGTGTAACACAGTAATTTCTCTCAGGCTTATGAAATATCTTACTAAAGTACTCTTAGTGGTATTTTTTACCCATCTTAAACCTGAGATAACACAACTCCAATGCCTTCATAACTATCATCAATGTATAAAATCAATACACCCTCACTTTTCGGTAAACCCAGTATTGAGTGGAGATACCAGAATTTTCTTTAGTTTACTAAATGCATCTTAACACTCAGTGATCAAATGGAGTCTCCTTTTCGCCTCAGTCAGTTCTTGTAGTGGCTTGAAAATCGTGGCGAACCAAGATACATATTTACAGTAGTAGGCACATAAACCCAGAAAACTCCACACTTCGGCTTTGTCAGTTGGTGTCACCCAATTTATTATTGCTTTGATCTTATTGGGGTCTGTTTAAATCCCATGGGCCTACACTACGTGTGCCAAGAAATACATTTTTNCGCCTACACTACGTGTGCCAAGAAATACATTTTTTTTAAACAGGTAGCACTTTTTACGAAACAGTTTCTAGTTGCCTGCGGCCACATTCTGGAATACAGTCACTAAGCGAGATAGGGGCTCTTCAAATGACCTTCCTGTCAAAACAATGTAATCTAGGTAAACCTGACAGATATCCAAAGACAAGACTTTTTCCATCAGGCATTCGAAGGTAGCAGGGGCATTACATGCCCCAAAAGGCATAACTTTGAACAGCCATGTTCCTTTCCCTTCATCGTTACAAACTTTATTGGGGGCATGGAAATAAGTGTGCCCGTTAAAATACATGCAGGTAGGGGCAGTGACAATTTTCAAAAGTATATTTTAAGAGTACTTAATTAATCGTGAAAAGACTATAGTAAATATGCGGCGCATTCACGCCTAACGTAAATTAGTAGTTTGGTTAATTGTCAACCACGCCAATATTCCCCTCTTAATGCTTAGCATTAGCGCGTGTGGAAAGACTCCAACGGTTTGCGACAAACCCAAGTTATTGTCCTTTGANCCCTCTTAATGCTTAGCATTAGCGCGTGTGGAAAGACTCCAACGGTTTGCGACAAACCCAAGTTATTGTCCTTTGATAGCTTATTCGAAGAACTTTCTGTTATTTGCCATATATTTAGTAATTTGCAGCCTTCCGTACAAGATGCTGATGATGCAACTGGAGCACCCAAATACCGCTTTGGCATTTTCTTTGTCAAATACNGCAGCCTTCCGTACAAGATGCTGATGATGCAACTGGAGCACCCAAATACCGCTTTGGCATTTTCTTTGTCAAATACACATAATAAAAGAAAAATGTATGTACGGTACGAAGAGCTTAGTAAAAATTATGTGTGTTTATTTATTTGTACTGCCTGGCTCAGATAAATCAGTGCTTTCCAATGTTTTGAGACCTTAAGCCCCCGAATTTAAGAGTAAATTGTATACGTATTGATTCAAACNAATCAGTGCTTTCCAATGTTTTGAGACCTTAAGCCCCCGAATTTAAGAGTAAATTGTATACGTATTGATTCAAACTAATTAATCAAAAAATTTTGTTCGTTTTAAGTTGGAAAGTCATATGTTAATACTCTGGAAAGCCAAAACAACTGACANAATTAATCAAAAAATTTTGTTCGTTTTAAGTTGGAAAGTCATATGTTAATACTCTGGAAAGCCAAAACAACTGACATAGGCGTGCGTATGCAAATAACAGAGGTATGAAACCAATCAGAGTAACGCGATACGGTCGGCAGTGCCTATATAAGACAACAAGCGTCTGGCAAAGTTGTTAGATCGGTCACTGCTGCTACAATGGCAGGTTATCAAGATTTAAGTGAGTTTGAATGTGGTGTTATAGTTGGTTNTCTCTCTCTCTCTCTCTCTCTGTGACAGATAAGGGACCCAGAATAACTACTGCCATACTCTCTCGAATTGGGCTCCAACATTGTATTTCTGGAAGTGACTTTGTCCTCTGGTCCTTGTGCCCTTCCTGGCAGTGCAGGTGTTGCACAATCGGCACCACTTCTCAACATTCTCCCGACAATGAAGCCAGAAGAATCTCAGTCTAACTCTGTCGAGAGTCTTATTAACACCAAAGTTTCCCCTGGCTGCCGCATAATGCAGTTCTTTTAAGACTTCTGGAAGGACCAACTGTAAACGTGTGTGTCTTCCATAATTACTTTCCCAGTTTCTGTTAAGTAAACCATTCCTCAGTATGAGGGCATTACATTGTGCCGATTATACTATGACTGCTTCGCTCAGGCTAGATATATCTTCCCATTTTGGCCGACAGTCAGCTTCTTTCCACTTTAGTAATGGCTGCAAAGTGAGATCATTCGGCTGATCTTTCCTTATGCCCTCATCACCCCAGGAAGGTGACCCATCACACGATAAAGAACCTTGAATTCTTGTCTTCCTTATCTTCAGCGATTCACCTCTATTTTCTTCCTGGTGTTCCCAATGACAAAATCGCTCACATGAACTCACAGANTCCTTATCTTCAGCGATTCACCTCTATTTTCTTCCTGGTGTTCCCAATGACAAAATCGCTCACATGAACTCACAGACAGTGCATCTGCATAGCTGTGAAGGCGTCCATATCTGTGCTGTATTGCAAAGTCATATTCTTAAAAATACTGTATCCACAGGGCTATTTGACCTTCGGGGTTCTTAAAATTAAGTAGCCAGAGTAATGAAGCACGGTCGGTTCTTAGAATAAAATGTCTGCCATAAAGGTAGGGGTGGAAGTATGAAATTGCCTTCACCTTTGACAGAAGCTCCCTGCGTGTAACACAGTAATTTCTCTCAGGCTTATGAAATATCTTACTAAAGTACTCTTAGTGGTATTTTTTACCCATCTTAAACCTGAGATAACACAACTCCAATGCCTTCATAACTATCATCAATGTATAAAATGNTGGTATTTTTTACCCATCTTAAACCTGAGATAACACAACTCCAATGCCTTCATAACTATCATCAATGTATAAAATCAATACACCCTCACTTTTCGGTAAACCCAGTATTGAGTGAAGATACCAGAATTTTCTTTAGTTTACTAAATGCATCTTTACACTCAGTGATCAAATGGAGTCTCCTTTTCGCCTCAGTCAGTTCTTGTAGTGGCTTGAAAATCGTGGCGAACCAAGATACATATTTACAGTAGTAGGCACATAAACCCAGAAAACTCCACACTTCGGCTTTGTCAGTTGGTGTCACCCAATTTATTATTGCTTTGATCTTATTGGGGTCTGTTTAAATCCCATGGGCCTACACTACGTGTGCCAAGAAATACATTTTTTTTAACAGGTAGCACTTTTTACGAAACAGTTTCTAGTTGCCTGCGGCCACATTCTGGAATACAGTCACTAAGCGAGATAGGGGCTCTTCAAATGACCTTCCTGTCAAAACAATGTAATCTAGGTAAACCTGACAGATATCTAAAGACAAGACTTTTTCCATCAGGCATTCGAAGGTAGCAGGGGCATTATATGCCCCAAAAGGCATAACTTTGAACAGCCATGTTCCTTTCCCTTCATCGTTACAAACTTTATTGGGGGCATGGAAATAAGTGTGCCCGTTAAAATACATGCAGGTAGGGGCAGTGACAATTTTCAAAAGTATATTTTAAAAGTACTTAATTAATCGTGAAAAGACTATAGTAAATATGCGGCGCATTCACGCCTAACGTAAATTAGTAGTTTGGTTAATTGTCAACCACGCCAATATTCCCTCTTAATGCTTAGCATTAGCGCGTGTGGAAAGACTCCAACGGTTTGCGACAAACCCAAGTTATTGTCCTTTGATAGCTTATTCGAAGAACTTTCTGTTATTTGCCATATATTTAGTAATTTGCAGCCTTCCGTACAAGATGCTGATGATGCAACTGGAGCACCCAAATACCGCTTTGGCATTTTCTTTGTCAAATAAACATAATAAAAGAAAAATGTATGTACGGTACGAAGAGCTTAGTAAAAATAATGTGTGTTTATTTATTTGTACTGCCTGGCTCAGATAAATCAGTGCTTTCCAATGTTTTGAGACCTTAAGCCCCCGAATTTAAGAGTAAATTGTATACGTATTGATTCAAACCAATTAATCAAAAAATTTTGTTCGTTTTAAGTTGGAAAGTCATATGTTAATACTCTGGAAAGCCAAAACAACTGCCATAGGCGTGCGTATGCAAATAACAGAGGTATGAAACCAATCAGAGTAACGCGATACGGTCGGCAGTGCCTATATAAGACAACAAGCGTCTGGCAAAGTTGTTAGATCGGTCACTGCTGCTACAATGGCAGGTTATCAAGATTTAAGTGAGTTTGAATGTGGTGTTATAGTTGGTGCACGACAGATGGGACATAGCATCTCCGAGGTAGCGATAATATTTGGATTATCGCGTACGACCATTTCACGAGTGTACCGTGAATATCGGGAATCCGGTTAAACATAAAATCTTCGACATAGCTGCGGCCCGAAAAAGACCGTGAACGAACGTGACAAATGACGACTGAGGAGAATCATTAAACGTGACAGACGTGCAACCCTTTATCAAATTGGCGCAGGTTTCAATGCTGTGGTATCAACAAGTGCCAGCGTGCGAACTATTCAATGCGCCATCATTGATATGGGCTCTCGGAGCCGAAGGCCCACTCGTGTACCGTTGTTGACTGCCCGACACAAAGCTTTACGCCTCGCCTGGGCTCGCCAACACTGCCATTGGACTGTTGAAGACAGGAAACACGTTGCCTGGTCTGACCAGTCTCGTTTCCAATTGTATCGGGTGGATGGACGTGTACGGGTATGGAGACATCCTCATGAATCCACGGACACTACATGTCAACAGGGGACTGTTCAAGCTGGTGGAGACTCTGTCATGGTATGGGGTGTGTGCAGTTGGCGTGAAATGGGACCCCTGATACGTTTAGAAACAACTCTGACAGGTGACAGATACGTAAACATCTTGTCCGAGCACCTGCACCCATTCATGTCCATTGTGCATTCCGACAGATTTAAACAATTACAGCATTATAATGCCACAACCCACACGTCGAGAGTTGCTACCGTGTTGCTCCAGGAATACTCTTCTGACTTTAGACACTTCCATTGGCCACCTGAATCACCAGACATGAAAATTATTGAGCATATCTAAGATGGCTTGCAACGTGTTGTTCAGAATAGATCTCCACCGCCTCGCACTCCTATGGTTTTGTGAACTGTCCTGCAGGATTCATGGCGTCAATTGCCTCCTGCATACCCTCAGGCATTAGTCGAGTCCATGCCACGTCGTCTTGCGGTACGTCTGCGTGCTCGCGGGTGCCCTACACGATATTAGGCAGGTTTACAAGTTTTTTTTGGCTCTTCAGTGTGTGTGGCCTATATACTTTTATATGGTATATTTGTTTCTGCGTTCTAAGGCTATAAGTCATGTCATGTCATTATTTCTACTTTAATTGTTAGTAAGATCAAAAGGCCTTCAGGTATGTTGTCTTTTTATACATTCTTTACATCCTGGTACTCATCGTGGAATCTCAAACTATCGTATAGCTGTATAAAGATCAAAGTAAATCTAACCAGACGCGTTTTAGTAACATGTTGGAACACCTGTATTTCCAACTTGGAATTCTAGTATTGTTGTAGATATTTTTTTTTCTTCAGAGTATTGTGAGTGTCAATGTTTTGTATAAACATTACCTTTAAAAGTCAGCTGAACCATATCACTAATTTGTAAAAATATTACTAATAATGGCAGAACGTAGCAGGTTCATTTTAGTCATGGCTTTAGATATTATAAATACTAATCTTGGTGTGAAGAGGACTCCTTACGTTTAAAAAGTAATTAATTGGTTGTACAAGTAAATATAAAAATGAAGTTTGTATATACGTTATTGATTTTTGGACTAGGGTAAATATATTTCAAGCGAAATGTCATGTTTTCGCAAGACAGGAATTACATTGAAATTTCACCTATATGGAGCAGGTATGACTTACGAATCCCAAATAATTGAAAAGGAAATTGCGTCCTGGTTGTACGACAATTTAAGTAATTTGCCTAATGATGTCGAAGAGGTGACATTTTACTAAAGAACACATGTTATCAGCAGTGCTTAAAATAGCCATGATTTATTTCCTTAATTTCGCTGCCATCAGTCATCAATTTCTGATATCGGGCCACACATACAATGGAGTGTGATGTGGTTGAAGCTCTAATCGAGAAGCCGAAAAAAATACTTGATATTGAGAGCTACAGTAACGTAGTAGCGACTTTGTGTCAAGGAAATGATACGAGACAATTTCTCTGAATTTGTGGCGTTTGTGGAAAAAATGTAGTTGTTAGGAAAGTTAACAAGAAAGGTGAACCGTTCAAGTGGCACAGTGTTCAGTGGCTATGATATCTGAAAAGACGAATTAGTGAATTACAAAGATTCACTCGAATAATGTACTTTCAAAGAAATTACTTTCCTTTGAAGACGTAAGAGTAGTTTTCAAACAACACAAAAAGTGAATATATATACTAACGTGGTTCCTATTAGGGAAGAGAAATAGGAATACTGTTTGGATCTACTTCACTTTGAACCTCCAGTGTTCCATGACTTAGTTAAAGCTGAAAACATCTGATGCTTACTACATAGATCCTGATCTCCAAGAACTGATCCTGATGAACTCTAATTCAGAATGAAATTTTATTTTTGTATTAAAATAGTACTAATATATTGATTATATTTTAATAGTCTATTTGATAGTGTCTCTGTCAGTGTTGTTTCAGTCGTATGTATTGTTTATATGGTGGCCTGTAGTCATTTTAAAACAGGTTTTAATGATTTTGTCTTGGCCGTGTTAGATTTCATACTTCTGATTCTTTTGATCACCATAATTTTCATTTCAATGTTTTTTTAGATCTGAATTTTGCTTGGATAAAATCATATTATTCATCTGTTTATACGTTTGATTAGTTTGTGATACCTCCTTTATCATTTTATCTTAAGTATCAAGTCACTTATAACTACATAATATATGTATATAAAACCTCAAAATAACAGAAATGGTAAGTTTAAGAAGAACAAGAAAAATTAATATCATAAGTGTACACACAAAAACAATTATATTGAGTTTGTATGCTTTTCTTAAGTTTGCTTCTCTCTTTGGACAACTGGAGTTTCTGTACTTAAGCCCTTTGCACAGCATACCAAAGACTTTTTCCCTCGAATTTAACTAGTTGTGGCCTACAAATATAAAACTGTGTCTGTATTTATGTTCGAGCTTCACGTAATAACTGTTGGACCTTTATGAGAGAACATTTGTAACGTAATTCTACTATGCGTGAAAATTCGGAGTATGTCACAACAACACAAAGCAATAACGTCTAAGGTATGAATTAGATAAAATCAGCTTATATACACATTTATTCGGATGGGAATTGATGAACTAACAAGAAAATATGTTATACAAAAATAATTATTTCAACTCGAGAGAAATGTACACGCATGTGTGTGAAAAATGTATCACCATGAAGGTAACATTTAAATGAATCGATACTCACAGGAAATGGAAAGCAGGGTATGATAGTCCAACGGTTATAAGTTGAGATTGATTGCGCATGCTTAGATGCAGCAGCGACCTATGAACTGACGTGTAAACGCGTATAAATATTGAGAACCGTTAATGATCCAAACAAGAAAAATTGATCATCGTAAGTGAGCTGTGAACTCTTCTACTGGCTTAACATGCCTCGTAGACTTAAAAGGACAACATGTAAGCACTTTGCCGAGTTTGAACAGGACCTAGTGATCGACTTGGATAAAGTAAGATTTTCATACCGTGAAATTACTGCTCATATGGGACATGACGCCATGACATTGATGCGAGTGTGGAAGCATTGACTCGTGAGAACAGGACGTGTCGCAAACACGGAACTAGACCATGAAATGTGATGACACCATGGGATGGTAGGCACCTCATCCTCGTAGCAGTAAAGGACCGTTCATCTTTGTCTCGAGTGTTAGTAGAACATTGGAACACTACAACAGGTCTGACATTGTCTGCTTCCAGGTTCGATGCCATCTATTCCCTTGATGAGCGTGAACCATCGACGCCTCAGGCTACAATAGGCCCGCGAACACTGGCGTACAGAATGGTAACATGTCGCCTTTCTGGACGAGTCCCGCTTCAACTTTGACTACAGTTATGACCGCTAACGCTTTCGACAATATCAAGGTGAACGCCATTTTCCAGAGTGCATTGCTCAGCGTCATACTGCACGGACGATAGGCATGATGGTCTGGAGGACAATTGGGTATCAAGAAATTTCGGCTGCTACGGATTATAGGCACTCTCGACAACAAATGCTATGTCAGGGAAGTTGTGGAGGCTGGAGTTGTACCCTTTCTTCAGCATACTTTTTGAGCCATACTCCAACAAGACAAAGCCCTACCACATATTGCCAGAAATGTCCAGGCGGTCTTCAAAGCAAGGAAGATACCACTTTATCGTTGGCCTGTATGTTCGCTCGATTGTCACCAAACATGTCTGAAATCAAAAAGATTGTAAGATTAATCGAAAAGATTAAAAGATTCATCGAAAATATTAAAAAAATTGATTGAAGTACTCGAAGAGTATAGAAAATTTGTGAGATTTATATAATGGTAGATAGTTGTCTGAGAAGCTGAGTAGAGAACTGAAACAAATGCTCCCTATCACCTGAGCTGGCCAAGTTTCAAGGGCTTAACCGTAATGGTTTACGAATGGTATCGCCGATAAAGTACGCGGTTCATCTGGAGTCTGCAGTGTTATCACCAAATACGGAGGCCGGTCGCAGGCGCACTATAAAAGGAACGCTTCACCTTTTTATCTATACATTCCAGTATCTCGCTGATTCGAACAGGTATTTCAAATTTGAGCTGTAGTGGGTAAATGGCTGAGGGAAGGTGAAGGTGTTAGAGGGCGGGCGTGATATGAAGCCAGTGATTCGTTGGAAGGGGTTGGGTGGGTAGTGGGTCGGCTAGATGGCCAGTGGAATTTATTGAAGGGTGGCGTAGGCTTTCCGAATAAATAACCAATGAAGAAACAGTAGGTGGTCAGTCGTGTGGTGGTCGTTGTGCCAGAAGGATGTGGGATTCACCATCTTGGTATCGAACCCTAGGGTGGAGCGAAGGCGACAAACACTGCATCTAAGTCTTAAAATGTTTTTTCCACAGTTTTCCAATTTTTTTTTCAAATTTTAATTAAAAACTCACATTTTTAATAATTGTTTTTTTTTTTACCGCTTCTCCTCCGATTTTTGTGATTTTTCTCGATTTTTGTGTGTAACTTCGCCTTGTGTTACGGCAAATGTTACGATTATACAATATGTTGATCTTGGTAAATAATAACATTTTACCCTGATTTTTTCGAATTTTTTTTATCGAATTCTCTTTTTTAAGGTTACCTGTAGTCAAGAGCAGGGTCATTTATAACCAAAATGGTGGCCGAAGCCAATAGTGTACACTTCCCCCAACTTTTTTTATTTTTCTAGATTGTTTACTTTACGGTTATCCCAAGGTAAAAGGTACAGGTCAGGATATCAAAGATGGTGGCGGAGGTTATAACTTAATAATTTATCCCATTTTACATTTCTACCAATTTTTGGGATATTATTTGGTTTTTAAACTTTTTGGTTATCTCAAAGTCAAATTCTTGAATAACTAACATGAAGATAATAATGTAAACAAATATGGATGACTTTCTTCCTGGTCTGCAAGGGCTTAGTTCGGAGCCTTTAGTCAGCCTTGCCGATTTTAAGACTGTTTTACTCATACGTCTAAGAGTCTCGAGTCCGCCTTGGTCATTTTCTGTGAAAAGCGACACCAAGTGGCTGATTTTGGTACATTTAGGTGGTTTTTGAGGGATAGAGGAATATTTTTGGCGTTTGGATGACGTCACAACTGACGGCCGGTTAGAGCCTGGCTCTTATGCGAAGTACTATTGCTCCCGAACATACATTCCACATCTACTCACAGTAAACGTATTACAACGAAATATTAAGCGAAAAGAACAAAATACATTCAGAATGGGCTGACTTGCTGCCGAACATGAATACAGGTAATTGCAAGTTGTTTTGTGCGACATATTTACGACTTCATTTTTACTATCTTCGATACCACAAACGGAAAGTAATATGTACAAATAGCAAAAATCGACCAAAAGTATATTTATTTTGCAGTTATTTATATTCCAGTGCACTTATTAATAATAATTATGAAACTTAATGTAGTATTTTTGAACCGCTTCTAAATTAAAAAAATGTTTTGATGACATGTAATTTTAATGTATTGTTCTGTTGTAATTACTTAAAATAATGGCAGGTGTGTGATGGGAAGCTATTTAAATTTTATTTCAAAAGTACACACTTGCAGAACCTGTGAAGAAACGGACAGACTTCGCGACAACCGAAGGAGTAACACCATCGTACACTGTGTTTATTTTTATTGGAATTTCTTGAGCTGCATGTGAAAGGATGCAAAATATCGTATTTTCCTTCTGCGTAAGAAAAGACGCGTTATTTACAGTTCCCTGCCTGTTATGTGAATTACGTTCAGACGTCTTAGAAATGCACTCATATTGGAAGAATTACTGAAATTACTCTCAGTTTGTCTCTGAAAGAAAAATCGCACAAGTTAGATGACTGGGAATACTACTACCAAACCTTATCTTTTGTGCTCATAAGATAATCAGTAAGGGTCATAATTGAATGGGCGAGGAATTTAGGAGGCAGACATGAAGCATTTTCCTGAAATGCATACGGAAAACAATTCGAGAGAAACCCACGATCCGCCAGATGCTGCTATGACGCACAATCTCAAGTCCAAGTAAGTTCGGTTAAGTCATTTCGCATACTGCAATAATTTAAAATGGGCAAAACTGAGGTATTCATAAGAATGAGTAAAATTTTATCAACATATTTCACAAAAGTGAAGCAGTACTCTAATGGATGCAAGACGACTCACTGTCTTGCACAGAGAAGCGATGGGGTATTTGACCCACGTGCAAATGCCGCCCTTAGCGTTCCCTCACGTTTGTCTCGGAGGTTCGAAAAGGTCAGACAGACTTCTTGAAAAGTTTTCAAGGCCAATTTTCTTTCTAGATTTTGAGGATATGTTATAATTAAGAAACNCTTTATCGTTGGCCTGTATGTTCGCTCGATTGTCACCAAACATGTCTGAAATCAAAAAGATTGTAAGATTAATCGGAAAGATTAAAAGATTCATCGAAAATATTTAAAAAATTGATTGAAGTACTCAAAGAGTATAGAAAATTTGTGAGATTTATATAATGGTAGATAGTTGTCTGAGAAGCTGAGTAGAGAACTGAAACAAATGCTCCCTATCACCTGAGCTGGCCAAGTTTCAAGGGCTTAACCGTAATGGTTTACGAATGGTATCGCCGATAAAGTACNCTCCCTATCACCTGAGCTGGCCAAGTTTCAAGGGCTTAACCGTAATGGTTTACGAATGGTATCGCCGATAAAGTACGCGGTTCATCTGGAGTCTGCAGTGTTATCACCAAATACGGAGGCCGGTCGCAGGCGCACTATAAAAGGAACGCTTCACCTTTTTATCTATACATTCCAGTATCTCGCTGATTCGAACAGGTATTTCAAATTTGAGCTGTAGTGGGTAAATGGCTGAGGGAAGGTGAAGGTGTTAGAGGGCGGGCGTGATATGAAGCCAGTGATTCGTTGGAAGGGGTTGGGTGGGTAGTGGGTCGGCTAGATGNGGTGTTAGAGGGCGGGCGTGATATGAAGCCAGTGATTCGTTGGAAGGGGTTGGGTGGGTAGTGGGTCGGCTAGATAGCCAGTGGAATTTATTGAAGGGTGGCGTAGGCTTTCCGACTAAATAACCAATGAAGAAACAGTAGGTGGTCAGTCGTGTGGTGGTCGTTGTGCCAGAAGGATGTGGGATTCACCATCTTGGTATCGAACCCTAGGGTGGAGCGAAGGCGACAAACACTGCATCTAAGTCTTAAAATGTTTTTTCCACAGTTTTCTGATTTTTTTTTCAAATTTTAATTAAAAACTCACATTTTTAAAAATTGTTTTTTTTTACCGTTTCTCCTCCGATTTTTGTGATTTTTCTCGATTTTTGTGTGTAACTTCGCCTTGTGTTACGGCAAATGTTACGATTATACAATATGTTGATCTTGGTAAATAATAACATTTTGCCCTGATTTTTTCGAATTTTTTTTATCGAATTCTCTTTTTTAAGGTTACCTGTAGTCAAGAGCAGGGTCATTTATAACCAAAATGGTGGCCGAAGCCAATAGTGTACACTTCCCCCAACTTTTTTTATTTTTCTAGATTGTTTACTTTAAGGTTATCCCAAGGTAAAAGGTACAGGTCAGGATATCAAAGATGGTGGCGGAGGTTATAACTTAATAATTTATCCCANGGTTATCCCAAGGTAAAAGGTACAGGTCAGGATATCAAAGATGGTGGCGGAGGTTATAACTTAATAATTTATCCCATTTTACATTTCTACCAATTTTTGGGATATTATTTGGTTTTTAAACTTTTTGGTTATCTCAAAGTCAAATTCTTGAATAACTAACATGAAGATAATAATGTAAACAAATATGGATGACTTTCTTCCTGGTCTGCAAGGGCTTAGTTCGGAGCCTTTAGTCAGCCTTGCCGATTTTAAGACTGTTTTACTCATACGTCTAAGAGTCTCGAGTCCGCCTTGGTCATTTTCTGTGAAAAGCGACACCAAGTGGCTGATTTTGGTACATTTAGGTGGTTTTTGAGGGATAGAGGAATATTTTTGGCGTTTGGATGACGTCACAACTGACGGCCGGTTAGAGCCTGGCTCTTATGCGAAGTACTATTGCTCCCGAACATACATTCCACATCTACTCACAGTAAACGTATTACAACGAAATATTAAGCGAAAAGAACAAAATACATTCAGAATGGGCTGACTTGCTGCCGAACATGAATACAGGTAATTGCAAGTTGTTTTGTGCGACATATTTACGACTCNTTCAGAATGGGCTGACTTGCTGCCGAACATGAATACAGGTAATTGCAAGTTGTTTTGTGCGACATATTTACGACTCCATTTTTACTATCTTCGATACCACAAACGGAAAGTAATATGTACAAATAGCAAAAACCGACCAAAAGTATATTTATTTTGCAGTTATTTATATTCCAGTGCACTTATTAATAATAATTATGACACTTAATGTAGTATTTTTGAACCGCTTCTAAATTAAAAAAATGTTTTGATGACATGTAATTTTAATGTATTGTGCTGTTGTAATTACTTAAAATAATGGCAGGTGTGTGATGGGAAGCTATTTAAATTTTATTTCAAAAGTACACACTTGCAGAACCTGTGAAGAAACGGACAGACTTCGCGACAACCGAAGGAGTAACACCATCGTACACTGTGTTTATTTTTATTGGAATTTCTTGAGCTGCATGTGAAAGGATGCAAAATATCGTATTTTCCTTCTGCGTAAGAAAAGACGCGTTTTTTACAGTTCCCTGCCTGTTATGTGAATTACGTTCAGACGTCTTAGAAATGCACTCATATTGGAAGAATTACTGAAATTACTCTCAGTTTGTCTCTGAAAGAAAAATCGCACAAGTTAGATGACTGGGAATACTACTACCAAACCTTATCTTTTGTGCTCATAAGATAATCAGTAAGGGTCATAATTGAATGGGCGAGGAATTTAGGAGGCAGACATGAAGCATTTTCCTGAAATGCATACGGAAAACAATTCGAGAGAAACCCACGATCCGCCAGATGCTGCTATGACGCACAATCTCAAGTCCAAGTAAGTTCGGTTAAGTCATTTCGCATACTGCAAGAATTTAAAATGGGCAAAACTGAGGTATTCATAAGAATGAGTAAAATTTTATCAACATATTTCACAAAAGTGAAGCAGTACTCTAATGGATGCAAGACGACTCACTGTCTTGCACAGAGAAGCGATGGGGTATTTGACCCACGTGCGAGTGCCGCCCTTAGCGTTCCCTCACGTTTGTCTCGGAGGTTCGAAAAGGTGCCAGTCAGACAGACTTCTTGAAAAGTTTTCAAGGCCAATTTTCTTTCTAGATTTTGAGGATATGTTATAATTAAGAAACNGTCAGACAGACTTCTTGAAAAGTTTTCAAGGCCAATTTTCTTTCTAGATTTTGAGGATATGTTATAATTAAGAAACTTGATCTCAACAATAACTTCATAAAAATACCTAATCGTCTGAAAAATAACTTTCATGGTTTTTTTAGCGTCAATAAGAAAATTTTAACTTAAATCTTTATTATTACAGATTTCATAAACTCTTCACAAAGTCTCTTATCAGATAACGTGTTAATCCAAGTCACAGGAGTGACATGTTGCAAATTCTTTGAAACTAGACACTTAGATTATTTAACTTCTACCTATTTTGAATTTAAACTTAATACAATATGTTAACATTAGAAGACGGAGGAACCACACCGCAGAATCCAAAGAAATATTCTTAGTGACATTCTAGTGACATGAATAATCATTTAGAGATATAGTCTAACTTATTAAATCGATTTTATTTCAAAATTTGTACGAAAAAAAAATATATATATATATATAGAATTCACATTCTAATTGGTTTAGTTATTTATTTCAAAGTCGTTATTATCCATTGCTATCCTTTTTTTCCGAGTATTTTTCCTTATGAAATGCGCTAAACATGTAGAAACTAATTCTTCTCTATTGAACGCCTTTAAGGCCACTCCTGAAGAAACGCAGCTCGAGTTGACGATACTCTTCGTTAAACAAGCTCGCCATTGACGTAAGTGGTCGTGCACGATAAGGTATCATTCCCAAGTGGCGAGGCGGCCAGATCGTTGATATTCGCCGCCGACTTCAGGAATGACCCAATTTAAAAAGCAACAAGTCTTCGCCAAGTGGCGTAATGACGCATTGGAAGGCCTTCGGGCTCGTATTCGGAGAGACTTGTTTCGTATCCCAGTTCGGACATCTTCATTTCGGGTTCCATGCTTTCCCGAAATAATTCCAGGTGATTGCTGGGATGGTTTCTTACAGACCATGGACGCTTCTTTCTCTACTCCCGCTTCTCTGAGCAACTTTCTCCGTCTCTAATGACCTCGCTGTCGACAAGGCGTTAAGCCCTTCCTACAAGTGTTTCAGAGACCAATATTATAGTACTAGGGTTCCATCCTGTACCCAGTACTCAAGACCACGGGGCAGTGGGTAACTGAAATGATTGTCGGCACGGATCTCTCCAGCAAAATATTGGTTCGGCGAGATGGCGAGCGCGGACACGACGCTGTCTGTCAGAAGCAATGACCTTGATGCGGCGCCACGCGGGGGGCAGGGATTACGGCGCTGAAACAACAGAGTGCACTCAAGAGGCGCCAGTAAGCAGCGGGACGCCGCGCCGCAGCGAGCACTCGTTGTTATGAAGTTGGAGCGAACTGTAAGAGGCTCGCCTTCCAGCGCCTCAAATCGAGTTTGCCCAGTTCTTCACGCTTCGCTGGAGAGAGAACGGCTGGGTAAAAAAGGAGGTAGATGGAGGTCGCGGAGAAGGAAAGGATAATGCAATAAATACGTACAAAACAATGAACGCTCCGTCTCGTTTGACGGCTGGCCCCCGGGAGAGAGAGGTTATCTGGAGACGGTAAGTCAATTGCGAAGAGAGCCGGGGTAAATAAGCTCTTCGCGATGGGACAGCGGGCAGGCCTCTCTTCCCCCGAGGGACCTGTAATTGGGTTTGCGGCTGCTGCCCTTTGGCCGCGCTGACGGACGAAGTCCCACGCCTCCTAACGACGTTCGCGGCAGCGAATATGAAATTGCGAGCCGCCTGCACGCGCAAAGTGCCTCCCCCCCCCCTCCTTGCAGATAAGTTGCAATC
Organism: Clitarchus hookeri; assembly: GCA_002778355.1. NCBI lineage: Eukaryota > Metazoa > Arthropoda > Insecta > Phasmatodea > Phasmatidae > Clitarchus > Clitarchus hookeri. Next base: position 114,051 of record NQII01002950.1, read on the forward strand.
TAGGCGACGCGGTCAGATGCCGTCGGCGCTCAGAACGTGCTTCCGTGACGTGGAGGAGAATCTCTTGCGCACACTCAGAAAAAGGTTTCCTTGAATCAAACAAAGTTTGTTTGATGAAACTAAATCAATTGTTTGTATAGGAGCAATAAAATATTTTGTTGCTGAAACCCAATTATTTTGTTGTTCTTATTTGGTTGCCCCAGACAAATATATGGTTGGCGCGACTAAACATTTATTTGGATAAACGTAAATTAAACAGTTTCTGTTAATATATAAAAATGGAAGCCCTACCGAGACTCTAACCCAAATCATTTGCGGCCAAGAACTACACCCTAGCAACCTCAGCTAAAGTGACTGATGACGAAATGTAAATGTACACACACACACACACACTCTCTCTCTCTCTCTCTCTCTCTCTCTCTCTTACACACACATACACACACACACTTCGAATAACGGGCGCAATTTTATATTTAAAGTTTTACAGCTGTACTTTTTAGTTTCCTGTTGAACCTGTTATTAGGATGTTAGACAATTATTAAGCATAAATAAATGCACCAACAAACACAGTTACTAACTTAATTAACACACAAAATATTAATAAACTCTGAAGCTGTTTTTTCGAACGAAGGTAATCAAATGAGTGGCCAAACAAATATAAACAGCTGATTAAACAAAAATATTTTGTTCACATTCTAATGTATTTTGGCCCAAAATAGAGGTTTCGTTAATTCAAGCGTGTAGATGAACCTAATTAAATTTGTGGCTTTCAAGTTATGTTTACTCAACTAAATATTTTATTGGGGCAAATAAATATATTTTTGGCTCCAAACAAACACATTTTTGGTTGGCTTTTCTTTCAGTGCAGTGGTGGATTTACGTATTTCCCTCCATAACTTAATTTTCGGAGTCAATATTCAAAAACCAAGCTAATCACGTCATAGGCCACATCTTAACAGTTATTTCTAAATACAACTGATTTTTTTACGTAATCATATCTGTAACCGTAATCAAATATTAGCTAAGTATTTAATAATGCCAATCGCACATGGAACAAGGCAAGCATAATAAAAACAGTATAGATTTCCAAAAATTCGTTAAATAGCCCTCTGTGTTATGTCTAAATTTGATTTCTTGTGTCTGTTCATTAATTTCCATTACGAAGATTTGTAAGAAAAATCGATGATGGAATGTATACTCGCATACATTGAGCAATGTTCCATGTTTGAGGCCGGGAAGTGAGGGAGTGATAAAGGTTACACTGCTACGCGCATCAAGTGCACTGTCACCTCTACGCGCAAGGCTCTGAAATGGTGCGCTGTGTTCTCGTCGTACTGCGTCTATCTACGGGGATTTAAGCCGTGACACTCATTTTCTTAGTGGGAAGTAAGGTTCAACGCGGGTCCCTTGAGTTTTTTGGTATGTACCTGACGCAGATATTTTGAGATATAGTGCATTTAATTATGTTCGAGTGTTCTAAGATCGTGTTTTTAATGCACGCAATGTCTTAAAAGCACTTAATAGCCCTCGTCTGAAATAAGTGTTCTTTTCGGAGATCAGCCCATTGGTTGCACGTTTAAAAACGTATATTTGGAACACTGCGACGCTCTTTAAGCGCAAGGTAGAGGCGGGCATCTCAAGATGGTCGCCTACCTGGCGCTTCGACTGCCCTGTAGCGTGTTTGAAAAATGTGTTTTTTGGCAAAACTATTAAACGCACCCCCAATAAGTTTACCTACGAAAAAGGAATATAAAGCACAGATTGCCTAATACATTAAAAAATATAATTATGGCGTGTACATATACTATCGCCAAAATAAGACACAAAAATATTTTAATAATGGCGGACGTATTAATGTTTAAGTAGCAACTTGAAAAATAGCGCTACCTTAGTTTTAAGTAACTTTTATGATACTGTAATCAAACATATGAAGAATCTACCAAGTACACCTACTGTATTGAAAGAAATATTAAATATAATGTAACTCGATATATGCTACACGTTAAACACTTTAGAAATACACACTATTTACGTCTTGTCATCACGTAAAGAAATAGACTTTCTCGTCGAGAGAGACGTGACAGTATTTTTGTAGGTAAACTGCGTCCAGCTAATAAGGTTTAAAGTAAATATTAAACTTGATAAATTAGTCTAAATATTCAGCACGTTTTTAGTTTGATCATTATTACGAGCTTCGAAAGTTATCACTGGAAAAAAATTCTTCAGGAATCAGTGGAAAACTATTGACTACATATGTTCTTTAACTTTTTTTTAACTAGTTATTAAAAACGTTTTTTTTTCTTATCGCTAAAAACGAAATGTTCTAATTTTATAACAGTAACTAGCGAACCGGCCCGGTTTCGCCGGGGTACAATTGAGTTTTACAGTGATACACTAAAAAATAAATTGGGAAAAGACAATTCGTATATGCGAAAACAGAATTATAAAATTGTACTGTGTTGTGGTCTAGGTTTTTAACTTATTACGGCAACCCAAAAGAAACGAAATATTTTACCCGATAGCCAAGAAGTAGGGTATTGTTTTTGGAGTGTACCTGTGCAACTATCGCGTAGTTGCCATTTTTCCGCTTTCCAGCGTCGCGTCGATGTATGAAAATCGAAATTTGAGTTTCATCAAGTCGTAGATTTAGAAATAAGTGTACCTAGTTACTACTTTTTGCGCTTGGCTGAGGGATCTTAATCGATCACCAAAGTTAAGCAACGTTCCCAGTGGCACACATTTGGATGGGTGACTGTTTAGTAGCATAACATCTGAGCGCTTCCGGGCTTCGGAGGGCACGTTAAATATTCGGTCCCGGTTGTTATCGACTGATAGCAGTCGTTAAGCCGTTTCAGAGGTCCTTGGGCGGCCTGATAAACTCTGACACCAGAGAAAAAAAAAATATAACGGTCACATTCCCAGCTGTTGCAGAATTACGTTTTGTTGTTATTCCACAGGAACCGTACAATTATCCGGGTTAAAAAGTATCATATGTCCTATTCCAGAAGCTAAACTTCCTACGTACCAAATTTAATCAAAATCCGCTCATTCGTTATGGAACTGAGTGGTAACAAACCTACACACACACACACACACA